>OY720460.1:8724478-8926978 GCA_963082715.1 Harpalus rubripes | reverse complement strand
TTTTTAAGGCCCTTTTCATAATCAATTTTAAGTATTATAATTAAATTTAAAATTATTTCTGTGTTGTGCTTTCAAAGCCGTTTTCATATTATATTAATTGTTGTAATCAATTTATGTATTATTTGTTGTAATCAATCCTTATTATTATTGTAATGAATTATAATTAAAAAGAAAATAATTTTCATTATATGCCGTTCATATTATTTCTAATTTAAAGTCCATAAACGATGATCGGATTATAATGAGGGCATAATGAACGATTATACCCTCATATAATGCCCCGATTGTTATAGATATGTTTATATACACCGTATCCTAACAATAAACAATTCATAATACTTTAGTGTGACATAAATAAATTTATGCTCTATTTATAACGACAAGGGAGATATCGAAGACGATATATATATATATATATATATATATATATATATATATATATATATATATATATATATATAACATTGCACAATGCTTAACCGTTACACGAAATTTATTTGCTCGCATGGATATTAAGCTCGCTTCTCTCGCTCGTTAGGTACCGTGCACGCCCGTAATGTTCTGAGTAACCGTCTTGCAATATAAGTTACTATTATTGAAGTTTAGTAGATATTTTTTTTTATTTAGAATACTGTTTGGATCTAATAGTTTCTTAATTTATTTCATGTCTAATTGCGAACTGCCTTTTGAAATGTAGTGTATCAATTTTTTTTAAATATTATTCGGCACTTTTACTTCTTTTATACTTGAAATAAATATGAACTGGAAATTTGTACACTGTTGGCATTTCATATGGGGAATGTTAAAAATGCTAAGTTATAAAGAAGCGGTAACACTACGTGGCAAGGGACAAAGTGCGGTGAGGGGGAAAAATTTAACAACAGTTCTTACTCATTTGACGACGAGTATAGTTCTGAAAAAATTATAGCTCAAACAAAATACAAATATAATGAAACAAATAATTTATTTTTATAAGCCATCAATAACATCAACATAATTACAGCATCACTTCTTAGTGCTGTACTTTAGGTGCCTTTGGCAGATGAGTTCCTTTGGCTTGGTATCCATTTTCATCAGCAGTGTAAGTCACTTCGAATGTTACTCCATTATCCACGAAGCGGTAGCTTCCGGACTTGTGCCAGACATGACCTTCGGGTCCATCTACTCTAGTTCCGTGTTCCACGACTTGGGTGCCATCATCGAGTTGGTATTCGACGGTGTAGTGGTCTTCGTCATGCACTTCTTCGTGGCGGAGAAGAGCTGCTGGTGGGTGGGCGATGGGGTTGGCGAGGGCGATGGCGACGAGGCCGAAGAAAACAATAGCCTAGAAGAAGAGATTTTGATTTGAAAAGGTTTATGTGGAAATTAAGTGTAACAAACGCTAAAATTCAACATTTTATCTAGTCTTTTGGGAAAATAAATAAATTGAAAAATGAATTCGTACCCTATTGTGGTAAGTGGTACCCTTCAATTTATAAATTTTAAATATTAATATATTCGAATTTAAAGTAATAATGCCTTATTTCTTTCAAATATGAACTCAGAATATCATTTTGTATATGTACACAAGTTTTCCATAATTTCGAAACACTGAAACAATTTTATTTAAAACTAATTTGGATATTCAGATCGCAAATACTATAAAAGACAAGTTTTTATGTTTTTTTAATAGCAGAATTAAATTTTGAATTATAACAAAATATGGTATAAATATTTCAATGTAAATATTAAATATTAAAAACTATTTAGAAGTACCTAGGTAGGTATAAATAAATAAAATTTACTTACGATTTTCATGTTGAGTGAATTGGAAGAACAAATTGTACTATGATGCCTTCTCCATAAAATTCTGAATTTATATACCAATTTCTTTCCAAAAATAAAACACCTTTCATTTCTAATTACTTATTTACGGACTTAACTAATGACCTGTGTACAAACAAAATATTTTACATATTATTGAACTACCTAATGAACATTCCCAATTTTAAAAACATATTTAATAATTACATGCCTGTATCACCAATCAATAAATAATAACAGAGAAAAATAAATAATTAATTGTAATCAATTTTAAGATCATAAAAATCAAATATAAATAATTTGTTCAGGATGATTGCAAAAATTATATTATATTATTTATTTTAGACCTATAGTTTAAATTCTAAAGTTGGGGGGGGGGGTAATATAAATATTATACTACTTTTTGTTGTAAAAATAAATAAATATATAAATATATCATCACAGCATATTACCCATTGCTGGGTGTGCCAATCTGCTTTGTACACAGATGTCGGTAATGATGATGACATACTTGTACGTGCGAGCGTTTACCAGGCATCACCTCACGGGCACTCATTGTTAGCGTGGAGAGTACACCACAGGAGTCAATTTTGTGCTATTTAAAATTCTAAATATTTGACGTCGGTAAAAAAATCTTGAATTTTACGTCTGATGTCATCGAAATTATCACTGATATTTTAAATGGAATGATATATTTTTTTAATATTTTAATAAAATTTCAGATGGATACCGCCATTTGTTAATTTCGGATACTTAAAACTTGCGCTGACGTGAGCGCCATCTGCTGAATTGCTTAAATGCAACAGAGTATAGTTATTATTTTTTCATATACCGTGTGTCTGTCTTAAAGGTGTACATAGGAGATTAACATGGGAAATCAGGGTTTTGCAATTTCCTGCTCGCCTAATTATTTTTAGCAAAAACGTGTCAAATAAAAGTTTTAGGGCATAAAATTCTGCATCTAAATCATTAAACAGAATTATCTTTACATGCTTTGTAACGACAGAAATTAGTTATGAAAATGTCGAAAATTACGTTGAAAATATCGACAACCATGGAATTGAACAAAAAATAAATAAATGCTTGACGTTTTATCAAATTGTCAGAAACGTCAAATAAGTTAACTTACGTTGTGACAGATAAAACGACAAGCATTTTTTTAGTTTTTGTTCAATTCCATGGTTGTCGATATTTTCAACGTAATTTTCGACATTTTCATAATTAATTTCTGTCGTTACAAAGCATGTAAATGTAATTCTGTTTATTGATTTAAATGCAGAATTTTATGCTCTAAAACTTTTATTTGACGCGTTTTTGCTTAAAATAATTAGGCGAGCAGGACATTGCAAAAATCTGATTTCCCATGTTAATCTCTTATGTACACCTTTAAGACAGACACACCGGAAAAATTTTCAGATTGTTACGAGAGCTGGTTGCCTAGCAATTTATCGAGTAGCATTGACAAAAAAATCACGAGTTGTCAAACGAGCGATTTTTGATCTATGTCACGAGATAAATTGGCAACAGGCTCGAATAAAGCAATCGGAAAATTTTTCCAGGACAAAAATGAACCACGAATGGTATTCGGATGACTATTTCACTCATACATATGTAAACCAATCCAAATTCAAGATTTTACCTAGTTACAAAGTTTCACTTCGACAAAACACTGTCACAAAAAATTTTTTGCACCCTTTAAGCCAATAAGATGTCGTATTTTTACAAGTAAGTGAGTTTTGATAAGCGAAATTTTTTGACGTTTTAGAAATATATTGTTTACATACCTGTCAAAGTCTGTATAATTTCAGTGTTATCAGTTTTTATTTAAAACGAGTCGATTCGGACAGGAATCTATTTAAAACGTTGAAAAAGCAAACTGAAACATAATACCTCTAAATACAATAAAAATTACAAGATTTTTGTCAAGAAAAAAATTATATAAATGATTACCTGATTTTTATTTTGGAAATAGTCATCCAAATACCATTCGTGGTTAAATTTTATCCTGGATAAATTTTCCGATTGCCATTGATCAAAAATCACTTGTTTGACAACTCGTGATTTTTTTGTCAATGTCACTCAATAAATTGCTAGGCAACCGGCTCTCGTAACAATCTGAAAATTTTTCCGGCAAAAATTTATCACTTATGATATTATATATGACTGTTTCCAAAATAATAATCATGTAACCATTTTCATAGATGTTTTCTTGAAAAAAAATTTTGAGTTTTGAGGTGTTTATATTTAAGTTTGATTTTTCAACGTTTTAAATATATTCCTGTCCACGTTGATAGGGAGGTAACAAAATGTTTCTAAAACGTCAAAAAATTTTCGCTTATCAAAATTCTCTTGTAAAAATATGACATCTTATTGGCTTAAAGGGTGCGAATTTTTTTTTTGTCACGGTGTTTTGTCGAAATGAAACTAGGTAGAATCCTGAAATGGATTGGCTTATAAATTTATGAGTGAAATAATCAATATTATAACACTTTAGTGCATTATCAGTCATGATATTTGCACAGTCTATGTTAAAGGATATATTTTGCTGTTTAAATTAAATTTTATTGTTTAGAGAATCTTAGACGGTTCGAAATTATCAAAAACAAATGATCCATCCAGGGGCGGATTTAGGCATGGGCTTTATGGACTGCAGCCAGCCCCCCCTTCCTCCTCGCGGTTATTTATTTTAAATTGTGAATTTGTAATGGTTTTCTTTTTACAGAAAAGTATCCGTACTACAATAAACATTTATAGTAGTAGTCTAAAACCCAATACCTAAATATATTTTTTGTGCAATCAAACGTGAAATAAGCATTTCGCAGCCGCAATACAGGCCGCGAAATTGAATTTCGTGACCGTTGTCATGGTAGTGGCCGCGAAATTAGGTAAACAATTATTTTGACACTTGAGAATTGCATGGTTTTGTTTAACAAATGTCAATCCCACAGCCACCTTGAAAGCTAATTTTCTATTTACAATGAAACTGTTTAAAATTAATAAAAATTCTAATTACGTATTTTTTACGGTTACAAAAAATATTGTGTACACCTTGTCCGCGAAATCCTTTAGCGCCCTCGAGATTGTCTTGCCTCGGCCACAAGCGGCCTTGGCGTCAATTTTTCTCTCAGTACGCTAAAGAGTGATTTCGCGGCCTTGATATACAAATAACTATTATTTTTTAATCCAAAATAAAAAGCATTATGTTATGTTACGTATTATACAGAAAAAACAAATAATGCAATTATTTTATTGAAAATATTCATAATTTTATGACAAAAAAGTCTCCATACGATAATCACAACAATATTATTATAAACCATACCTCCCGCCATGTACCGCCCGAGTCACAAAAAAAGATTAAGCTAATCCTTATTTTTGGATTAGCGTATTTTACTCTAATTTTGGCAGTTTATTTCTTAAAATTTAGTCTAATCTAATCCAAGTAACTAGCTTTTTTGATAATAAAATGAAGATTAAATTTTAAATACCGGGACAAAATAGAATTCACTAATCCAAAAATGAGAATTAGCTTGAACTTTTTTGCAAATCGTTAATTTTTATTAACCTAAATACATACCTACATATTTACATATGCTGTACTAATTTTCTTTCCTATTGTTCTATTTACTTTCTTCTTTTTAAAACGTTACTATTATTAATTTGAAATGGTTAGTTCTTTGACAGTGACATTTATCTGTCAGTTCAGTTACATACATTTGAATAGCTACGCAACCAAGGAGTTTTGTTTGTGTAAAGCGTAGGTTCCGGGATTTAAATTATAGATAATTTTATAAATTTATCCAAAAAATATATAGAAAATGTATTATTGCAAATCTGTAAAAAATTTAATAATCTTTAATTTTTAAAATAACATTATTGTCGAAAAAATAACATTTAAAGGTATTTTTCGAAGAAAAACTATTTTGAGATTCTAGTAAAGTGCCATTTCCAGTTATCCGATTTACACCAAAATCTAATGGGACAGAAAAAGTTCGAAATACAAGGTTTCAAAATTTTCTGAATGATAGTATTTGAGTTAGAGTGGAGGATCCACACACACATACACACAGACATCATCGTGACAATGTTAAAATTGGATTCTAGGGATCTGAAAACGTGGTCATTTACCAAAATCTTGATATGCGATTTTTAGCACGATCCCTATACCTCCCTTACCAAGGGTAGCGGGTAGTAAAAAATTTATTTTGTTGGGGTTCCTTTGGCTTCCAAAACAGCAACTAAATGCCGACAACCAATAGGGTATTCTCTGAGGACTACCAATATTAACAATTTATTTAAAATATTAGTGTTGATAGGTAAACAACAGGGAAAAAACAAAAAATCATATTATAAATTGATTGTTACAAAAGATATAAAGCATTTAAATTTTGCTGATGTACTAGATGACCTTCAATGGGAGACGCTGGTACTGTACAACTAGTACGTCACTATCACGTGACACAACAAAATCAAATTTTAAAAATTAATATCTCGCTTATTAAAAGGAATTTTTCACTCGGGTTTTCACAGGTACTCTTAGATATAACTGTTCTTTAAGAAAAATAAATAAAAAAAATATGAGAGAATACCCTATTGCATCTACCAAATTTTTGTTTCCCGATAGCATGGCAATGTATTCTGTCATTCTTCTTGTACTTGTAGTTTATTTTTTAGTTTTAATACTATATATTCTTGTTTATTTAATGAATTTCCCGCACTTAGTCAATTGGGTTTAAGTCCTATAATTATTGTGAGTGATGATTTAGCGTATTTTTTATTTTATATATTGTATAAAATTTTAAAATTTTCTTACATTACGCAAATTATTTGTAGAATCGTTTTCATGAATGAAATTAAAATTCATAGTTTCAAATTTGCTTTTAAAATATCAAGTAGCATTTAAATTCGCTTCCAACTTTGTAATTTAAACTATAAATATAAAATTAATAATAAATAATTTTTCAATAACTTTGTATATTATTCATCGTCAATAAATGCCACAAAATATGTGAAGTAATTAAAAAATTGTTCAATACGATTTTATCTGAAAAGTGTACATTCTTCTGAATTCCGCTAGATTCCAGCATCTATAAAAATTTGTATACAGAATGAGTCTGGGAAGACGCTCCCCCCCTTTAACTTTTTTATTATAAGTAATAGAAAAAAATGGCTCATATAAAAGTTTTATTATTTTACATATACTATTTGATGGCAGATGTAGATATTTTTTATAAAGTCAGGTTTATAAGATACGACTATCAACTTTTATTTTTCGAATGGCAACCTATAATTATTTTAATAAAATAGAAACCGCCATTTTTTCTCTTTTCAACGATGTATTATTTTTTATTAATGTACTTGAAAAATTTCGAGAAAAATGAGATAATTTAGAAATATTAAAAATAATTTTTAAACAAATATTATAGGTGGCTATGTGAAAATAAACAAAACGTAACAGTGTTATACAACTTAGCAAACTAAAACAACAAATTTAGTAATAAAAACAACTTTACATTGTTACGTTTTGTTTATTTTCACATAGCCATCTATAATATTTGTTTAAAAATTATTTCTAATATTTCTAAATTATCTCATTTTTCTCGAAATTTTTCAAATACATTAATTAAAAATAATACATCGTTGAAAAGAGAAAAAAATGGCGGTTTCTATTTTATTAAAATAATTATAGATTGCCATTTGAAAAATAAAAGTTGATAGTCGCATCTTGTAAACCTGACTTTATAAAAAATATGTACATCTGCCATCGAATAGTATATGTAAAATAATAAAACTTTTATATGAGCCATTTTTTTCTATTACTTATAATAAAAAAGTTAAAGGGGGGGGGGGCGTCTTGCCAGACTCACCCTGTATATTATTATTAATAAGTTAGTATAAATTTACTTACCTTTTTGTGTGGGCAAATTGGAGAAAATCAATATACCCTTGCAAAATACTAAACAATAGATTAACCCAGTGTTTGCCAAACTATGGGGCGTGCCCCCTAAGGGGGGTGCGAAATTTTCCAAGGGAAGCGTCAAAGGAAATTAATTAATTATTACGGGTTCAGAAACTACAGGAACTGGTCGTGTTAAGGGGGCGCAAAGAATTTTTGAAACTTGAAGGGGGGCACGAAGAACTTTTTATACCTGAAGGGGGGCGCGAGGAAAAAAGTTTGGGAAACACTGGGTTAACCAATAAAAACAAAAAAAGAAAACAGCCACTTCAAATAAATATCATTAGTTGTTATACATCCATCCGTGATCCAAATTTATTTTTCTACTGGTCTGAAACTAAAATTTTCTGGTTTATTTTTCATTTTACTTAGGAATGTTGTATAGAATGTTTGTTGTTGTCATAGGTACGCATCACAAATACAAAATTGACAATAAATGACAAATTATTTTTAAAAAATCTGGTGAGGCCAACACAATACCTCCCGCCCGAGTCACAAAAAAGATTAAGCTAATCCTTATTTTTGGATTAGCGAATTTTACTCTAATTTTTTGCAGTTTATTTCTTAAAATATAGTATAATCTAATCCAAGTAACTATATACATTTTTTGATAATAAAATGACGATTAAATTTTAAATACCGGGTTAGAATAAAATTCACTAATCCAAAAATGAGGATTAGCTTAAACTTTTTTGTGAGTCGTTAATTTTTATTAATCTAAATACATTCCTCCATATTTACTTATGCTGGAAACTGTATTGATTTCCTTTCCTATTGTTCTATTTACTTTTTTTTATTACATGACTATTATAAATTTGAAATGATTAGTTCTTTGATAGTGACATGTATCTGTCAGTTACATTCATTTGAATAACTACGTAACCAAGGAGTTTTGTTTGTTTAATCGTGCATAGATGCTACTTTCATGTAGCATCTATGCACCCCAAAAATAAAATTTACATCGTGCATAGATGCTACTTTCAGGTAGCATATCTATGCACCCCAAAAAAAAATTTAATCGTGCATAAATGCTGCTATGCACCCGAAAAAAAAATTTAATCGTGCATAGATGCTTGTTTATTTTCACATAGCCACCTATAATATTTGTTTAAAAATTATTTCTAATATTTCTAAATTATCGCATTATTATCGAAATTTTTCAAATACATTAATAAAAAATAATACATCGTTGAAAAGAGAAAAAAATGGCGGTTTCTATTTTATTAAAATAATTATAGGTTGCCATTTGAAAAATAAAAGTTGATAGTCGTATCTTCTAAACCTGACTTTATAAAAAATATCTACATCTGCCATCAAATAGTATATGTAAAATAATAAAAAATTTATATGAGCCATTTTTTTCTATTACTTATAATAAAAAAGTTAAAGAGGGGGGCGCCTTCCCAGACTCACCCTGTATAATGAAATAAAAGTATACTATAGATTTTTACGCATACATTTTTCTCAAAAAAATTGTTATTCATCTATGTAAGAGTATGCAAATATATCATTATATTTAAAATAATAAAAATTAAATAGCGGGAGGTATTGTGTTGACAAATAAATTACTGTTTAAATTGATAGTGCTTTTTTTCTTTTTTGGTTTTTAATGGCGTAAGTGATTTCTTCTTCTCAGTATATCTAGCGTGACCCTCGTAAAAGTATGGAAACAATATGGATAATCATTTTTTTGACCTTTACTTTCTATTTCAATTTCTCTAATTTCATAATTTTTTTTATTTCCTAAAAATAAATATGTAAAAAAGTCCATACAATCAATACTGCATAGTACAAGTCTGTATCAATTAGTTTTGAAGTTACAGCCCATTAGACGATTTTATCTGCGAATTTTTTTTTAAATTTCTTGGTTTAATACCAGTATTGCCATCTATGGTAAAACTCTGAACTGTATACATGCTCTTAAATACCGATGTATGATTAAAGAAATATTTTATTAAAAATGTTACATTTCAATACAAAATTTAATTTTGAAAAACTTTTTTCAAATTATTTTTTGTTGTAAAGTGAACCGTTTAACCAGAAATCATATTTTTTTCCAATAATGTTTTAAAACGGTATTACTATGGCCATCTTACAGGAAAATGCTAAACTACCATAGTTTTATTTTTATTAAATTAAGCAAAATTAAAACGTGTTTTTGCATATAATCGTTTTTAAATAACTAAAAGCACATATAAATATTTTCATTAGTTTTTAAGGTCTTGGGTTTGGTTTGACGTTTCAAAAATCAGCCATTTTTGGACATACCCGCAAAAATTACTTTACATTTTTAGCAAAAAATATTTGTCTTTATATAAAATTTATATTTTCAGACATACAACAATTAATATCAAAAAATAATCTGAATTTGTATTTGGATTTGAGTTGTATTTAACATTTTACAAAAAGAAATATATTTGTAAGTTTTAGTTTGATTTGATTAAGACTGTACGTTGTGAACGCTGTCCTCTTATAAGTCTTTAGCCAACGAGAACGTTTGGTACAGTTGTAATAAAATCAGCTTAAAATATTCAAATATATTTTATTTGTCAAATTTTAAATACTGTTCAAAACTTAATATAAATTTATGTACTTATTTAGTATTAATTAAAATAATAGAATACATTAAAATGTTGCATATATATGATTAATTTTTATTTAAATTTGTCAGGTAATTTTTAAGAAGCTGTACCAAGATGGCTGACTTTTCAAACGTCAAACTCATAAAAATTAATAGATTTAACACTGTTTAAAAGCTTTAATACTTATAAAAAATACTTTTAATGTATGTTTCAAGTTTGCCAGAAAGAATTTGTGAGGTATAAACCTTCAATTTTGCTTAATTAAAATAATAAAAATTATTATAGTTCAGCGATCTCTTGAAAGATGGCCATACTAATATCATTTTGGGGAAAATTGAAACAAATTTTTGATTTTTGGCTAAACGGCTCATTTTACATAAAAATTTATTTGAAAAATGTTTTTCAAAATTAAATTCTACATTAGAATATTTACAAATAATTATTTATAAATTGCATTTATTTTTTATTTGGACATATTTATTTGGCTAATCACTAGTACATATTATTCAAAGTTGTTGTTTTGCGCGGTAACATCTACCTCCATGAAAGATAGAATATCATTACTACTTCGTGGCGTTAGTACGGTTCGTTCACAACTCTTTCAAAATACTGTTAAGAAACCGGAAGCCTACTTACAACTTTTGTAATTCACCTTCGATTTTTGTGATTTCACGAAATAGTATATTAAAGAACGTGTTTTATAAGACATGTTTTTTTCGCTGCGTCAAAATTTAGAAAACGAGCGTTAATGAAAATTTTGCCAAAAGAAAAAATATGGGTAGCAAGTTTTTATCGTCTCTTCAAAAATATTAAATAAAAAAATGGCTCGCAAGTAGCCCATAGAAATATTTTGATGGGGTACTTTGTAGAAATAAAATAGTAGTACCACACTCAAAATTACAGATACAGTGTGTTCAAAAAAATTCCTAACTCAGAGTAAGCTATGAATTAAGAAATGTATGTCAATTTAAAATAGTATATTAAAGAACGTGTTTTATAAGACATGTTTTTTTCGCACGCGTCAAAATTCAGAAAACGAGCGTTAGCGAATTTTCTAATTGACAAGTGCGAAAGAAAGTCTTATAAAATGAGTTCTTTATACTAATTTTTATATTTTGCGCCTTCTACAATAACATTTACTTACTCAATTTGTGATTATATTTGTAACCATTTGTATATTTTCATGTAAATAATCTTCCCTAAATAAAAAAAAAGAATAATAATTTCGACATTATATTATTAAAATAAATGGACCTTTTCAATTTAAAGAGATAGAAGACATGCGCAATGGAGATCTGCGCATAGTAAGAACAACAGATCTATAGCGTTTGTTTCTAAAAAATTTGGACCTAAAATGTGAGAATATCTCTTATAACTTTAAAAAATCCTATCGAAATAAGTTACAAAAGCTTTTATTGAAGTTAAGATGTCTAATGATGCAAATTTTCACTGAGAATACGGGTATTTTAATGACTGCAATATTTTGGACGTTTCGTTTGACAGCCCAACTGGCAGTTGTTCGCGCCATTTTCTTACTATATGCAGCGATAGAAAAAGATAGCTGTTAAATTGAAAAGGTCCATTGTCAATTAACTAAAAATAAATTAGGTAAATATGAGTTAAAGAAACGTCATCTAGTACCAACCGTCTAAAACAAAAAATTGCGTATCGAAATTGAAGGTCATTACGATACGCAATTGCGAATCGTAATGACTTCATTATGAACGCAAAATATTTAAAAAATGACTATTAGTTTTTTAGAAATTGAATTACGCTTGGGGCCTCTCAAGTCCGCCATTGGTTTCTGCAAAGATTTGTACAAGAAGATGAGTAAGTGAAATAGCATTATACTTATAAATTTCTTGACAAATGAAGGCACTGGACCAAAAACAAAAATTATTCATTGGCGGATGTCGGTTATGCAGAAGAAATGCCGTCATATTTTATAGTGAAATTATGGTGTAAACAATTTTAATGGGGTCGGGAATCGATTGAGGATGATCTAAAGGGCGAAAGGTCTGAGGAAGCCAAAGCGAATGAGAACATTAAAAAAGTTAAAGATTTGAACAGAAAGCAAATGAAGTAGGGGTCAGATGAAGCAACTAAATATTACTTTACCTTCAATTGTTCGTGGTTAGGTAGGTGGTAAATCACCCTAGTACGAAATCAATAACTGCTTGAAACGATCAGGCAAATTTTGTTTTCCACGGCCTACCTGATAGAAAAAGGATTAATAAATGGAAAAGGATTGATTATTTTTTTCACTATGTACATATTTATTTCACATCGATACATTCACCTTATCTAACAATTGATAAACTATGTGTAACATTGGACTTATATATAAAGAGATGCAACATACAAACAACAAGCTTTGCTACATACATATACATGGAAAACGTCTGTACTGTGCATGGAAAGAAAACCAAATCATACAGTACCTAACAATGATAACACAGTACTGCATCAACTAATTAAAATTGAGCAACGTAATATCTTAAAATCAAATTGATATGATGTTTCTAACATGGGGTTACATGACATTGCAATGCTATAATTTTTCACCAATAGTAACTGAAAATCATAGATAATATAGCGCACATTTTATATATGTGGCGATATCAATATCCACAGTAAAAATTATAACAATGAAATGTTACTTAATATTAATTGACAATGGAATGTACATGTTTCATTCATATTGCACATATATCTAAAACCACGCTTGGAATATATTTATCTACGATTATATAGTGCTTCTTTCGTCATATATTCACTGTAGTGAACTATAATCGCTTTGAACAGCGATGTATTGTAACTAAGTTCATAGAATTCGGCAGAAAAACATGGAGTAGCCGAGTATTGCTCTGCAGAAGACAAGTTACCAAGAAAGTATTAATTTTGTGCCTTTTGTTAATTATTGTCCAAAATAAAATAGTAAGAAGTGTTTTATTTATGTAATGCTTAGAATAATAGTGTCTTAAGTTTATTTATTATTTTTTACTTTAACGTAAATTTTATAGGAAAAAAACAGTACATATACAGGGTGTAGTGGTACACTATTGCTATCTCGAGAAGTATAAGAGATACTAAGTCGGCTAAATTAGCAAACCATTTCTATTTTATAAGACTACTTTAATGAGCAAAACAATAATATTTAGACCAGTGGTTCTCAAAATACGGGGTGCTACTTTCTTAATTTTAAATGGCAACCTACTTTTTTATTTGCTTATTCGATTCAGTGTTTTTTTCTGAATTCAACTA
This sequence comes from Harpalus rubripes, assembly GCA_963082715.1. Classification (NCBI taxonomy): domain Eukaryota; kingdom Metazoa; phylum Arthropoda; class Insecta; order Coleoptera; family Carabidae; genus Harpalus; species Harpalus rubripes. Next base: position 8,913,373 of record OY720460.1, on the reverse strand, counting down.
TATCCATATGTAATACTTTGTTATTACAAAATATTTGAGAAAAATGCAAAATTAATAATGTATCATTTTTATTTAAATATGGCTATACAAAGAGTGCTATGGAAAAAAACAAATAAATCAAATGAAGAAATAATGGACCTTTTTAATTTAAAGAGATAGAAGATATGCGCAATGCGAATCTGCGCATAGTAAGAACAACTGAGATCTATGGCGTTTGTATCAAAAAAATTTAGACGTAAAATGTGAGAATATGTCAGATAACTTTAAAAAATCTTATCGAAATAAGTTACAAAAGCTTTTATTGAAGTTAACATGTCTAACGATGCAAATTTTCACTGAGAATACGGGTATTTTAATGACTGGAATATTTTTGACGTTTCGTTTGACAGCCCGACTGGCAGTTGTTGGCGCCATTTTCTTACTATTTGCAGCGATAAAAAGAGATAGCCGTTAAATTGAAAAGGTCCATTACAAAAACTTTTATAATTTTCTTTAAGTTTTAAATAATTATTATTTAAACAAGATAAAATACATAAATAATATTAACAATTGTTTTAATGATTTATTTGTTTTTTCCACAGCGCTCGTTGTATAGTCATATTTAAATAAAAATGATACATTATTAATTATTCATTTTTCTAAAATATTTTGTAATAGTAGAGTACTACATATGAATATCGTTAAATTCAGAAAAAAATACTGAATCGAATAGGCAAATAAAAAAAATAGGTTGCCATTTAAAATAAGAAAGTGGCACCCCGTACTTTGAGAACCACTAGTCTAAAAAAATTTTGTTTCGCTCATTAAAGTAATCTTATAAAATAGAAATTGTTTGCTAATTTAACCGACCTCATAGCTCTAATAGTTCTCGAGATAGCAATTGTGTACCACTTAAAATGAACTTCCTGTATATATAATGTAAATATTTGTAATTTAGGAAACTTATTACACTTTCTTATTGTCCTTAACTGGTGACGTAGTTGAAATTGTACACAACTGGTAACCTGAAGTGACAGTACATACTTTAGAATTTTATCAACTGAGGCATTTGTTTTCATTTTTCGTCACGAAACGAAAATTTGGTAGCATACGTGTCTCATAATATTCGCCTGCAGACATTCGACTCGAGGCGAAAGTGTTAAACGTGGTATTAAACTGACGTCATTATTTTGTCACAATTCAATTCAAAGCCACCTTATATATTTTATACAATTGTGAAAATATTTCTATTTTAATACAGAGTGATCAAAAATAACTGATTCAGTTGACAATACAATTCTGGGCATCTTTTTATTCCTCAGTTTACACACCAAATAAAGGCGGAAATACTATTTGACATGATGTCATTTTTACAATACAAATAGATTATGTCAAAGCAGAAGCCTGACAGCTAATATGATTTCGAGTGATTGAAATATTTTAGATTATTGTTCTATTTTAATAAAAAAAAATTGTAAATGTATTCGAATTTAAATTGTCAAATGTAATTGACAACAGGAAATAAATTTATGTATCAGTCTTGCCAATATCAAGTATTTTTTTTATTGCCAACTGAATCAGTTATTTTTTATCACTGTAGTATAAAACCCGAAAATTCCCAAAATAAAAAGCGAATATAGAATTCTAAAGTGCATACTACCAAGATTCGTAAAAGTAAACTCGCATTCGTTTGTTTTCTATGATAGAATTCTAAAGTGCGTGTTGTCACTACTGGGGTCTTTCAGGACCCCGTTGATTTCACCTCTGAGAAAGTCGCTTTAAATTTTTTGTTGCTGTTGAGTGAAAATGTGAAATATAGTGTATATTTAACTGTCTATAGTTCATTTCACATAAGAAAATAACGTTGGTTTAGATAGGGAAATATATTCTGCTTTTTGATTGGTCAGAATGTACGCCAAGTTCATAAAAGCAAAAAAATATCAATAATCAGCTGTCAATTATGAAATAAAATGAACAGAATTATGTGATAAACTACTTCGACTTTGTAGTTGTTAATATTCAAGTATGGTACATTTTTACCGATAAAAATATTTAATATTGACAAGCGCCATTTGCTATTTTTTTACGTGAAATAAAGTACAGTACAGTAATTTGCATTTAATAAAATATGAAGTGGAAATATTAAAATAAAATATGATTGGTGTTAAAAACAAGTGTCATGGCACTCGAAAATTTTAGTTTGTTGCAGTCACGAATGGCATCACATCACCAGTTAAGGTTTAAAAGCGAAAGAACAATATTATTCTAAACTTTTTACTTACAATAGTGTTATGTTTATTTTATTATTTGTCATATCATATATTTTTAAAGTTTGAATTTACTGCATGAGGATAATACGAATATTTGTACTAATTTAAACAATATTATCCTAAGAATAATGTATCATGTAATTTTTTAAAAAAAAAAATAGGGTTGTCTGCTTTTACAAAGTATAATAATTAAATGTTATTTTTGTTTGTTTTAGAAGTTGTGACAAAAAAAGTTAAAAAACTTGCAGTGTAAATAAAAAGCAAAACTAAAATAAAAAAACTATATTTTACAATAATACAGTCTTGGAAATAATAAATACATGAAAATGGAAGGATATACAAATTTCGAAGATTCTTATGGCATATTCTTTATCACAAAACCAGTTACCCTAAAACATCCAGAATCAGAATCTCACATGACTGCAGTACAAATTGAACGTCTTTTATATGTGTAGATGCCGTGACTAGTCGTTAATTCGTACTGCTTGTGAAATGCTTATATACAAACATATGTCATATGAGTCTAGTACAGTATCATACATTAACTTAAACTAGGGAATTAGCCATAGAACTATTTGGTAAGGACTACAACACGAAGAGAAAGGAAGCATGAGGAAGATTAAGACTTATTTTATAGATTTTTGGAATATTAAAATTGAAAAACAGAAACTTCATGGTTACAAACAAAAACATAACACGAATTATTATAAGAGCTTAGTAAACAAAAACAAAGTCTTAGTTACTGATGTGATTTGTTTACGTCTTTTGTCTTTTGGGGCCAGTTTCATAAACGTCCAATAAGTTTCATAAATTGAACAAATATATTTTTGACAGCAATGATTTTAATGTAATAAAAACAGGGAAATTTGTACCTATAATTAAATTTACTTTGGAAATAAATTTAACTGGAAGTGTATGAAATCGACTCTTGTTGATGGAAACTTTAATATTTTCTTAAACAAGAAATGATATTATTTCTCTGTGTGTTGTAGTGTTATGTATTGTTACAAATATTGAGGGTAGATGTATTATACGTTACTGTCGAAATGGGGGAGCCCCGTGAAGGCCATGGGCTGAGCGTGATCCACCAAAGTGGACCGCATGTTTTGCTTGGAGCTGGGGGCAGGGTCTGCAGAGTGTTGCTGTTGGGCTGCGACCACCATCTCCTCAGCTGAAGCCCTGGAGAGAATCAGTTATTATATCAACATCAATAGCACGATAGTTAAGGTATCAAATACTGGAATTTAAGTTCTTTAATTCGTAAGAACCTTTGTTTTTATCCAAGGCGACAGCGAAGATCACGCCCGAATGTAATCAAATGACTACCTACTTTTTCGACATTTTTAGAAATAAGACACTAGTCAGAGGGAAGATTCGAACCGAAGTAAGATGTAAGTTATCAGCGCTAACTCATTTTTAAATCCAAAATCCTACGCTTCAAATCACTAAACGCAGTACAGGTTGTTCATATTAAATGGATCAACAATGCTATTTCGAGAACTCTAAGAGCTGCAAAGAAGATTAAGGGCCGCTTTTAATACCTCCGGTCAAAATTTCGGTTACTGAAACCGTAGGATAACTCCCAACCGCCAATCAATTGTCATGGAAACCGATGGTTAACATTTGGTTTCCATAACGTTGGGTTTTTTTTTATTAGCGGTTGGGAGTTATCCTACGATTTCAGAAACGGAAACTTTGACCGAAGGTGGTCAAAGCGGCCCTAAATTGTCAAACAAAAAGTTTGTAAGATAGATGGACGTAGGTAATGTGGGTATACCCAACGATCACAAATACACTATACAGTGTCCCACACTCTATGTTCAGTGTAGGGTCTTATGGAGTACCATGTTACCATATTTACCTGTTGTAAGTCTACAAGATAGAAAGAGCAAAATAGATACCCAAAAAGAGATGAAATATTCTGGGTACTTCATTGAATGTATTTATGACTGGTGTACTTTCAGTGTATTTAAACAGGTGGGTGAAAAGAAAAAATAAATAAATAATAAACTGGTCAGTTTTAATTATTAAGCATTATTTTTTAAATTTAATTTATATCTTCTTATTTGATAATTTACTAATATTAGACTTTATAGAAATACTGCATATATTTTACATATTTCATACATCTTTATTCTTTCTTTATATTCTCCAATTTGAATTTATAATATTTTAATATTCTAATCTCTAATGCATTTGATCAAGATTAGTATGCCAGGCGATTTTAAAATATTGTATTGAAATATTACTTATTACAGGTACAAATAGCTTCAGCATGTTTTTTACACCCCGGTTCCAACGCAACTTTTCGCGGCCCTGTATTTAAAACTATTTAGAACTGCAGACAAATTTCGGGGGAATGGTGAATACAATAAGCCCCTGGGTAAATAACAGACCCTCATAAAACTTAAATTGTACAGTGTTAACTAATTTATGAATGTTTCAATATTACATTACATTGAAAAATTGGCAACATGGTACAGAAAACGTCCATAAGAATAACATTGGCTATCTCCGCCACACTGAACATAGAGTGTGGGACACTGTATAGATATAACTTCATAGCATTTGTTTTGTTTTCGGCTGGACAGAAACAGACAACTAAAGATAGATATACGCGATTCAAGTTGAGCGGACTCTATCTGGTGACCAAACATCGCACTAATTATGTGACGTCACAACGAGTATAGTTTCGTACACTCCGTAAGAAGTAACGTTATAATTTTAGACGAGATTTTAAAAATTCAGCAATTATTTAAATTTATATTTATTGGTGATGATTGTAAACACTTCCTCTGTTTAATTATTCAATATAATTCGCGAGTATTCCTAGTATGTTGAGACATTTTATATTTTTAGAGAAATAAGGTTAAGTATAATGTTCTTAGTTGCTTGTTAAAATAATGACATAAATTTACTATAAATAAGTTAAAAACAACATGAATGCAGTATTAGATCGTTTAAAGATTAATTATATATTTGTAAATATTGTAGAAATATGAAATTTTCACCAAAACCAACGAAATCAAGTGTACTGTTGTGTTCCGAAATGTCAGTCCTAAAAATCGAGAAATCCCACCCTTCGTTTTCACATATTTCCAAAACGTTAAATTTATAAATATATATGGCATCGAAGAAATGTTTGAGACAAAACATGGTAGATTAAACTGTTAATTGGAAAACGAGTTATAAATTCAATGTTTGTTCCTTAAATTTTTGTAACAAAGATTAAGCACGTGTTGGTAGCTTTATAACGATATAAATATATTCAATTATTTTATTATGTATTTATATTTAGGTTAATATATACATATTTATATTTAGGTTTTATATTTATATTTAGGTTAGTTTCCCGCCTTACATGAACAAGATGCTTTTTATTGCTAGTGAGCCAGAATTTATCAATTTTCCAGTAATATCATGCGAATATTTATTTACGCCGCTGGTTTGTGGGCATAATCCAAAGAGAAGTGTTTAATTTTTGTCATCTGATTGTGTTTTACCATATGCTAACATATGTCCAGAATTCAATACTTCATCATCCTCATAAAAATTTCTGCTGCACGCAGAAGCATTTAAATAATTAAACACACCCTTTATTAACAGTCTCATTACTAATAAACTATTAATTCATTAAATATATGTATTAAAACAGCAATACACACACAAACTTTAATGCAGAAGTGAACGACAATTTAAAAACATACTCGTTGTGACGTCACGTCACGTGTTTAAAGTTGCGGGAAAAGTTAATTTGAATCGCCTATATGTCAAGTCCCCTCACGGAGTATTCGCTAGATGTCACTGCTTGTTTTATTAAAATGAACTGTACTATATTTGAAACATTTGAATTATTATTAACGAAAACCAATCATAAAATGCATGTAACAAATTGTTATTAATATTAATAAAGGGTAAAAAGAATTGTATATAATTATTTATTTTATCGTTTACTTGATTCTTATTCTATTTGTAGTTTTTTCTAATTTTATTTTTGTGTCATGGTGGATCCGGATTTTCTAATAAATGTCTAAAATTAAATTGAGCAATTGAATGTCATGATTATTTAATGGATCGTGATCCAGGATATCGTTATGAATATAGTCCGACCGAAATTCCCGTAGGTAAATTTCTCATGGGAGTATTAATAAATTGTTTTTTAATTAATAAGAGTTTTTAGAATTACATACATTATATTTCAAAACTTGAAAAAGGCAGATTTATAGAGAACAAGCGACCCTCGATTTTTTTAACTTTAAGTTAAATTCTGTCTGATTTCAAATTCTGTTGGAATTAGGTTTTCCCCACAACGAATTCTACTGCTCCAGGCCAGTAGAATTTGAAATGACAGAATTGAGATTTCCCCAATTCTTTCTCCCGATAGATTTCAAATTCTACTGGTCTGGAGCAGTAGAATTTGTAGTGAGGTAAACCCAATTCTGAGAGAATTTGAAATCAGACAGAATTTTAAATCAAACAGAATTTAAAGTTACAAAATCGAGGCCCGAACAACTTCACAACTTCCAAACAAAGGAGCAAAATGTCACAAATACATTATATGGACCGTAGAGACATCTCTCGACAAACTTTAGAGTAGACTTTATATATCTCTATCTCTAGTTGTCTCTTTCCGTCCAGCCGAGAACATCACAAACAATAGTGACGTATAGGGCATGTTTTGTCTAGTATATTTGTAGTCGTTGGGTATATCACTTAGCGATGACGTAGGCCAAATTTCCAAGCAAAACAATGGCTGCCGTCTTGGTAACCGTTGCTAAGTTATTTAAAATTGACCGCGTAACTAGTGGCGGGAAAGTTCCCTTTCTTCAAATTTTATGCTCTTTATAGGACACAGATAACAAAAAGGTAATTATTAGTACTTGTTGCGTCTTGTAAATTGTACCGTGCATATTTTAAAGTTTTACTTTAAATTTGTTTCACCATGGTGATGCGTTTCGCAACTAACTTCAATCATACAACGTAGAACTTGTAAGTTTTTTAAATTTCCAAAAGACTCAAATCTGAATAATACGTGGATAAACTCACAGTCCTATTCTACCAAAAAAATATGTATCGTTACGAGTCGTTACCAAGCGACATGTAGCTATAATAATGATTTTTACCAAAATCCTATTCTACTAATTTATTTATCGTTACGTATCGTTACTTATCGTTATTTTATGTCGTTTATGAACGACAAGTTGACATTTCTCGTTGAAGTCGTAAAGTTAGATATATTTTGAAAACAAAAGTAAAAATGGCTGAAGAAGATATTTTATTAATTGTAGCTGAACAAGATATTATTATTATTATTATTATTATTATTATTATTATATTACATTTTTTAATATGACATTTTATTATTACTGTACCGGAGGAAAATTTTATTTTTTTTTTTTTTTTGGTGAGTAAAGAAGCATGTAGAGATTTATTTACGCAAATATCACCATATATGAGAAACTCGTTGAAGTAATGGTTTGCCAAAAATTTCTAGATTATTTATGAATTATTATTTATGCGTATTACATTACATATGAATGCACATCAATAGTTTGTTTTCAATTTAGATGATGGCAGCCTTGCATTTTTTTTTGCTCATGGAAGCTATCAGAAATCAGTAGCAAGGAGGATATCAGTAGAAAAGGATTCATATGTGGTATTAAGTCAATCATTAATAATCATATCATTAATAGAAATCTGCACTATTATTGTTGATTATTTTATAGACATATACCTATATCAAATTTCATACGGCGCAAGTAGATATGGAGCGTGTAAACTGTAAAACGAGGGTGAGAATAATAAATAATTTTATGTACGATGAAAATTTCAAATTTGAATCAATGTCAAGTTTGAATTGAAAAACAAATGTAAATTTATTGTGTCAAAATCAACATGAAGTTAGATATCGTTAAACTCATCATAACGATAACTCGATAACGATATGATTAGTAGAATACCTTTTTGGCATTTGTCGTTATTAAAGTCGTTCAACCAAATGCTTAGCGACAGTCGTATGGTAACGATATCGTTATACATATTTTTAGTAGAATAGGCCTGTCAGTCAGGTTAGTATTTATTCACAATAGAAGAAAACTTCATAACATATTTCTAAACCATTTCAATACCAAACAAACTTATAGGTTATAAGCACCAAACGTCAAATAGCATAGCAACCGCCTTAGCAACGGCGATGCCATTTTCTTGTTTGGAAACCTTCGTGACGTCACACTACATGGGTCTAAACAAACAATTACTCGAACAGCATCCGACGTACTCGAAGAAGTATATTCTTAGTTTAGGGGCTATCTCTCTCGACTCTTTATATTTCCAGTTCAAATTATTATATCTAAGATCGAATGGTTGACTAAAAATAAACTACGTATAGATCGTGCAAAAAATAAATGTTAAAACCGTGATATAATAATAATAATAATAATAATAATAAAAACTTTATTGTAACTTAAGTTAAAAAATAATTATAATAGTTAGTACAAAGCATACATACAAACAATAAATGCAACATAACAATGATAAAGAAATATGAATGACTGATTAGAAGCAATGCGATATGCAATGATTGCTAAGCAAATGTGAAGTGAAGTGGCGTACTTAGTTAGTTTAGGTGGGACGCCAGACATCGGGGTCTTCCATGAGGGTAGCGTGGTGATCGCTGGTGGGCCCCATGCCCGGCGAGCTTACAGCTTGGGGCGACGCCATGGCTGCCATGTCTTGGCGAGAACCCCTGCCACCACACACATAAACACTCACACAACAAAGCTCACAACACAAAGGAACAAGTTTTTGTTATTAGTAAGAATGTATAATTAATATGTATTGTCGAGAAGTGTGCTTCTAGGGCGATAAGACAAGTCAGTCAGTCAGACGAAATCCATAGTATAAAAATAAGTCAGTCTAAATGAAAAGTCAAATTCGAATGGAGTTTATTATTACCAAAAGAAAAAATTCTGATGTGGCTACAGAATCCCACACACAACAGAAAGTTTCTTGCAAAAGATTCCATATTTCCAGTACATTACCTTCAGTCAGTTCTATGTATTTTGTACAAATTCCATTCAGAAAGTTTCTTGTAAGAGATTCTATATATTTCCAATAAAATTATAACACAAACATACTATGTTAATTGCACTTAACACTTTCCCCATTCTAGCACGAGTTATAAATTCGAACAGAGCCCGGTAATGGCTGGAATTAGACTTCTGTAATGAGTGTGTTGTACTATTTTTTCTCTTTCAGCTTTCATTACATTATTTCTTTATAAAATGACAGTGATTTGCGTTATTTTATATTGTCCATTGCTTAGATATTTTGTATAATGTATTTGTTTGTATTTAATGCAATTATACCAATTCCAAATGAAAAAGTCACCATAAATAGTTTAAGAAAGAAGCTCATTCTAGCATAAATAAGTGTGCTAGAATATCATATTCCGAAACAGAGAAAAGATGTTCCTACAGTATTATACCTATACATACGTTGACAAAAAATTATACCTTACATATTGTATTAGAAATTAAGTAGTATATGAATCACGGAAAAATACTGTAAAATTCAAATATTATGAAAACCCAGGAAGTTTTAAAGTAATATAAGGAATAATATAAAATATACTTACTTGGAAAAAAATTACATAAAAATATCAGTCAATATCTAATATGTTGTTTCAAATTATATATGAGTTTTAAACACCAAATTTGGGAAGTTTTGGATCATATTTTAATATATCTTATCAAGAAAATCTGTTTAGAGGTTCCAGTAAAGTACCACTTCCAGTTTATCAATTTTAACAAAAATCTAATACGTCGTTCTCATTAATATAAAAGTCTTAAATACCATATTTGAAAAGTTTTGGATTATATCACGAAAATCTGTTCAGAGCTTCAAGTAAAGTATCACATCCGGGTTATCAATTTTAGCCAAAATCTAATATGTTGTTCCCTTTGATATAAAAGTCTTAAATTCTAAAATTCAAAAGTTTTGAATTATATTTTAATATAGTTTTTCTTTAAAAACTGTTTTGGGCTTACCCAAAATCTAATCAGTTATCGTGGAAGACAAAATCGTCACTCGCACACAGACATCATTGTAAAAATAGTAAAAACGTGTTGTGGGGACCCTAATTCGTGCTTATTCACTGAAAGCTCACTATTGAATTTTTGGACCGAAAATATTACCCCTTACCTATGAAGGGAGATATAAATATATGTATATTCCCAAAGTAATTTATAAGTACTAGTATTACAGGAAAATTCCTAACTCGGAGTAGGCTATGAACAGAGAAACGTAGGTCTGATTCAATTTAAAAGTCAAAATTGATCTTGAAATGTAATTTAAAGGAGAAAAGATATTAAAGAAGGATACAGTAAATTGCCGTTCGCCGTTTTCCAATTTATTTTCATTTCTAAAATAAGATTCAAGAAGAAAAGCTTTGATTTCTTTAGATAACATTTTTGACAATATCTCGACTCAAATAGACCTTTTCAATTTAACGGCTATCTCTTTCTATCGCTGCAAATAGTAAGAAAATGGCGCGAACAACTGCCAGTTGGGCTGTCAAACGAAACGACAAAAATATTGCAATCATTAAAATATCTGTATTCTCAGTGAAAATTTGCATCGTTAGACATTTTAACTTCAATAAAAGCTTTTGTAACTTATTTCGATAAGATTTTTAAAGTTATCTGAGATATTCTCACATTTTACGTCTAATTTTTTTAGAAACAAACGCCATTGATGTTTTTCTTACTATGCGCAGATCCCCACTGCGCATATCTTCTATCTCTTTAAATAGACCATTTCAAAAATGTCCGCCACCTCTACGTGTTTATTTTTTGAACTAAAAACTTAGTGCCGTTAAATGGCGGCGTACGAGATATGTCAAAAAGAATTTAAATAAAAAGTAAGTAAAATGTTTACGCTGAAAATTAAAATTTATCGAAATAAATGGCGCATATTCATCAGTTATTCATAAATTATATTAATATGATAGATTTGATGTAGTAACCTAATTTTTTATTTTAGATTATTCGACCATCAGGAAAATATTTAGGATATTTATTTACGTAATATTAAAACAAATTCAATTTCCACATATTTTATCATTTTTTTTTTTTGTTTTCAATGCTGTCTATTTATTCTACGTGATCCACTCTTATCTTCCGTTCATATTTTGAGAAAAAGAATAAAATCAAATGTTTTTTTTTTTCAATTATTATTACAACCCAGTTCGCAACGTATAGTACCCGTCATAATTACTATTATTAATTACTTTTCCAATGAAGAAACAAATACTAACCAACAAAAATAATCGAACTGTGACCTGTCATATCGTAAACAAAGATGGATATACAGCACTAACTTTTATCTTTGTCTAAAGTTTGCACATGCGCATTGAATTTTTGAAATGGTCTATGAGACCCTTAGCGCAAAGCTTAGCGTAGATGGCAGCATATGGACATTGTAACCGTGACTTTTCATGGTTGTGGCACATTATATAAACACAAAAAATAGAATAATATACAATAATATACTTATAGGTGCAATAAAACAAACGTTTTTAACAAACACGTGGTCTAAATTTATTATTTTTATTTTAATTAATAGTTATGTTTGACGTTTCAAAGTCTTTTGAAGGTCAAAGTAACTAGCCCAGTAGCGAACCTATCGGAAGAAATATTGTGCTAAGGCCCTCCTTGAGAAGGTCTATTGACATTTTATTAAATACTTTCATAAGAATTACATTGGAAATAATGTTTTGACCAATAGAAAAAATTAGTTCCAAATCCTCTCGCTATCGTAAATGGAGTATAGTCGCTTTTGTAGTCAGTCTTTTGTATATATTTAAATATTATCAGTCACACCAAACCCTTTTGTTACAAATCAAATGATAAGCTCAAGCCATAAATATTATTAATCACCATTATTAAGATAAGATAAATAAAACACACTTACTTTCTTCCAAGCGCCATCATTCCATAAATAACTCCGGTAGTAAAAATCAGCCCACTTCCGAAAATACTACTCATTGAGGGACACAATATAATAGCTGGAATAGCTATCCTACAGTTCGAAAAATATTAAAAATAACTAAATTTGTCATATTTTCATCTCTGTACTTACACTACGTATGCAAGGGCCCGGTTCCAATACGGCCTCTTATCCACCCATTCGGAAAGATTTTGGACAAAATCGACAAAGAGACAGCAACATGGCGCTTCGCAAACGATCACTAAAAAGCCGGCGATCATTTGCCACATTCCAGAGATGAGGCAGTCAATGTTTCCGAGAAGGACACTAACGCAGTTCCAGACACCGAGAAATATGGCGACTAAGAAGAAAAAATAATAATGAATGAAAAAATATAATAATTGACACTAATGAAAAAGCTTGTAAGAAGAGTGAATACAAGAATCCATAACATAGAGGTTTAAAACGAGAAATACCATCTGTCCCGTAAAACTTTATGGAGTGCTTTTTACACAGACAACATAAAATTAATTTTTTGATATCAAATTTATGAATTTATTCCTTTGTGACCGAGTACATTTAATTGAAAAACTAGTAAATATATCTAATAAGGGGCTGTCCTTAAATTACGTAACGCAAAATTAGGAAATTTTTGATACCCCCTCCCCCCTTTGTAACGCACCCGTAACGCAAACATGAACCCCCCATATATTACGTAATGCAGTACTTGTCCCCCCCCCCCACAATTTTTTTTACTGGATATAAAAGTATATGGCCTCCTTAATATTCAGTTAAAATGTGAAACAAAAACTATTTAAATTAATGTACATAAAGATAAAAAATAATGTACTACTCTTGCCCTACGGCTTGTCACCCCAATTTTTTTACTGTATATAAAAGTATATGGCCTCCTTAATATTCAGTTAAAATTTGAAACAGAAACTAATTAAATTAATGTACATAAAGATGAAAAAATAACAGCACAGAAATTAAAAGCATATGCATTTCCATATGCTTTTAACAAACTATTGAAAAGTTTTTCCTTATCAACACTACTTGAATTCATGTTTTAATATGAATTGCATTGCACGAATGAAAGACCACTGGCCCAAATTTGAACTGTGCCCGACATATTATGTTGACTGTTATTAAAAACAAACGACTGCCTGCATATACGAATTAGCACCGAGAAATTTGAATATTTCAAAACTATTAAAGCAAGTTTAGCAATATTTTTTATATTTTATCGTTACGTAACGCACACATTAACCCTCCCCCACCCCCTCGTAACGCTGCGTAACGCTACTCTTGACCCCCCCCCTTGAAGCGTTACGTAATTTAAGGACAGCCCCTAAGCGATTATAAAAAAATATGAACATCGCGTTTACTGTCACTCTCACCCAAGTTAACAAGTGATATTTGACAATGGACCTTTTCAATTTAACGGCTATCTCTTTCTATCGCTACAAATAGTAAGAAAATGGCGCGAACAACTGCCAGTTGGGCTATCAAACAAAACGTCAAAAATATTTCAGTCATTAAAATACCTGTATTCTCAATGAAAATTTGCATCGTTAGACATTTTAACTTCAATAAAAGCTTTTGTAACTTATTTCGATATTTTTTTAGTTACCTGACATATTCTCACATTTTACGTCTAATTTTTTATAGAAACAAACGCCATAGATGTCAGTTGTTCTTACTATGCGCAGATCTCCATTGCGCATATCTTCTATCTCTTTAAATTGAAAAGGTCCACTAACCCGATATTGGCGAAAAAACTGAACTATAGGTGGCAGGCCGGACGGTAGCAAGATGGCGGAGGAATAAGAAGAGTTCTCTCATTCCTTATTGCTGGTAATATGCATTTCAAAGTGCAAAGTATTTAATATGGAGAAAATTAACCTAAAATTAGGTGATATTTTTGAACACATTGCTTCTGCACATCCTATAAAGGAAGTCGAAGCAGTTTTTAAGGTAGGACATGTAATGCTTTGTGGAAGAAAAGATGATGGATCAGGTACAATACTGGGTTCTTGTTTAAAAACCAGTCATTTGATTGGAGATCCTCATACGATTGAAATTTTATTAAATGAGAATATAAATTACTGGACAGCAAAATTTAGTAGTAGAGCAGCATTGGGAGGCAAATTTAAACATATTGTTACAGTTTTGTTGCATATAAACAAGTTAGTAAAAATCAAAACTATATTTATTGTTTTACAACAAAAGTTATCATTATTATTATGTTATTAATTTATTTGTTTATGGGTTTGTGTATTACAGAGCAGAAGAAATAGAAAAATTAAGTTGTACCGATTTGGAATAAGTAAGGAGAAAACTTGTTAAAAAGGATGATAAACAGTATAGTTTGCCTATAAAATTAAAAGAATTTAGCCATCCTGTTTTAAAAAAGAAAAAATAGAACCGACTAGAGATGTCAAAGCTATATGCGAAGAAAATTTCAAGATCATATTTTGTCACTTGGGATATAGTGTAAACTTACACTTTTTGACTTGCAATTACTGCATTGTGGCACTGAGCAGTATCTATGGCATTTACTGATCATTATTTAAACCCGAAAATGTAATAGGCACTATATATGTCACTTTCTTTTACAACAAATGTAAATTAAACCTGTTTAAAATTACATACGTTTCAATGTAAGCTATCAATGTTTCCTTATTCCTCTAGTTCACAAATCTGCCACCAGACGTCACCCACTTTGAATTTTTTCGCCAATACAAGTGAATACGAGAATCCGTGGCATTATGCATATAGCATAGGACAACAGTATTTTCAAATCTGTTCTATGAAACTGTTGGGTACTTGTAGATAGCATTTTAGAACATAAAATGGTTCTAAAAATTTTTAATTGACGCTTTTGATAACCGAGTTAATTTAATTTAAAGGCCTGATAAAAAGTAATTATTTCTAAAAAAAAAATACCATAGAGGAAACTATAAAATCAAGTAAAATGACAAAAAATTGGTATCTGATAGTTAATCCGGTGCTCATTTTTAAAAATAACATACAAAGGGCCAGTTTTATAAATAAATAAATATATCATCACGGCATGTTACCCACTGCTGAGTGGCACAATCTGTTTTGCACACAGATTTCGGTAATAAACATCCACTTAGATTTTCTTTCATAGTAAATTTAATGGCCGGTTGCACTAACGTACCTAACTTAAACATTAAACTTGGATTAAATTGACAATATTACTTCGAAATGAAATGTCAAATGAATTATAATATATTGCTGTATTTGGGTGTGCATGAATGAAATGAACGATTGTAACATGGCGCAATGATTTAGATTAGAACAAGGAAACTAATTCAAATTTATTCATTTTGTTATATTTACTGTGGAAGTAAATTCTTTTTAACATCATAGATAACTACTTTTTTACAAGTTTAATTTAATATAATTTCACCAATTATCAGACAGTATAATTAAATTAACGGCGCGTATATTACATTTTTGTTACAAAATGAAGTTCAATTTTACCCCAAAAAGATTATTATTAAACCGTGTAATTATCATAAAAAATGACCGTAATTCGTGTGATCATTGCATTATATTAAATTATATTCCTTCTTTTATTAAAATATCCAGATAATAGTCTTATTAATTTTTTTAAATGTTCTACATACATATATATCGAATATATTTGCGACTAAAAACCTGATTATCTTAACAGAAAATTAAAGTAATTTAATAATAAAAACGTTCTGTAATATATCCAGTTTTCGTTTATCTATTTTTTGCGAATGTTTCTCTTACTAAAACTTCCAACTGTGCCGACTCCTCGTCCAGCATACTTCAACCACCATGGGACATCGTCTTTAGGCACAGGATCTTGACCTGGCCTGGCCATAAGCGACGCAATTTTCTCTTGAAAAGACTGTGAAAAAATACATATTTACCTTATGAAAATCGAAGAAAAGTCAAGAAATCTTACCATATTTATCACAATGAATTGATCAGTTGTCAGATGACAGATGTAACTTTGACTCAACTAACTTCAGAGCAATGTTAGTGAAGTTAATCTATTCTGAAGTTGCAAATTGTAAATTTTAAAAAGATTACAATAAAAAAAAACTGGATTGTGAAATAGTTTTATGTTGTTTTTCTATTAAATAAGTACAAATAAATGTTCTACCATGTTTAGAATATCATAAAGCATTAAATAAATTAAAAATACATAATAGAATACATACATTTTCCCCTATAAAGTTGCCTATCTGCATTTTAGTGACAAGTATGACAGCCTAACTTCCTGATTCGTGTGATTTTCTTGATAAATATTTATGTAAACGGACTGTAGTGACGAATTGTGGTTTTTGCAAGGATTTTGACCATTTTCTACAAAGCTGTCTAGAAATACTTCAAAGGTAAATGCTTGGAAATAAAAGGGAGTGTACCTTATATCATGGCCAGAAATATAACAGTATTTTATTTCTTTCTTGCTATATACGTTTGTACCGAGTGTTTACCATTAATTATACTAAAAATGTAATATTTTAAATTCGTTTCAATGTATAAATATGTTTTTATTATATCATAAACGGTGCATTAATTAATATTTAGTATTAAAACATGTAGTTTTTGCATTAAGTTAATTTGATGTACTTCTTGAATTTTATTTAATTGTACTTTGAATATTTCAATGTATACCCAAGAACAAAAGTAAATGAGCATGTGTATATTTGCAATGCATTATATATTTTTGATATTGGTTAAACATAATCATCAAAATATACATAATATATCTACAAAAATAACAAGTACTGTTTATGTTATATGTCATACATTTATTAGTCATGTGTGTACTTTTGTAAACAACAGAATTATTTACTTGGAAAAGTGAGAAGAATTTTAATATAAAATTACATTATATATTCATTGTAAAATAGGTCAAATATTATATAACTATATTGCAACATTTTCATATTTACATGCCAATAATAATAATCACAGGCAGCAGGTAGTAACCAATAAATCGTTCTTTACTAAATAACAACACCAACAACACGTACCGGGTGTCTACTTTTTTTTCCGGGCCATAGGGAATACAATGGTAAAATTTTCATTTGGCTGTGTAATGGACCTTTCCAATTTAGGGGCTATCTCTTTCTATCGCTACAAATAGTAAGAAAATGGCGCGAACAACTGCCAGTTGGGCTGTCAAACGAAACGTCAAAAATATTGCAGTCATTAAAATACCTGTATTCTCAGTGAAAATTTGCATCGTTAGACATTTTACCATCAATAAAAGCTTTTGTAACTTATTTCGATAAGATTTTTTAAAGTTATCTTACATTTTACGTCTAATTTTTTTAGAATCAAACGCCATAGATCTCAGTTGTTCTTACTATGCGCAGATCCCCATTGCGCATATCTTCTATCTCTTTAAATTGGAAAGGTCCATTGCAAAAAATGTTCAGAATTAAAAACTGCATCTAATAAGTCCAAAATTATTATTTACATGCGTTTCATTCGCAAGAGAGAAACAAAAGTTGTAATTTTTAGCTATATACAGTCTGCCATGAGAAAAAAAAATGTTAAACAGTTGTATTGTTTGAGTTGACAGATGGCATCTGTCATAAAGTTTTAACCTTTAAAACTACACGCGGTTGTGTATAAAATAAACAACTCAGACTGAAATAGTTCTAATTTTTTGAATAGTCCCGGGTTACTATGGAGTCTGTGCTGTGAAGCTACCGAACCTATTACTGAACTGTCTTTTAGAAGCCTTGTCATTCCCGTTGTGACAGCTCTACGGAAAACATCGTTATTTGATCTGAAAAGAAAAAAATATGTGTGCAAGGAACTTGCATTTAAGAACATTACTTGAACAGAATGCCGGTGATTGCGAATAAATATGTCCCGACAAAGAAAATGTTTATTGTTAATTTTGTAACAAGTTTTATTATTTTTGTGTTTACATTTGTCTTCATTTTGTTTAATTTTTTGTAACATAGTTTGAATAAATTTAAATATTTGTATTTAAACAATTGTATAATATATTTAGCTGTTCAGAATCAAAATAAATCAATCCATTCGTCTTGTGAAAGTGACATTGTTCTTGTCAAAGTGGCACGTGCACACAATCAGCTGATTAAAAGCACTCCAAGGTCGCTCGAATCACGTGTCTGCCCGCGCCCTATAAACATTCACCTTAACATTTTAAAAAAATCTGATGTGGCCAACACATGACCTCCCGTCAATTCCATGTTTGAAATAGCAAAGAACTTAAGTATCACTTCCGGTTGATCGTTTGTAAACAAAATCTAATTTGTTGTTCCAATAAATAGAAAAGTGTGTAATACCAAATTTTGGATTATATTTTATTGTTTTTCCTCGAAAATCTGTTAAGAGCTTCAAATTAAGTACCACTTCCGGTTTATCATATAGGTATAGTCAAAATCTAATGTTTCAAATTATACACCAAATTTGAGAAGTTTTGGATCATGTTTTAATATATTTTTTCAAGAAAATTTGTTTATAGCTTCCTGTAAAGTAGTACTTCCGGTTTATTAATTTTAGAAAACTTCTAATATGTCGTTCTCATTAATATAAAAGTCTTAAATACCAAATTTGAAAAGTATTGGATTGTATCAATTTATTTTTCACAAAAATCTGTTCAGAGCTTCAAATAAAGTAATACTTCCGGTTTATCAATATTAGCCAAAATCTAATATGTTGCTTCCCGTTATATAAAAGTTAGGGCCGGTTTTATAAAGAAATTGAATCTTCACTTAAAATTTACTTCCATAGTAAATGTAATGAAAAGAAAAAATGCAACACGATTTTTTGACAGCAATGATTTAAATGTCATAAGAACAGGGAAACTGATTCGAATTTGTTCATTTCATTAAATTTACTTGACAACTAATTTTTAAGTGAAGATTAAATTTCTTTATAAAACTGAACCTTAAATACTATATTTGACAAGTTTTGGAATATATAATATATTTTTCACAAAAATCTGTTCAGAGCTTCAAGTAAAGTATCACTTCTGGTTGATTAATTTTAGCCAAAATCTAATATGTTGTGTCCCATGATATAAAAGTCTTAAATACTAAAATTGAAAAGTTTTGGATTGTATTTTAATATAGTTTTTCATCAAAAACTGTTATGGGCTTCAAGTAAAGTATCACTTCCATTTATCCAATTTTACCCAAAATCTAATGAACTCGTTATATGAACGCAGGAAGCTAAAATACGGAAAATAGATATATTTGGAAGTTTGTTATGAGTTATCGTGGACGAAAAAATCGTCACACACACGCATCATCGTAAAAATAGTAAAAACGTGTTGTAGGGACCCTAATTCGTGCTTATTTACTGAAAACTTACCATTGAATTTTTGGCACGATTACATTACCTCCCTTACGTACGGTATGACGGAAGGTAAAAAACTAGCAAAATTTAACAAATATATTAAAATCAATTTTAAATTATGAAACAAATGAAGAACGTAATAATTGAATATAAGTAAATGAGATTTGTGAACAAAATTCTGAGTATCACAGTATTTACTACACTAATACGTATATTAAGTATAATACATAATAATAAGTAATGGATTTAAAATATAACATAGTTCAGTCACAATAGCGAGAGAATTTTAAACTAACTCGTGAACAGAGACAAGTCGTTCTATTAGTCGGACGTGAATAATTTTCAAGCCAAACCAATAGAATGACTTGTCTCTGCCCGCGAGTTAGTTTCAAGTTCTCTCGCTATTGTGAATAGACTTATAATTCTGATGAATCCTTTTCAACATGAATACAATAAAATTTATAATTTCACCACATCTTTCCCCTTATGTAGCTTCTGAATTCATTCCTATTTTCCGACTTACATAATCAAACTTTACCCTCTATTTTCTTCTAGATTGACTCGGTGTGGGGCTGGGCGTCGCCCCCACTGCGGCTAGCTGTGGGGCCGCGACGCATGGGCGAGCTTGTGCTAGAGCGGCCGCCAAGCCCGGCCCGCTTGGCCCACACTTCTGATAAACATCCTCGGTCCACCCTACAAGAGCTAAATGTGCTCCGAAGACATAGAGAGCTGTGTGATGTTGTCCTCAACGTTGGGACGAGGAAAATATTCGCCCATCGGGTTATCCTATCGGCCTGTAGTCCATATTTTAGGGCTATGTTTACGGGTAAGTGTAAAAAAGGAATTATGAGGTAGTTGTTGATAGGAAAAGATTTTATACCCAAAATTGGGTGGAAATACGAATATGACAAATTTATTTTTGAAATCTACGTGTTTGCTATCCATAAATTCACTACTTGATTTTTAGAGACACAGGTGTTAGGATTTTTTTATAAATGTGGGACAATAGGCTACTTGCGTGGTGCTGCAAATCTGATATCTATCACTAAATACCTAAAGTAAAGTTGAAAACGTATGTAAAAATATAAATTTTACTTTAAAAAAAATATGTTTTTTAATAAATTAAGAAAGAAGATTTTCTTTGACGTCATTATTTTGAACTGGAGAAAGGGATGTATATTTAAGAATGTAACCTGTAGATGGCGAGCGAGTGCGAGTTTTAATTTGATTTTGACATTAGTTCATTTTTCTGTCACTGTCTTTCTTCTTTATTATTTACAATTTGCGTGGTTTCTTTTACTTTTGTTTCGTATTTCGATTTGTTAAGCCGGATTTTGAAGGATTTTAAAATGACAAACGAAAATATTAACCTCCAAACTATTATTAAAACGTCAAACAGATGATCCTGTCATGTTTAAATTACCCGCACATGTTTTGTCCCTTTCTCACTTCAGACTCGATCTTCAGGTCTGTCCCATGCTAACTTCAGACTCTACTTTCGATGCAGTGCGCATGCGTCAGTTTGAATAGCTGTCATATTTTTCTAGCGGTAAATTTTAAGAATGAGTTTGCGCAAACGTGGTATTTGTTGCCATTTTGTTATTTGGCTGTTCTTGTGCATATAACGATTGATTGTGTTATTGTTATTCATTGTAGTCTTTTATTATTTGTTTTTTTTTTTGTTATCTTGTTTGTTGTTATTGTTATTTTCTGTTGTTTGTGAGTGTTGTCATTCTTTTTCAAACGATGCCAGTGCATTGTTGGGTGCAAGTTTGTCGTTGGGCTATAATATAAAACTGTTTGCTATCCCATCAAGCACCGATTATCGAGGTAATATTTAAAACCTAATCATATTTGAACATAAGTAACAAGTGACAATTTGTATAGGTAGGGTAGGTGTGGTAGGTAGGTTACATGTGAAAAACAAGAGAGACGTCGTCTGTGGCTCGTGGCCGTTTATGTTTATGAGAATATCACTTGCTGACATATTATCGATTACTCAGATTTGATAGGTCGTTGATGAAGCCCTAAATTTATAAATTGTAAATTACTGTTGGTAATATTTGCTTTTTAAACAAGAATGAAGACGAAGAGCATTCTGATCGTAATATTAATGAATATACATATGATCACATTCCATTATATTATATTATATTATATTATATTATTGAAGAATTCAATAAAAACCTATTTGATTCTTATTGTCTTCATTCTATTCTCATTTGATATCTTCCTAGAAATGTGACAGCTATTCAAACTGATGCATGCGCACTGCGTCGAAAGTACAGTCTGAAGTTAGCATGGGACAGAGTTGAAGATCGAGTCTGAAGTGAGAAAGGGACAAAACATATGTTAGGTCAAGTGATCTTCCGTGCCCTATTGGCGACTAAAATTAACGTGAATCCCTCAAGCGGACGATATTTGCAACTATTGAAAATGGTATTCTGTTATTCAACTTTACAGTAAATATATATAGTGCATTGGATTCCTTGCCGGTTTCTTGTTTGTCTTTTTGTTTTTGAAAAAATATTAACAACGTCAATTGCTGTGTTTATGGCTGTCATTCTCGGGGTAGTAAGAAATTATCTGTCCCAAAAATTGGGAGAGGACGAGTGACATCCAAAATAAATTTGGTAAAATGGAGTCTCGACAAAAGAGAGGGCTGGATTAGGAAAAGAAAAACTGGGAAACATGTAACAAATCATAAATGGATAACAAAAATGAAAAGTATTCTATTATTTCCTGACCGATTCATGAGTAAAATAATACACTTTTCACTTAATGTGTAGCATTCAATATATTTCTTACACTTGTAATTAAAACAATTTGAAAGATATTTGACATTAGTTCCATTTTAATTTCCTTAACTAAGTAAAGTAAATACATATTTATTTAACATCCATGAATTATATATGGTAATACTTTACTATCTTGTGCAAAATATTAAGACAGCTGTAATGTCTTTGCACTGGCCACTATGGCCAGCTATACAAGAGCATTTTGTAAATAATCAATTGTAAATTTAAAGTTAGAGCACTTGTTTAAACACAACCCATTAAAATAACAACCCACGATTCAACAATTCTCCCCCTTCTATAAAACTTGGAGAAGAATTTGTTGCCTCCAAATAAGTAAACATTTCCTTAGAAATAAGTCTAAGATAACTTTCTTCGAATGTCATTATAATTTAAGTACGTGCACAAAATTATTACTAACAGTATTTATAAAAAGTTTAATGAATTTGTTAGTATACTTCAAAACGAATGTTGGTTATACAATGTTTCTGTATGCGATCTTATAGCACAATACCATTTTCAGAGCACGTGTATGCTACAACACTAGCGCCGCCATCGGTAGTTTTAGTCGCCAATAGAACATTTTAACAACTCCTATGTAGTTTTAAAATCTAAAACTATATGTCGGGGTCGCGTATAAATTTGAAATACTGCCATTTAACGGCACTAACTTTTTAGTTCAAAAAGCAAATTTCTGAAATGGTCTATTGGACGTACCGATGTTATTGTTTTACGGCCATTCATTAGTTCGGCGTAATTCTACGTCATACATGGCGGTAATTTAAATATTAAAATTTCATTAATTTTTTTCTGGCCAATTAATGAAAATTTTGCCAAAAGAAAAAATATGGGTAGCAAGTTTTTATCGTCTCTTCAAAAATATTAAATAAAAAAATGGCTCGCAAGTAGCCCATTGAAATATTTTGATGGGGTACTTTGTAGAAATAAAATAGTACCACACTCAAAATTAGGTACAGATACAGTGTGTTCAAAAAAATTCCTAACTCAGAGTAAGCTATGAACGAACTAAGAAACGTATGTCAATTTAAAAATTATTTAATTAAATGTCTATTTGACATGAGATATTGTCAAAAATGTTATCCAAAGAAATCAAAACTTTTCTTCTTGAATCTTATTTTATAAATGGAAACAAATTAGATAACGGCGAATGGCAATATACTGTATCCTTCTTTATTGTCTATTTTCCTTAAAATTACATTCCAAGATCAATTTTGACAACTTGACTTTTGAATTGAATAAAGATCAGACATACGTTTCTCTGTTCATAGCCTACTCTGTTAGGAATTTTTTTGAACATACTGAATAATACTAACATCTTGATTCTTTAAGTCTACCTATTTTCTACCCGTTTACCTAAAAATTGGTCTAAAAATATGTAGAATCACAACTACTATGAGTTTTTTTTTCCTAAAAATGGAACTTAGAATTTTTTATTCAATTTCAAAAGAAAATAAGTTTAATAAAATCAAAAAAAGTTTCAAATTAATTTAAGAGTGTATAATGGAGTGTTTGTACCTGCTTTGATGTATGGTAGCGAATGTTGGACATGGACAGGAAAGCATAAAGAGAGAGTGACTACCGTGAAAATGTGATGAATGTGGGTATGTAAGCCGGAGAAGCGTGAGGAATTATTTGGTGTATGAAGAATGTTAAGAGAGTTGTTGAAATTTATTTCATATTTCCTAGGCGAATTGGCAGAATCCCGTCAAACAGAAGTCACCATCCGAGACATCGACGAAGTAGCCATGGATTTACTAATAGATTTCTGTTATACAAGCCATATAGTGGTCGAAGAATCAAATGTACAGACTTTACTCCCGGCAGCTTGTCTTTTACAACTTGCTGAAATCCAAGACATTTGTTGCGAATTTCTTAAGCGACAACTCGATCCTTCTAACTGCCTCGGCATTCGGGCTTTCGCGGACACTCATTCTTGTAGAGAATTACTTCGAATAGCGGACAAATTCACTCAGCATAACTTCCAAGATGTTATGGAAAGTGAAGAGTTTCTTTTGCTGCCCGTAGGACAATTAGTAGATATTATTTCAAGTGATGAATTGAATGTTCGGACAGAAGAGCAAGTTTTCAGTGCTGTTATGTCTTGGGTGAAGTACAATGTTTCGGAAAGAAGGCAGCATTTAGCACAAGTACTTCAGCATGTAAGATTGCCGTTGTTGAGTCCAAAATTTTTAGTGGGAACTGTTGGATCTGATTTGCTTGTGAGATCTGATGAATCTTGCAGGGATTTGGTGGATGAAGCAAAGAATTATTTGCTTTTACCTCAGGAACGACCTTTGATGCAGGTAAAAAACGTACATTACTTACAATTATTAAATTTAAAATATTTCATATGTGCACAGCTGATACAATAATTTTTGAAACCTACATGTTTTCGTAAATAATTCTGAACCAGTACTGAGTGTGACATCTTACAGAAAGATGCTAAACTTTACTCCAAGTAAAAAATTTGTTATAGCTATTAACATACCTAGGAATGTTATGTATGTCATAACTGCCGCAGATGTCATTTTGAAATCCGAGCTCGTAGAGCGAGGATTTTAAGACATCTAAGGCTTATTATGATTTATAACATCCGTGGTTTGTTCAATAGTTTATCGGTTTCAGAAAACGAAGACTATATTAAGAAATATTATTTTTTTGAAATTCTGTCGTTAATGCTACTTTCAGAATGCTATGGTTAACAGAACAATTTTTTTGACACATGTCAATATGACAATTATTCAAATTATATGCTTTAATCCTCGTGTTTATTATTTTAGAATAAAGTAAACCATATTTAGAACGATACACTAACTTTGTCTGTATGTATTATTTTCATTTTGTAGACCGTTGTTGACAAGTCAGTATGGCAATAATATTACCATACAGACACAGTTATTACTTAGTTATCAGCCTACTTTTGTACATGTAAACAATGGATTAATATCCTGAAACCGGTAAAATAAATAAAATATATCAGGTGTCTCCTCAAACAATCTTTGACACAGCAAATTAATATAGTAAAACAGTTTTTTCAAATGTATTCTGCCTCATAAAATTTTATGGCGTGCTTTTTGGGTAGAATTTTAAACATATATTTTATGATACCAACATTTTAAAATTTACCGCTGGTAATGGAGTAAACTTATGTACCGTTAAATATAAAATTGTAACCAATATTTTGGTTTAGTACTCCGAAATTAAAAATTGCTGGGAATGGCCATCGGAGTCCCCAATAGCGTAGAGGTGTCCACCTACAAAATTATAGGCAGAGTTTAATTTTTAAGAATTATTAAAAAATGTTTCAGAGCTCATAATACAATAAGAATAATACAACCTTTCTAATTTATGTTAACCAAGAATAATAATCTCAATCATTGCGGCGGATTGGATTAGAACTTAGTCGAGCATGGCTTCCTATATTAAATATGTTGTAATTTTGTTACCTTGATTACTTGTTGCTATGTTTTGTTATTATATTGGAAAATGGCGGAAAACTGAATTTGGTCGATATTTTCATTTTGATGTAACTTCTAAACTATACTCGGATTTTTACACAAAGAGGATTCCAAAAGCTATAAATCATTTATAATAAATTTTCAACATTCACATACGTCTTTACATACTATCTGCCTTTAACCTGTACCGTTGAACGATGCAAAAGAAGAACGTGTTTCATGTCTTGATTCGTCTGCACTGACTTGATGCTTCAAATGTACTACGTTTATAAAAGTATTATTCGTGCTGTCAGCCACGTCCATACCATTTGTCTAAATAAATATATATTTTTTAAAAGTATTACAAGTGTCAATCATATTATTTACAGTACGTGTACTTTTATTCAAATATTCAAAATAGGCATATCTATTTAGCCGAATACTATGCAGGCACCAATGCACTAATTTGTATAAATCGCCGACAGGGTATCATGTATCAGTAGTAAATGACACATAACTATGGAATCCTCTTTGTATAAAAATCCGAGTATATCACTAATCGAGATAAATGTTTCAAATAAAAAAGTTAGATATTTTATTGTCTAACTAGTGACGTACCGAAATAATTTTTCTACCGGTAAATTTTCGAGATATAACAAACCTAAATTTTAATGTCGCTGAATTTTTTAAAAATTCATATCTCACTTGATATATGTATTTTCTTACTCAAATATATACATAATCCTACAGGGCAGAACTAACGAAAAAAAATATTTTTTTTGAATGCCGGAATACCCAATGAGTTTACCCAATGTAATTTCGGCTACTTAAAACTGGCGCTCGGCGCTGATGTGAACGCCATCTGCTGAATGGTTTAAATGGTACAGAGCACAGGTGTGCATTTTAACCAATCAGAGGGCAGAATTTTTTTCTATCTAAACCAACGCTATTTTCTTACTTAATGAACTACAGTACGCAATTATTCTAAAAAATTAACATCGAGTTAACTGTCAACGACCACTTCTAAGCTTTGGTGTACTGTGTTGGAACTGATCTGATGGATAAGTAACGTTCATTTGTAGAAATTATCGCTCATTTGATCTATTTTTATCATTATTTTAATTTAATCTATTTTATTATGACTTTAAATTAAGGCTATTCGTAAAGTTGTGAATTATTTGCACATAACTTGATAATGACATGCATTTTAATTATTCATTGAAAAGAAATTTATAATACCTCTATAAAAACATTTATTTTATTCATAAATTGTGACAATATTATTTAAAATGTAAGTTTCTATACTTAAAATATTAATGATATTCATGAATTCATTGCATTTTAAAAAGAGTTTAACATATTTTGTTTTATTTGTAGGGTCCTCGTACTCGCCCTAGGAAACCTACCCGAAGAGGCGAAGTCTTATTTGCCGTTGGGGGTTGGTGTTCGGGCGATGCAATCGCATCTGTAGAAAGATTCGATCCCCAAACCGTTGATTGGAAAATGGTTGCTCCTATGAGCAAAAGACGATGCGGTGTTGGTGTTGCAGTTTTAAACGATTTATTATATGCTGTCGGTGGACACGACGGACAATCATATTTAAATAGGTAAGATAATTTTCCAAATCTATTTTCATGAATATTAAATTATCCACTACTTTTTTTGTTTTATTTACGCATTATTTAAACGTTACTAGGGTAACAAACATCACTTAGGAAATAAGTTGTAAAATAGTCATTTAACTATTAAAATGTGTTAACGCGTTAGTTACAATGGCTTGTAACACAAGCCTTGTTTTAAAACGGTGTTTTAAAAAATGTCGAATTATTTAATAATAATAATTATCACACAAATTTATCAAAATATGATTTTGAAGCAGAACATAGTTTGTATTCAAACAAATATAAATAAATAAATATATCATCACGGCATATTACCCATTGCTGGGTGTGCCAATCTGCTTTGTTCGCAGATATCGGTAATGCTAATGATGATGACATATTTGTACCGTGCGGGCGTTTACCAGGCGTCACCTCACGGGCACTCATTGCTGGCGTGGAGAGTGCACCACAGGGGTCAATTTAGTGCCAATTTAATTTTTTACTACAGCTACCAGCCAATATATTTTCTTTGTCCACATCTTATTAAATAGGGTACTATATCATAGTCAAATTTTAACTATCTAAAATAAGAAGACGAAAATATACATAAATTAATGAGAATTGGTGAAATAAATTGTTTCAATATTGGTTAGGTCGCAAACTACAAGCGATTAAAGTTGATTACTAACTTGGTATGACGCGTTAGGTCCTAAGAATTTGATTGGTCACATTCACCTTTGAAAGATTATGAACTGTCACGTTGTTATATAACCTAACAAAAAAAATTACAATTTTATGTTTAATGAATTTGTTTAATTATAATATCTAGTAATATTAACAATAATAATGTATATATAATTAAATCAATTTGTAATATGTATTAATTAAATTAATAATAATATTAACTAATCAAAACAAACAAACACTAGCGCCATCCGCCGTCATACTTTGTGTCATAATATTGTCAAACTGTTTCAATGTTCTATAATTAAGAAAAAAATGCTTATTATTTGTTATTTTTGCTTAATATAATTTCTTCGTGAATATAACGTATAAGTTTTTATATAAAATATTTCAGCTATGCAAACATGAAAAAATCTGTTCTCTCTAGCACTAATAGTTTGTCGACCACTGGAAGTACCAGCTACGTCACCCAAGAAATTCTTAACTCTAAAAATTCATATCTCGCTTATTACGTAAAATTTTTAAGTCCCGTTTGCACTAAAATTCTTATTTTACAGATTTTTTTACTGGTATAGGACCCTATTGTTGAAATTCTAATTTTATTCCATGATAATTTTTTCTATTTGTGGTTTCTTATACTAAAATAGGTTATTTACATTAACGAAACCCATAAACGTTTATCTATTCGTTTTCCCGTCGAGTAATTATTTCTTTTCTGTCCAGTATCGAAAGGTACGACCCGCAAACCAACCAATGGAGCTGTGACGTGGCTCCAACAACTTCTTGTAGGACTTCTGTGGGTGTGGCAGTTTTAGACAACCTTCTATATGCTGTAGGAGGGCAAGATGGTGTTCAGTGTTTGAATCATGTTGAAAGATATGATCCCAAAGAAAATAAATGGAGCAAGGTTGCTCCTATGACAACTAGACGTCTTGGTGTTGCTGTTGCAGTACTCGGTAAGTAAAATAAATAAAGTTATTTGTATATTTTGACTGACACTGAGATTACTTGATTTTTTCTAAAAATTAAAATATCTCAAAA
This sequence comes from Harpalus rubripes, assembly GCA_963082715.1. NCBI lineage: Eukaryota > Metazoa > Arthropoda > Insecta > Coleoptera > Carabidae > Harpalus > Harpalus rubripes. Next base: position 8,884,205 of record OY720460.1, on the reverse strand, counting down.
ACTACTGCGTTTATCAAGTTAGAAAAAGTACCTTTTTCTTCAAGCGTATTATAATATTCATATTATATATCCTGTACACACACTATAGAAGATGTTCATTGTCTTACTAGTACAAAAATGTTGTTATTGTTGTCCTGGTAAAAATTTTTTAGTGTCTTAGTTCACCGCTGGCGGCAGCAGTTGTCACAGCAACACAGATTATATTGAAAGTTATTTGACAGTTGTATCGTTTTTGTTTTGTAGTGTACACAGCCAGCATTGGCTAAAATTGCAAACACTACAATTAAAAAATTCCAAAAAAAAATGTCAAAAAATTCTTTGAAACACTTGAAGAAAAAATAGTATATGTCATTCGGAGTAGAAAAAATGTTAATAGGTAAAAGAGGCTTCCCATATGGGACGTTTATGATTGAGATACTGAAACAAAAGAAAGTATAAATATGCATCTAAATAAGCATCGGATCAAGTTTCAAAATTTTAGTGCAACTAGTACCAGAGTTTTTAATAAAAATGTGTTGATGAGTTGCACTTTTAAAGGACTGTAACTCTATAATGAAAAGTTTCCGGATATACCTTCATATAACATTTTTACTCAAAATGACCCCCAATATATGGTTTTATTTAAAGCCCCCCTCCCTCCCTTAAACTTAAGTCAGGTTTACAAGATACGACTATCAACTTTTATTTTTCAAATGGCAACATATAATTATTTTGTTAAAATATAAACCGCCATTTTTTTCTCTTTATATATAAATAAAAGCTGATAGTCGTATCTTGTAAACCTGGCTTCAAAAAAATACCTGCATCTGCCATCAAATAGTATATTTAAAATAATAAAACTTTTCTATAAGCCATTTCTTTCTTACTTCTACTTTTTACTTCTTACTTGTAATAAACAATTAAAGGGGGGGGGGGCGTGTTCCCAGACTCACTCTGTATAGGTGACACAGCCATTGGCCTTGAATCACTTTATTTCCCTAGGGAGTACTTGTCATTTTTATTTCCCTCGGTGAATATTGAAGCACATTAAATAATGATTTTGATAAGTATAAAGTTATCATTATTTATCGGTTGTTTAAAAAAGAATATTATATTCTATTTTATATTTAAAAAATGTAATCGATGTCGGCCTGTGTGATGTTTAAACATGACGTATTTATTAAATATTAAATTATCTGGCAGAACATTTGTACATATTGTAGTTTCTCAAAAGAAATATTTTTTTAGCATAAAAGTAGTTTCTTGCTCTCATATTACGCGGTCTTTTTTCATTCACTTATATGAATGAACGATAAAAATACGAAGACAGATCTTGAAAAATTGGTTTAAGTTCAAAAGGATTATAAATATAAAAGCAATTGTTAAAAAATTAAACTCTGCCTTTAATTTTGTAGGTGGTTACCTCTACGCTATTGGGGGCTCCGATGGCCAGTCCCCGCTTAACACCGTCGAACGCTACGACCCAAGACAAAATAAATGGACCCCTGTGTCCCCCATGTCTACTCGTAGAAAGCACCTAGGCTGTGCAGTGTTCAACAATTTAATTTATGCCGTTGGAGGTCGTGACGATTGTATGGAATTGTCTTCGGCAGAGAGATACAATCCGCATACGAACTCGTGGAGCCCCATTGTGGCTATGACGTCACGGAGAAGTGGTGTCGGACTTGCTGTTGTCAACGGCCAATTGTATGCTGTGGGCGGTTTCGACGGCACGGCGTATTTAAAGACGATAGAGGTAATTTTTAATATACTTGTAGTATTATCATACCAATTTCTTTATTCATCAGAAATCTGCCATTTTTTATTTATTTATTTGATAGTAAATTCGATTCCTTTTAAAAAAGTATTAAGTAATAAGGGGTATAAAATTATAAATTAAGAAGTTATTTACCTTTATTCGTTGAATGATATGTTTCTATCATGTTATTATTAACAAAGTAAGCTATGGATAATTTGATCAATTGTTTCAAATTTAAACAAACAAGTCGTCCATATACTCTTAGTTTATCATTGTTGATGTTGATGTGAAAATGAATAATACAAATTTTAGTAAAGATGAGATGGTTAATATAATATTTATCATAGAAAAATCTATTGAAGTTGAAGTACAAGTTTTCGAGCATTTATTATAATTTTCCATTATTTTAATAGCTTCTTTGGAATTAGTGCAATGTTTAAAATAAGTATTAATAAAAAGGATCAAAATTGTGTTTGTCTTATAATTTTACTGGAAATATAGGCTCTTTTGCTATAAATTTTCTATATGGAATGTGCATAAAATACAAGCAACTGCCGGAAGGTAATGTACAAGAAATAGAATCTTTAGCAAGGAACTTTCTGTATAAAATTTGTACAAAATACATAGAACTGACGGAAGGTAATGTGCTGGCCACATCAGATTTTTTATTACATGATTTCTAGTTTCTAATACTATTTTTCTCGAAATAATTGTTATAAAACCCTATGCTATATTTATATCGTTGAAATCAGAAAATAATATACTATTTAAAGGGCTAAAAAATTATATAGGGTGCCATTTAAAAAAAATTAAGTTTGTTCTACCGTTTAAGAACCACTGGTTAAATATTCGGTTTGTTACTATTGATACACCCCTTATTCTTGGTCATTTTTGGTATAAAACATTTTTCTCTAAAGTTGTTAGTTCGCCCAAAAGAGCGCTGGTTGTTTTAAAGGAAACATCCTGTATATATATATATATATATATATATATATATATATATATATATATATATATATATATATATATATATATATATATATACAGGTGTTTCACGAAAACCGACCACCGTCATTCTTTTCTTTATTATTAGAGTTACAAAAAAATACTATAGAACAAAGTTGTAGGAGACCGGACATCCCATGAGAGATGAAAATATTTTTTTAAACCAGTGGTTCTCAAGTTATAACACAAAGTTATATTTGTTAAATGGGATCCTACATATTTTTTATTCCTATTCGATAGCGTATTTACATAATAGGTTTGTTCGCAGTAGCGAGCCCGGACTAGTTTGAGCATCATACGCATGCGCAGTTTCATTTTAGTTGTTCGCGGTACGACTCCGACTGACACATGATTGGTCACGTACTAATCAGACCAGTCCGGGTGACGCTCAAACTAGTTCGGGATCGCTACCGCGAACAAACCTAATAAAAATATTGAAAAAAATGAGATTTAAATTTAACAAAATAATTATTTTTAATATTTATGTACAGTAGTATATGTGTGTGTGTGTGTGTGTGTGTGCGTGCGTGTGTGTGTGTATGTGTAGATCCTCTACTAACTCAAATATTATCATTCACAAAATTTTGAAACCTTGGATTTCTGCCTTATTCAAATATGGGAAGAAACCATTAGATTTTATTGTATATCAGATAACCGGAAATGGCAGTTTACTTGAAGCTCAAAATAGATTTTCTTCGAAAAATAACTTCAAATGTTATGTTACCACTGTGTGTAGTTCTAATAGTCGCCGCTAGTTAGCGTTTTGCAAATCCCAATCTCTATATATTATTTACTGATTGTTTCTTCTAGGTTTACGACCCCGAGCAAAATCAGTGGCGACTATGTGGAGCAATGAATTACCGCAGGCTAGGCGGGGGCGTAGGCGTAATGCGAGCGCCCCAAACCGAGAACTACATGTGGTAGCGCCAAGCCACTAATAGGGCTCTTCACCGGTCCCGACACAAGCTCTACGTCGTCCTCATAGACTAACAACATTCCACACACAAAATGAAAATGTACATATATGTATTTATTGTCCAACACTAACACAACACATTAGGTAAACATTTTTTATTTATTATTATTATTTTACATGTTGTCACTCATTATGTAGTACATAATAAAGCTGTAAATAAAGTTAAACATCTTAAAAAATATATTAGTAGTGATTTCTGTGATGCTCCCTTCACAAATGCTCTAAGAACCCACAACGTGACGCCTGGTAAGTGCTCTCTACGGAAGATATATCGTAATTACCGAAATCTATGAATAAAAAAAGCAAATTTGCACACGTAGAAAATCATATTACGCTATGGTATATTTATGTTGTATGTATAAAGTTTTATAAATTGAAAAGTTTTAAAAAATACAATTTTGTCAGAAATATCGTAATTGCACTGAAAATGAATAAAAATAATCTCACTGTTCCTTGAACATAAATGCTATTTTTGTATGCTGCTATAGTTTTATTACTAGACCCGACAGAGTCAAAAATTTTGAGTATAGTAAGAACAACAGATCTATGGCGTTGTTTCTAAAAAAATTAGACGTAAAATGTGAGAATATCTCAAATAACTTTAAAAAATCTTATCGAAATAAGTTACAAAAGCTTTTATTGAAGTTAAAATGTCTAACGATGCAAATTTTCACTGAGAATACAGGTATTTTAATGACTGCAATATTTTTGACGTTTCGTTTGACAGTCCAACTGGCAGTTGTTCGCGCCATTTTCTTACTATTTGCAGCGATAGACAGAGATAGCCGTTAAATTGAAAAGATCCATTGGTAGAATTCAGCACTCTTCTTTAACTAATGAAGCTTATCTAAAGATAACAAAATAAAGAGAGACATTTACAACATTACTAAGAAAAACAACACTATATAAAAAACTCCCGTCAATTCCATGTTTGAAATAGCAATGAGCTTTAAGTAAAGTATCACTTCCGGTTTATCAATTTTAGAAAAAATCTAATATGTCCTTATTAATATAAAAGTTTTAAATGCCAAATTTGAATAATTTTGGTATATAACAAAATATTTTTCACGAAAATCTGTTCAGAGCTTCAAGTAAAATATTATTTCCGGTTTATCAATTTTAGAAAAAATCTGATATGTCGTTCTCATTAATTTAAAACTCTTGAATACCAAATTTGAAAAGTTTTGAAATATATCAATATATTTTTCATGAAATTCCGTCCAGAGCTTCAAGTATAGTATCACTTCCGGTTTATCAATTTTAGCCAAAATCTAATATGTTGTTCCCTTTCATATAAAAGTCTTAAATACTGAATTGTTTTTTTTTTAAATATATCAATATATTTTTCACGAAAATCTGTTCAGAGCTTCAAGTAAACTATCACTCCCGGTTTATTAATTTTAGCCAAAATCTAATATGTTATTTCCCCTGATATGAAAGTCTTAAATACTAGAATTGAGAAGTTTTGGATTATATTTTAATATAATTTTTTAATAAAAACTGCTATGGGCAACGAGTAATGTATCACTTCCGGTCGTTCAATGTTACCCAAAATCTAATCAACTCTTTATAAGAATGTAGAAAGCTTAAATACGGAAAATAGAAATTTTCGGAAGTTTGTTGTAAGTGTTATCTTGGACGAAAAAATAGTAAATACGTGTTGTGGGGACCCTAATTCGTGCTTATTTACTGAAAATTTACCATCGAATTTTTGGCACGATTACATTACCTCCCTTACCTACGGTATGACGGGAGGTAAAGAACTATTATTCACGAAAGATGACTATTCAAGGTCATTTGTGAGCCGTCTGATATAATATTACTTGCAGATAACTTCATTGCATTTTGTATGCATAGGCGTGTAATCTGAAATATTTATGGACACATTTTAACTGAAAAAATAAGAGTAATTTATTTAAAAATAATGTTTCTTTCTAAATAATGCCTTTCTGAAAGATTTGTGTTCTTCACTTATGTTTTTGCAAAATGCACAAACATAGACTTAACTATAAACCAAAGAATAATAATTTGATTTAAACGGCAACGCCACTGGGTAAATATTAGCACAGACGGCAGTGTAAACTATTATTCACGAAAGATGACTATTCTTTCTATACTATTACTTGCAGTTGCAGATAACTTCACTCCATTTCGAATGCAAAGGCGTGCAACATTAAATATTTATGGACACATTTTAACTGAAAAAATAAGAGTAATTCACCTGAAAATTGTTTCTTTCTAAATAATGCCTTTCTGAAAGATTTATTTTCTTCACTTATGTTTTTACAATATACAAAAACATACACTTAACTTATAAACCAAGGAATAATAATTTGATTTAAACGGCAACGCCACTGGGTAAATATTACCACAGAGGGCAGTGTAGTAGATAATTAGATATCTGTAATTCTACGACATACGTCATTATTATGTATAAGTGTGTTAGAAAGTAATGCCACTATTTACGTGATCTGTCACGCCACATAAATTAAATAGACATAGGTCAAATAATCTTTCTCTTTCTAATACAAAATGTTGCTAAGCTACTGCTGTGAAGTGATGTGTATTCTTTCTTCAAACAAATGACCTTGAGTAGTCATCTTTCGTGAATAATAGTATATCTCAACTACGTCTGAACACTAAGTGCCGCGACGATAGTGTTTTTGGTCTGTGGCCGCGACAACGAGCGTCGAGGTCAAGCACTGTCGGCGTCAGCGTCATCGTGTAAATGAACCTTTAAAACAAATAAATAATTAAATTTTGACATGCATTTTGTTAAGGCCGTCCGTGGTAAAATGCTGAACTCGACAAAATGTAGTCATGTAGTCGATATAATAAATTCTGCGTGTGACGTCACAATCCTTTAAGAGGTGAAGTGTGAAGTTCAGTACTTTTGTACAGATGGCGTTACTGGTATTAGAAATAAACCACGTGCAGACAATCGTAAAATATTTGAATATCTTTCATGGTTGCATGTTCAGTTCGATGACAGTTGAATGTTAAATGCATTGGGAAAGATATATAGGATTGTCAGTTGTTTTGTTGTTGATGTAATATTTGAAATATGATCTTGAACCAATCTAAAGGAATATAACATAAATTTCTTTGGTTTTCGTTTAGTTTACTTCAAATATTTTTAATAATATTCCGGTAAGAAGTTTGTATTTCTACTTTTATTACATATATTGAATTTAATCTTTTTTCAGAAACATCTTTATATCAAAAATACTTTAATCAACGTTGAAACTTCAATATTGAAATGAAAACAAACTGTGTACATAAAAATTAATAGATATTACCAATTAGCAAAACTAAAACTAATGGAAATGCCAAGATGATTCAGAAAAATTTATGTTTTACGTAAGTATCATAAAATTGTTAAAAAAATAAGTATCTATTTAATATGAATGGAACAGAAATTTCTCTTATGATTATATTTAAGATAATTCTCTGATAATGCTTATTATCTTAATGATGATAAATCTCATAAATGCAATTTGTAATGACAGAGATTTGTACTAAGTGTTTTTAAGTTACTAATAATATATTAACGCATAGGAAAATGAAAAGAACAGTAATTTTATAATTATAAACGCGTAAAAACCAGACAGACGGGTCTGAAACCACGTAAATATCAAGGAAAAGAATAAAATGTGTTTAGTTTTGTTCGTACTAGTGCAGTGAAAAGTGCCAAGTTTTCTAATATGTAAATATAATAGTTAGCAAGGTCAGTAATTGTGAATTCATTATTTTTATTAAAAGATATATAAAATAAGAACAATCATTTTAAACCTGTTTTCGTTTGTTTATTTTAGTAGATTACTTATCAAATTTACATTATGAATAAATAAAAATGTAAATTCATATTTAGCGCATAATATATTTTATTTAAATTTAATGAAGTGTTACATAAAAATTTTAAAAGATAAAGAAATAAAAATTCTGACCAAGGTCCGTATAAATGCGATATTCGATACACTCATAAGGTATAATTAATATTTTCAAGGGCAAAAATAACTATTTTATACATCATTGAAATAATTTTAATTCTTACAAAAAGGAAAACACAAATTATTGTTTTGATTTTACTTGTAGAAAATGGCGCACTTTTTGCTAACTTTAAAACAATAAGCTATGATTTTTTTATAAATTATTTTAAAATCTTTACATTCACATTACATTAACTTATTTTCATAATTCCTGGGAAAAATATTTTGACCCATTTTTGAGTTCTTTTTATACACAAAAATTGGTATACCTTCTCATCTGCTCGTACTTCACAAATAAACAAATATAGGTTGCCCGTCTTTCAACCCCCGCCATTGGAATATCGATTATCTTAAAGGGTCTATTTCTGTAACTTAGTGGTTAATTTTTAACAAATGGTTAAAAAATTTATCCAATAGGTATTGATTTGACAACTAAAAATCTATTTTTACTTCCCGCTACCCTTGGTGAGGTATAGGGACCGTGCTAAAAATCGCATATCGAGATTTTGGTAAATGACCACGTTTTAAGGTCCCTAGAATCCAATTTTAACATTTTCACGATGATGTCTGTGTGTGTGTGGATCGTCCACTCTAACTCAAATAGTATCATTCAGAAAATTTTGAAACCTTGTATTTCGAACTTTTTCTGTAATGGAAAGAGCCCATTAGATTTTGGTGAAAATCGGATAACCAGAAATGGCACTTTACTAGAAGCTCAAAATAGTTTTTCTTCGAAAAATACCTTTAAATGTTATTTTTTCCATATTAATGTAATTATAAAAATTAAAGATTATTAAATTTGCTATAGATTTGAATTAATACTTTTTCTCTATATTTTATGGATAAATTTATAAAATTTATCTATAATTTAAATCCCAAACCTACGCTTTAAACAAACAAAACGCTGTAATTCAAATGTATGTAACTGACAGATAAATGTCGCTATCAAAGAACTAATCATTTCAAAATAATATTAGTAACGTTTTAAAAAGAAAAAAGTAAATAGAACAATAGAAAAGGAATTCAATACAGTTTCCAGCATAAGTAAATTTGTAGGTATTTATTTAGATTTATAAAAATTTACGATTGAATAAAATAGAAACCGCCATTTTTTTTCTCTTTTCAACGATGTATTATTTTTTATTAATTTATTTGAAAAATTGTCCCTCCGTCCCTCTCATTGTACTGTACTGTACCTGTCATTCTGTTTGCAACGTGTTTGCAACTGTTATTCGTGTATAACATAAGCCGTGTTCCTTCGGGCTGTGATTCGCAATCAAAATGATAAAAGTGATCATGATTAAGAAGAGTAATGTTTTCACGTTTCCTATTCGTTGTCTCCACTTTCTCATTTTGTGATCACTAGACAACCTTCCCCCTTCCCTTCAGAATCAACAATCAACCTTTTTGAGTGATTCACATGGATTCAGTTCAGAACAAATTGAAAATATACAATTTCGAGCGTAGAATGTGGGGTTTGCGGCATCAAGGGAAATAAGATTTTTCGACAAAGGCGTGTAATGAACCACATAAAGATTTGTTTGAAATAAACATACTTTATATTCCTTACTAAGAACATTATTTTTTACTTCAATAAAATCCATTTTTAATTCTGACTATAACACTTGACAGTTGATTATTTATAAAATAAAATAAGATAGTTTGAATTAGTCTGCATATGACATTTGATTGTTATTGTGTTGTTGTTTTCTTGATATAATTTATAAATCCTGTTTCAAAAGGATCACGATTATATTAATAGTAACCTTTCAGACAAAGACGACAAGCTAAAAGAAAGAGACAGCAAAGCACTACCATGACCTCTTAGATAGAATTTAAAACGGTATTTAAATGTGTTGGATAATTTTGTGTTTCGGTATTATTATTTTATTTAAATTTATCATCAGCTAACAAATAATTGATATAACAAAACTGATTACTCGTCATACGTCAAACACGACCGCAAAATAAAACAGCAAAAAATATCAAATCGGATTAAGACGCTGAGAAGAGAAGAGAAGAGAGGCCATGGTAGTACAAAACTATCTCTTTCTTCAAGCCTGCCGTCTTTTTCTAAAGACATATATAGTACTGGAGGGGCGATTGTGTTCTGTAACGTCATTTTCATAAGTCCTCATTCTCTATTCTGATTTGTTTTGTTCGTTGTGTTTCTTAAAAATGAGTTTAAAGCGAGAAAAGGTGCTTGGGGCAACTTTTATGTTTAATATTATTAAAGATCATTCGATAATACAACTAAAACGTTGGCTGGAATGTAGAGATGACAGTTCTTTGTTTGGAAGTCGTAACCATAGCAACCATTATTTCTATGCTTTGCCGCAAGATGCGCTCGTGCAAATTGTAATTGTATATACTGTATTTCAGATAAGAATATGCTTAGGAGTAAGATAGGGCCTACGATTCCAGCTAAAAATGATCAAATTTTGACGTTTCGAGCTGTCAAGTATGTCATACACGAAACAAAACTAATTCATAAGTTTTATGTGTGTAAAAGAGGCTGGCGCAGGAGCGCCACCAAGTCTATTCTTATCTGAAATACAGTATAGTGCTGTATCATTCTGAAAAAAAAAATAGATGTGGCCAACGCAATACCTCCCGCTATTTAATTTATATTAATTACATACTTACATATTTAGTTATGATGGAAACTGTGTTAATATCCATTCAGTGTATGTGGTCGTTGAGTCGTTGGATCCATTCCATATAACAATGGTTCTATTTACTATTTTCTTTTTAAAACGTTACTATTATTAATTTGAAATGGACCTTTTCAATTTAAAGAGATAGAAGATATGTACAATTGGGATATACGCAGAGTAAGAACAACTGACCTGTGGCATTTGTTTCTAAAAAATTTAGACGTAAAATGTAAGAATATCTCAGATAACTTTAAAAAAATCTTGTCGAAATAAGTTACAAAAGCTTTTATTGAAGTGAAAATGTTTAATGATTTAAATTATAGATAATTTTATAAACTTTTCCATAAAATATATAAAAAAGTGTTTATGCAAATCTGTTGAAAATATAATAATCTTTAATTTTTTTAACATAAATCTCGAAAAAATAACATTTCAAGGTATTTTTCAAAGAAACACAATTTTGAGCTTCAAGTAAAGTGCCATTTCCGATTATTCGTTTTACACCAAAATCTAATGGCTTCTTTCCATATTAGAATAAGGTTGAAATACAAGGTTTCAAAATTTTCTGAATGATAGTATTTGAGTTATGGCTGGTTTATGATGGATTTAATTTATTAATTTAGATTTACAAATTTAGATTTGAAATTTACGATTTACCTTGCTGGTTTATAGTGAATTTAAATATATGAAATATGCCCAATCAACTTACATTGGGTCACGTGGTTTGACACAAATGGGATGACAGTTATATGATATTTATCACTTTTATCATAATCAGTCTGTATTGTTCTACAGATAATATTAATAATATATTCATATTATCAGAATCCATTTGTCAAATCAAAATTAAAATGTTTCAACTGTCACTTGAAACTGTCAGTTTTTCCATCAAAATCATTGTTTGAAATGCCGTGAAATGATTGGACGCATTTACAAATTTACATTTAGAATATAAAATATGGTGATATTTTAAATGTAAATTCTAAATCATAAATTTCTTAAATTCATCATGAACCAGTAAAAGCAGATATGCACAATTTATATTTATAAATGTAAATTCATAAATCTAAATTTGTAAATTAAATCCATCATAAACCAGCCATTAGAGTGGAGGATCCATACACACACCTTAAAACGTGGTCATTTGCCAAAATCTCGATATGAGATTTTTAGCATGATCTCTGTACCTGCCTTACTAAGGGTAGCGGGAGGTAAAAATGTGTAGATCACCAGATATTTGATGAAGATGTAAATGTTGCAGTTTATTATTTTTGTCTAATTTAATCGACCTGGTCCTGGTATCTACAGGCTGTCTCACAACTCGCGCCCCAGAGCGAATGAGGAAACACGAGACTGCACTCGGATGTGTAATTTCGAAGAAAAAAAAATCTAGATTAAAAGATATTCGAGAAAAGACGTCTTAAAATTGACCAATCAGAGACCTACACCTTTAACGTGTGTTTACCGTAATTTTACGTTACTAGGGTTTTATACAAATCAAATCTTCTTTAAAATGTGTGAGCGACTGTAGTTTTCGAAAAATGTCAGTATCAAATTAAATTTGACAAGGTGAATAAAAAAAGGCAAATTCTTACCACGTATTCAGCCGCTGATTACTTAGAAATGATTATAATTTTCGGAGAATGTGGACGTAACGCCAGAGAGGCAGCACGAGTTTATTCGGAACGTTTTCCGGATAGAAATCTAACCTAAATTTGTTGACAGTGAAAAGTCAACTCTAAAGTGTCAAAATTACAGTAAGTTAAACAAATTTTGTAACTCACTAGTAGTATTTTTAAAACCTAGCAACCAGTTTTATTTTTTAATAATATCATCACACCTCAAGATATCCTTCCGGGATTGGTGGATTAAAAAGTCTTGTAACTCCGTTTTGCAAGCAGCTGCAAATTATTTTCTTCTATATATTGGCAACTTATTCGTCGGCAAGTGTCAGTTTCGTCTGGGGCGCGAGTTGTGAGACATTCTGTATTATAGTTATAGAGATCCCCATGTAAGATGCAGGCTTTGGATTGACTTATTTTTGGGTGCAGGGTATCACCAAATAATAATGGCATATATAGATAGATACAAATGTAATGACGTCATTTTGTAGTTATATAAACAAAAACAGATAAGTAAAATATGGGACAAACTTTTTATGAAATCACGATATGACATTTTAAATTTTTCTTTTAAAAATATTGATAGAATCAGTGGAACTTATAAATGAAACGCTGGATGGACGATCAGAACAAATAACACAATTTTATTGAACATGAAAATATTACACGTCAAACTTATTATATTTGTATCACATGACAACGTAATAAATTGGTTGTGTTGGTAACAGCAGTATTGTTTTTATTTTGGACATAGGTGACTAAACTGTGTTTTGTACAAGTGATTGTTTAAATGCGTATGTGCGTGTGTGTGTGTAAGTAAAATTTGTATACCTAACACGCTCCCTCAAATTTAACTTCTACAATTCCAATAGATCTGCAGCAATTTTCGAATCTTGAAGGGCTTACTGCTTTTGTTAACATATCTGCGGGCATTTGGTCAGTTGGCAGATATTTTATTTCAATATATCCGTTTTCCAAAGCTTCTCTGATGAAATGACAACGAATATCAATATGCTTGGAGCGCGCGTGCTGTACGGGATTCTTTGCCAGATGAGCTGCACCTTGATTATCGTTGAACAAAGTCACAGGAGCTGGAAAATTAACATTTAATTCTCTGAGGAATTGACTTAAATGTATTGCTTCTTTTGTAGCATCGGTGAGACCGAGATATTCGGCCTCAGTCGAAGATAATGCAACAGTTCGTTGCTTTTTCGAAGCCCATGAGACCGCTGCACCTGATAGAGTGAACACCAATCCAGTATATGATCTCCGATCATCGACGGAGTTGCCCCAGTCCGCGTCGACATAACCTTTCATGTCGTCGCCCTTTTTGCTGTACGAGAGACCATGTTTCGAAGTTTGCTTCAGATATCGCAGTAACCTTTTAGCTGCTGCCCAGTGCGTATTGTCATGACAATCATTAAATTGACAAAGTACGCTTACGGCATGGGCAATGTCGGGACGTGTGCCCACAGCTAAGTACATCAGTGCTCCCGTTAATTGTCTGTAAGGATTTTCCACCTCGGTATTCTTCTCATTTGCCTTTGTTAGCTTCGATCCAAGTGCCAGGGGCGTGCGATTAGGTTTGCAATTTGACATGTCAAACCTGTTCAAGATTTCTTGGATGTAACCGCTCTGAGACAATTGAATACTATTTTCTTGTTGCTGGATTTCAATTCCCAGGCAGTATTTTGCAAGTCCCATGTCTTTGATTTTGAATTCTTGAGATAAAGCTGTTTTTATGTCATTTACTCTTTTTGAATTGTTGGATGCGATGATGATGTCATCAACGTAAATTAGAAGGAAGGTTTGCGACTTGCCTATTTTATCTACGAAAACGCAGGGATCGGACTTGGTGGGGGTAAGATGAAGTCGTAATATAACCTCCGTGAGCCTCTTGTACCATTGGCGTCCTGCCTGCTTTAAGCCGTAAAGTACCCGGTTTAATCGACAAACCATATTCTTCCCCTTCCTGATTCGCGATAACATCTCATTAGCCTTCGCAGCAATTCTAGATCCTTGCTCTTCGATTGTCATTCGTTCCAACATTTTTTCAAGAAAAACTGGTTTTTCCGTGAATAATTCTGTGTCGATTTTACCGTTCAAGTATGCTGTCGTCACATCCAGTTGGTGCATTTTTAAGCCAAGTTTAGCGGATAGAGCAGCTAGTAGTCTAAACGATTCCATTCTTGCCACGGGAGCAAACGTGTCGTGGAAGTCTAATCCAGGACGTTGAGCGAATCCTTTTGCGACTAACCTAGCTTTTCTGCGTTCGATTACACCGTCCGCATTAAGCTTGTTACGTAATACGATTCTTGAACCTATTACTCTTGCATTTTCTGGTTTGTTGACTATTTCCCAGGTATCGTGTTCGATCAGGGATTTCATCTCATGGTAGATGGCGTCGAACCACTCGTCGCGGTTGTCGCTAGAAATAGCCTGTGATAATGGCATTTCATTAGTGCACATACCCGAAAAAACGTTAAAATCTTCATCTTCGTCATGGTTGCAATCGATATTGTCATCTATGTTGTCTTCTGTGATCCTTTCTTCACAAGAAGATGCTCTATTGATAACTACGGTGTTATATTCTTTCTTCGGACGACCAGGCTGTCCTGAACGAATAATTCGTGGTCTCCCAGGACCTCTTCTAGTTTCTTGGACGTTGTCGGATCTTTCTACGTCAGTGGTTTCTTCTGAGTCGCTGACTTCTTTCAAATCGATGACTTCTTTCATAGGTTTGATAGCGTCGGAATTGGGTCCGATTGTAGTTATGTTTTCTTCGTATAATTCTGGAAGTTCTTCTAAAAATTTTACGTCTCTGCTGACATGGACTTTACGATCTTCTGGAACCCAAATACGATAGGCCTTTGATTCGGAAGAATATCCTACAAAAATGCCCTGTTTCGCTCTAGGTTGAAATTTGTCTTTATTTGGAGTAGTGTCGACAATGAAAACTTTGCAGCCAAATGAATGAAGATGGCCGACACTTGGCTTTTTACCAGTATATTTTTCTAAAGGTGTACCGTCTTCTAAACTTTTCGTTATGCTTCTGTTTCGAACATAGTTTGCCGTATTGACGGCTTCTGCCCAAAATGAGTTGTTTAGGTCGGCTTGCATCAACATGCACCTGGCAGAATTAACGAGTGTTCTATTGCGGCGTTCCGCCACTCCGTTCTGTTGCGGTGTATGGGTGGTTGTAAGCCTACGTTGAATACCTTTCTTCGAAAAATATGAATCTAGTCTCTGGTTGCAGTATTCGGTTCCGTTATCTGATTGGACGAATTTCACTTTCTTGCCTGTTTGCCTTTCAGCCTTCTCAATGAATTCGATGATTCTAGTTGAAGTTTCATCCTTGCTTTTTAAGAAATATACTTCGCCGTAACGGCTGTAATCATCAATGATCGATAAAAAATATCTAGCGCCACCATTTGATGTTGTTCTCATAGGTCCACACAGATCAGTGTGAATGATATTAAGACATTCCGTTGACCTATTTGTAGCTTTTCGAAAAGGTAGACGTGGTAACTTTGCTGCTATGCAAATTTCGCAATCTTGAGGAATGTTGGAATCGCTGAATTCCATTTCGGTAACACTTGCCTTTTTCTTCATTGTAAGAAGATCTTTAAAATTAAGATGTCCGAATCGCCTGTGCCATAATTCGATTTCATTTTGCTTGTTTTCAGTTACGGTGTTAACCTCCTGTTGACGTGAGCATATGTAAAATAAATCGCCACGGCGTTCGGCTGTCATTTTCACATTGCCATCCAAGTCACGAATAACTGCGTGTTGTTTTCTGAAAACAACTTCGTGATCTTTGTCTACAATTCTTGCTACAGATAACAAATTTGTTCTTAAATCAGGAATAAATAATGTATTTTCGAGATTTATGTTCTTGTAGCTATCGTTGGATTTTATTTTCAGATTGACACGACCTTTCGCAAAAACATCTGCAGTGGCTGTACTAGCTAGTCGTATTTTGCTGTTAATATCTTCAAGATTTTGAAATGAATCTTTGTTATTGCATAGATGTGATGTGCAGCCACTATCCACACACCAAAGTTCGTCTTTACCGCAATTTACTGGACTGTTTATAAAGAAACTTTCGTCTACGTAATTTGCGTTTTGTTTACCTTTATCTTGATTTTGTTCTCTTTTCTTTTTAAAACAATCGGATTCTTTGTGACCTCTCTTCTTGCAATAACCACAATTGTAGTTAGGCTTCTTTTTATTCGCAATGTAACCTGATTGTGATTTACCTGTACTTGCAAATTTTTGGTGCTGTTTAGCATACATTGCATTTGACTCAGTGTTTTCTGTTCTTCTTGCTCTGGCGTCGTTTTCTTCAATTATTTTAATTTTCAATGATTCGGCGTCGGGCAGTGCGTCACGCGTCTCTATGACACATCTAAAATTTTCAAAATTATCCGGCAGACTATATAACAGTATGATTGTGAGAAGATCGCCATTGATTTCTACATTCATGGCGTTGAGTTTGTCGACTGTATCGAAGAAACGTGACAAATGTTCCCTCACATCGCCTCCATCAGATAGTTTGTGAGTAATTAACTGTTTAAGTAAACTTGCCTTGCGGGCTGGCCCTTTCGATGCATAAGTGCTTTGTAGCTTCACCCATATATCGTTGGAAGTTTCACAACCACGGATTTGCTTCAGTTCGGATGGTGAAATAGATAATATGAGATCTGACTTCGCTTTACGATCTTGTGTGATCCATGCGTTTTGTAGCTGCTGTTGAGTTTCGGCATCTTTTGCACCTGATTCAACTTTTGGCTTCACACGGGTACCGGATACATATTCCCATAAATCTGCTTTGACGAGTAACGCCTCGACTTGAATGCTCCAGGTATCATAATTGTTTCTATTAAGTAATTCGATTCGCGTTGCGTTTACGATATTTGCGCTAGCCATTTATTATTTTTAATTGAATAACCACGGCACTAGGGGACTAACACGATAGACACAGCTCGAGAGTTCGTCACCTGTCACCTTACGTATCTTTGACAGTTATTCCTTTTGATGAACTTTAATCGCGCACTATAATTCTAATAACTTAATTCCTGGGCACCATAACCTGATAGAATCAGTGGAACTTATAAATGAAACGCTGGATGGACGATCAGAACAAATAACACAATTTTATTGAACATGAAAATATTACACGTCAAACTTATTATATTTGTATCACATGACAACGTAATAAATTGGTTGAGTTGGTAACAGCAGTATTGTTTTTATTTTGGACATAGGTGACTAAACTGTGTTTTGTACAAGTGATTGTTTAAATGCGTATGTGCGTGTGTGTGTGTAAGTAAAATTTGTATACCTAACAAATATTGACCACAATTATAATAATTATAAATATATTATAATAATTTGAGTATAATTGATATGTTTATCAAACGTTCTACTTCATTTAAATGTAATAAAATATTTAGATATGAAAATCAAAACACAATTCTTTGAACTTTTGTATTTATTTTTAAACTCTAAAAACTATAAATAACAATCACCAAACAACTCTTGTTTCATACTTCGTAGACAGCATACAAGAAACATTGTATATATTTAACATTCTTTTAAGAATTTGTAATCTTTGTTACTTATATAATATAAACTTATTGAGTCACTATAAATACATTTATTTATAAATAATTTAATCTGCATTTTCCTTTATAAATTATTCGTCTTTTCCGGTAGCAGACCACATCATCAACATGGATTTTGATGATATGTTAGAAGAACTCGGCGAATTTGGAAAATACCAAGTGACTACGTATTTATTAGTATGTTTACCAGTACTCTTTGGTGCTGCAAATAGCCTTAGCTATGTTTTCACAGCTGGTATACCACAGTACAGGTACGTATCAATAATTTAATTACCTATAAATGTAATATCGCCGTAAACAATGAATATGTGCAGTAAATTTATAGCTACATTATAATAGATTATTAAAATGTATCACGCAAAATCATATTTTTAAAAACAAAAATTAATATATTGTGTAAATGGGAGTATTAAATTAATAAAATTGTAAGTTGTCAACACAAAAATTTGATACTTTTAATCAGGGCTTTTTTTATAATATTACGCACCGGAACGGCCGTCCGGCACCTATTTTCGATATTTTCAGTTTTATCAATGATTTTTTGAAAATTATTTAATATTTTATTTATTTAGATATTTTTCTTAAATTGTGTAAATGTATACAGAGTGTTCCATTTAAGTGCTACACTATTGCTATCTCGAGAAGTATAAAAGATACCAAGTTCGTTAAATTAGCAAACAATTTCTAAATTATATGACTATTAAAATGAACAAAACAAAAAATTTTCTTAACCAGTGATTCTCAAAATATGGGACCCAACTTTTTTATTTTAAATTAGAACCTATCTTTTTTATTAGCTTATTCGATTCAGTATTTTTTTCTGAATTCAACGATATCCATATGTAATACTCCATTATTACAAAATTTTTGAGAAAAATGTAAAATTAATAATGTATCATTTTTATTTAAATATGACTATACAAAGAGTGCTATGGAAAAAACAAATAAATCAAATGAAGAAATAATTACAATAGTATATTGTGTTATTAGGAGTAAAAGTGATATTTTGTATGGCGAGCATGGAAGTTTGCACGACGAGCGAAGCGAGTCGGACAATTGCATGCGAGGCACACAAAGACACTTTTATTCCGAATGACACATTAATTTTTTTTTTCAAATGCACTACTTTTCTTTTTATTCGCTAATTCTATGTAGTTTCTATGGATACTTATTTACTTAATTTATCTCCGGCGGCGTAGAAATTTCCAGCGGAGTAGAAATGAAACTTCTATCTTGTGAATCAAGTCACAAAAATGCCATTTCTACGACGTTTGAAAAAAAAACTTTTATAATGAACCTTTTCAATTTAAAGAGATAGAAGATATGTGCAATGGGCATCTGCGCATAGTAAGAACAACTAAGATCTATGGCGTTTGTTTCTAAAAAATTGAGACGTAAAATGTGAGTATATCTCAAATAACTTTAAAAAATCTTATCGAAATAAGTTACAAAAGCTTTTATTGAAGTTAAAATGTCTAACGATGCAAATTTTCACTGAGAATACAGGTATTTTAATGACTGCAATATTTTTGACGTTTCGTTTGACAGCCCAACTGGCAGTTGTTCGCGCCATTTTCTTACTATTTTCGGCGATAGAAAGAGATAGCCGTTAAATTGAAAAGGTCCATTTTCTTTAAGTTGTGAATAATTATTATTTAAATAAGATAAAATACATAAATAATATTAACAATTGTTTTATTGATTTATTTGTTTTTTCCATAGCGCTCTTTGTATAGTCATATTTAAATAAAAATGATACATTATTAATTTTGCATTTTTCTCACATATTTTGTAATAATAGAGTATTATATATGGATATCGTTGAATTCAGAAAAAAATACTGAATCAAAAATAGGTTGCCTTTTAAAATAAGAAAGTAGCACCCCGTATTTTGAGAACCACTAGTCTAAAAAAATTCTTGTTTCGCTCATTAAAGTAGTCTTATAAAATAGAAATTGTTTGCTAATTTAACCGACTTCGTATCTGTTATACTTCTCGAGATAGCAATAGTGTAGCACTTAAATGGAACACCCTGTATAGGGTGGCATTGATAAACGGGCCACTCGAAATAACATTTTTATTTATAATTATTTATAATTTTGCTTGAATATTTGTATACTAGGCATAGGGGCTCACAAATTGTGGTATTTGGCATGATGGTAGAGCTTCCGGTTTAACCGGAAGTGACATTAACTTTCATATTTCAAATGAGATACCCTATATATTTTTACATATTTGAAATCTACGCAAAATTTCGAGTTCAACAATATCCTTGAAGTGAATTTTTACTGAAGAAGTGAATTAGAAAAACGTAAGAGAAAATTATGATCAACCAGGTTAGGTTAGCCATGATATCTTGTAGGCCGTGAAAACAATGGAGGTAATTGTTTAATAATAAGCTATTTTTGTTATGTTATATATTTTGTTACAAAAAATCTGATGTGGCCAGCACATTACCTTCCGTCAGTTATATGAGGCATTTACGAAAATTCTACCGGTGAACTGTTACCGGTAAACAGTTGTTTATTAGGTTATAGCTACCGGAATCGATAATTTAAGAACGCAAGTGGTAAACAGGGGTAGATCCATAACGTAACAGGTTAGAAATTTAATGTAGTTAACAAACTGAGCAGAGTCCTACTTTGAACACATTTCCAATTTTAACACGCGCACTTCGCTTTGCATCACTACCTTTTTTTGAGATTAGGTTCTTCATGAATCCGGTAGATGAATCTGGTAGATATTCTACAATTTTCGAACACGGTAAATTTTTACCACTCGTGTTTTCGAACACAGTCGGTAGATGCGGTATCTACCGGTAGAATTTTCGTAAATGCATATGTATTTTCTATAAAATCCATACAGAAAGTTCCTTGCAAAATTTTCTAAATTTCTTGTATATACATTACCTTTCGACAATTGTTTGTATTTTATACAAATTCCATACAGAAAGTTTCGAGCAAAACGATCCTATATTTCGAGTAAAATTGTAACACAAATATACTGCGAATATGTCAATTGACACTGACATCTTTCAATCAGAATTTTCTTAATATAGTAGCTGTTTCTTCATTTTATTATAAATAAATGTAGTTACTTGAATTAGATTAGACTATATTTTAAGAAATAAACTGCCAAAATTAGTAAAATTCGCTAATCCAAAAATAAGGATTAGTTTCATCTTTTTTGTGACTTGGGCTGTAAATGGCGGGAGGTATTGTATTGGCACACCCAGCGTGATGATATATTTATTTTATTTATTTATTTCTAGCATAGCTAGCTAGTTTATGAAATTTAATTTCTTTATAATTTTATAATGAAGTATAAAATGCAGTCAAATCTTATAGAGAATACAATGTTCTTTAATATTTATAATAACATTAAATGTTTTTCAAGAAAAACTGTTAAAATCTTCAAATGAGGATACTTCCGGTTGACCAATTATAACCAAAATCTAATAAGATCTTCATATGGATGCAACGAAGAGTAATACGAAAGAATTATAATTTTTGGAATTGTAGTATTAGAATTATCGTAGACGAAAATTTTGTTACCCACACACACACACGCATTATTATTCATTAAAAATTCACCACCGAATTTTTTGACCAAAGACAATATATAGGGCATCCCATTTGAAATATGAAAGTTTGTCACTTCCGATTACACCGGAAGCTCTACTATCGTGCAAATACCACGATTTTGTGAGCCCCTATGCCTAGTATTATACAAATATTCAAGAAAAATTAAAAAATTATTATAAATAAAAAAGTTATTTCGAGTGTTCCGTAAAAAAATAATATTTATATGAAAACGTTGTATGAAGCTAATGTTTTAGAAATGGCTGAGCCGTTGAAAATTAAAGTGATGTAAGTCAATTTGTTAAAAAATGAATTAACAACATAAGATGGCAATTTTTTTTTATTGATATTGTGAAGCGAGTCAATATTTTGCATTGCAAACAATAGTTCACATTAATTGTTTTACTTGGAAACAGTTGATTAGTTTGTTAATCACTATTCTGGTAAAAAAATAACATTGAATGCTACTCACATTTTTTACAAAAATTGATTTACACCACTCTAGTTTTCATACAGGGAGGTGACCGGCACTCCCGAATAGACTTGAACATGTAAAATAATACTTTCGTAATTTCCTCTTTCCTTAATTATTTTGGGTAAAAACGCTTCAACTAAAAGTTTCGGAGCTTAAAATTTTTCATCTTATTTATTAGTAAACTATTATTCACGAAAGATGACTATTCAAGGTCATCTGTGAGCCGTGTTATATAATATTGCTTGCAGATAACTTCATTGCATTTAGTTTGCATAGACGTATAACATGAAATATTTACGGAAACATTTTAACTGAAAAAATAAGAGTAATTCATTTGAAAATTATTTTCTGAAAGATTTATGTTCTTCTCTTATGTTTTTACAAAATACAAAAACATAGACTTAACTTATAAACCAAGGAATAATAATTTGATTTAAACGTCAACGCCACTGGGTAAATATTAGCACAGAGGGCAGTGCAGTAGATAATTAGGTATCTGTAATTCTACGACATATGTCATTATTATTTATAGTGTGTTAGAAAGTAATGTCAAATAATCTTTCTCTTTCTAATACAAAATGTTGCTAAGCTACTGCTATAAAGTGATGTGTATTCTTTCTTCGAACAAATGATCTTGAATAGTCATCTTTCGTGAATAATAGTGTAATTTCTGTTCAAATGAACAATTTATATATTTAAATTATTAAAAAAAAACTGAATACGATTTTAGCTGTTTCCAGGGTTATTGCATAGCTGGTTACTTTATGAAATTTAATCTCTTTATAATTTTTTAATTCAATATCCATTGAATATGAAGTGTAAAATATAATTAAATCGTATAGAGAATAAAATATTCCTTAATATGTATAATAACATTAAATGTGAATAAATGATATTTAACAGCGTTTTATCAAGAGAAACTGTTAAAATCTTGAAATGAGGGTACTTCCGGTTGACCAATTATAACCTAAATCTAATCAGCTTTTCATATGGATGTAACGAAGAGGAATACGAAAGAATTATAATTGTTAGAATTGTTGTGTTTGTGTTAAGTACACAAAGAAAATGCGTGTGTTTTTAGATACTGAGTTGTATTTTCAGAATTTTATACAAAATTATTAATAATCATGAAACTGTCAAAAAATGTCACAAAATTAATTCAAACTCAAAAACAACAACAATCATAGCTATCTAATTTTAAAGGCATCTTCTTCCAATGCCAACTCTATCAACCAACGCAACAGTTTGAGTTATCGACGGAGAAAAAATCGTCACACGCACGCACGCGCGCACACGCACATACACACTCGCAAACGCGCGCGCACACGCACACACGCACGCACACACACACAGGCACGCACGCACACACAAACACACACTCATCGCAAAAATAGTAAAATCGTATTCTAGGGACTCTAAAACGTGCTTAATTATGAAAAATTCACCATCGAATTTTTTGACCGAAAACAATACCTTCCTTACGTAAAGGTATGACGGAAGGTAAAAATGGGATGGTCCATTTAAAAAATGAAGTTTTTTGAAATGCTGATTTATATTATTATAAACAAAAGCTTTCTTCATAAAACTCTTTGTACAGATTACAAAAATTCGTTTCCATTCTCGAGATTAGTGTGATAAAAATGGCCGTTATTAGTGAAAAAATCAAAAAAGGTTAATAACGCCGAATTTATTGATCATGAGTAAAAATTTTTTATGGTGTCATATGTAAAATTTTCTCGTGAATTCAATGGTAAAATAAAAAATCTGATGTGGCCAGCACATAACCTCTCGCCAGATATTTTACCTGGTTGTACGCATAAAACGAAAAATATTTTTAAATATACAAATACATATATTCATGTCTCACTACAAAATAATAATATTTGCAAAATCTATGGGATATTTTAATATAAATTATTTACAATACATACATTTTCTTTATATTCAATATCCTGAAATTTTCTTTTTCTACTTTCCTTTTCTATTTCTTTATATTCGTCATTTTTTCGCAAATTCCTTTTATATTATTTTTTACGTATATTCTTTTGCGTTGTTGACTTTTTTTATTTTCATTATCTTCATAATAATGTACAAATATTTTTGACAGTGGCATACAAATATTTTTGACAGTGACATTTATGTGTCAATTACGAACATTTGAATTTCTTGCCTTGTAGTAGTTTGATTTTTACCTTCCGTCACCTTTAGGTAAGGAAGGTATTGTCTTTGGTCAAAAAATTCGGTGGTGAGTTTTTGATGAATAAGCACGTTTTAGGGTCCCTAGAATACGATTTGCGTCTGTGTGTGTGTGGATGTGTGTGTGTAACAAAATTTTCGTCTACGATAACTCTTAAAACTACAATTTAAAAAATTATAATTCTTTCGTATTCTTCTTCGTTACATCCATGTGAAGAGCTGATTAGATTTTGGATAGAATTGATCAACCGGAAGTACACCCTTTTGAAGATTTTAACAGTTTTTCTTGAAAAAACGATGTTAAATATCATTTTTTTACATTTAATGTTATTATAAATATTAAAGAATATTTTATTCTACGATTTGAATGCATTTTATATTTCATATTAAATAGATGTAGACTTAAAAAATTGTAAAGAAATTAAATATGACATATATTAGCACGCTATGCTATAACTGTGGAAACAGTTGCTATATTAAGAAAATTCTGATTGAAAGGTGTCAGTGTCAAGTGCAGTTGACAGTATGTATGTGTTATAATTTTACTGGAAATATAGGATCTTTTGCTTTCTGTATGGAATTTGTACAAGATACATACAACTGCCGTAAGGTAATGTACAAGAAATATAATCTTTTGCAAGGAACTTTCTGTATGACATTTAATTATACAAAATACATAGAACTGAAGGAAGGTAATGTGCTGGCCACATCAGATTTTTTTACATCAAATTATTTTATATGCATTTCTTTATCTCTAAACCTATAGAAGATATAGTAATGAATTTATATTTATCGAATAATGAATTTAACGTTCTTTAATATAAGTATTTACATAAATTTTCGATAAATAATATTTAGATGATTTTTTTCTTGTAACTACTACTTCCGGATGTCCAATTGTTACCAAAACTTAATAAACTCTTCCCATTATTGTTAGATTGAGGAATCCGTAGTTAAAAATGTCTTAAGTCTTATAGTATTTGAGAAATCGTGAATCCAACATCCACACACACATACGGACATCATCGTAAAAATGTTATAATCGGGTTCTAGGGACCTTAAAACGTGCTTATTCACTAAAATCTGGATATGCGATTTTTAGCATGAATCCAATACATCTCTGAGCGAGAGGTAAAAATATAGCATTCCATTTAAAATAAGAAAGTTGGGGTCTATTTCCGGTTAAACAGGAAGTGCTACTGTCTTGAAAATATTTTAGCTGAATTTTTTTTTTATTAATTATCTGGACAACTTTAAGAGCTACGAAGTCAGTTAATTAGAAAAAAGTTGTCCTATATTAGGATGCTATTTTAGCAATGCATTGTTTATTCAGAATTTTTTTTTGTTTTTGCAAAACATCTAAGTATGAAATAATTCTAGATTTTGATTTGCACTTCTTTAGGGCACTTTTTTACGCTCTTTCGAATGGCGATACTCATTTTTTTAACGCTATTGGATTTCAAGCTACATTATTAGTATTGATAGTTATTATTGCCCATGAAATAAACCGATAAGTACCATTTGTTATGTTTTTGTACACTGCAATAGTCTATCTTTCACTGGACAACATTAAAAGTTTTTTTATTTAAAATGTTTCAAAAACAATGCTTTTAACAAAAACGAAAATAAAATTACCAGTTTCATTGCACCTGAGCATACAAATATATAAAGTCACACGTGCTTGGAATGTAAAGCCATAGATGGAACTAATTTTATGAACAAAGGATTACGTAAGTAAAAAAAAACTAAAATATTTTGACTCATATTCTGGACTTCAGGGTCAAAATTGTTTAGTCTATTCAGCATGTATTTAAATAAAATGTATAAGAATAATTTTAAAACAATGTAACGATTTATTTATATGGGTGAAGTGTAAAAATCAGAGAATTATTATTAATTAAAATAGATGTGTATTAAAACGATAAATAAATATTAAAAGATAATAACAATGGATATTACTATGGTTAAACAAATATTAAATACTAATTAAAGAGTAGAATATAATCAATTACTTAAACACTTAAGATTTTTCAACACCAATACCGAGTATTCACTTCTATAGCTATCCCAGTAGTAGGCCCAGTATAGAATAACCAATAACTTTCCGTGTACTCCATTTGACACTGTACTGCATACGATCACCACAATACTGCTATGCCTTACTCCTTATCTATGTAACTCTACTAACAGATCTCCCACAGCCTCTTTACTAAGCTCCACTGCCTCTGTATACACAACTCAGCTCAACAGTCTGTGCATACACAACTGAGCTCCACAGTCTGTGCATACACAACTGAGCTCCACAACCTCTGCATACACAACTGAGCTCCACAACCTCTGCATACACAACTGAGTTCCACAGCGTCTGTATACTCAACTGCCCGAGTTTACCTTCCCTTATGGGTCTTCACTCGTCCGTCTACACTAACGGAACTAACAGAACTCCCACAACCTCTGTATTCACAACTGAGCTCCACAGCGTCTGTATACTCAACTGCCCGAGTTCACCTTCCTTCATGGGTCTTCACCCGTCTGCACTAACAGAACTGAATTCCCTTTTTTATAGCTGCCATTACCTTTTAGGTCGAGATTCGTTTGTTTACTTCGCCACTTGCTTGCGGCGATTACGTCATCGCCTAACGCTCAGCGCTGCGATGCTCACACGTTACAATAAGAATGGCACTTAGATCTCTTTAAATTTACATTCATCGTATATTTTATTATTGTAATTTTTGTTGTAACTTAGACAAAAGAAGTAATTGAGCAACAAGACAACAAATTAGTATTCATTCGCTCATTGGATGCAGTGTAAGGCTTTATTTACATTAGCAGTATAATGACGGTACAGTAACGGTACGATAGTTCTTGCTGCAATGTATTTTAATGGACCCATTTACATCAACGTTCTCGGTACGATGACGGTACAATGATGGCACATTGATATTCACTGATTTCCATTAGCCATACGTCCACGGTACAGTTTAGTTTTGTTTCTATTGAAAAAATATTGTATCATAGTGACAGCGTAGTATTTGCATGCAAGGTGGAGTGGAAGGTTGCATTTGAAGAGTACGTGCACGTCACGTTGACGTTCATGTCAAAATCAGCTATAATAATACTTTGCTCCATTTAAGCCAGTCAGCAGATGTTGCTCGCATCACCGCCACTTTTAAGTAGCCTGAATTGCGTTGGGTAAACTTGTCTTTTGTCTCCAATTTCAGCCAATCAGAGAGGTGAAAACCAATCCCCTATTCTCTGCAATGCTGAATGGCTTAAATGGAACAAAGTATAGTACGTGATTGACATCTGACATGTTTTTGACTTTTGTAGTTAAAATGAGCTAGAAATGAGAAATTGTTGAACAAAAGTTCTCTGCTTATGACAAAAACGTAAAATATACACTACAGTTTATTACAGTACGTACATAAAAATAGTACCGTTTTATAAAAATTTCTTCTCCTCAAGAGTAAAGAGAATTTTTAAACATTGCACGATATTTTCTACTTTTGATAGAAATATGACATATGCACCAAAAACTGTCACAATACATTAAAGACAAAATTATATTGTCATGGTATTTTATTATGTTCGTACCGTCGTGGTATTGTCTAATGTAAATGCCTCGTGCAATTGACATACTGTCATTGTACCGGCATCGTACCGTCATTGTACCGCTAATGTAAATCAAGCCTTAATGGGGTCCTGCACCATAACAAAAAATAATAAAATGTACACTGTATATTTAAAGTATTACTCAATAAATAGCGATTAAGATGAAAAAAAACAACATTTTTTTAATAATTACTTTGCGAAATATTTGATGTTTGTTTTCAGTGTCACTGCAATAGGGACCGCCGTGACGTCATGTTGACATTAAAAATCAAGTGCAGTTAAAGTAAAAACAATTATGGCTTTTCATACTACGAACTGATTCAAAACTAAAAGAACTTTCATTTAAAATAATTTTTAAAAATCAAAGTGCAAGACCCCATTCTAAACATTTTTTGCATTTATACCTTTAGTCTAATTTAATTAGAGAAGCAACATCTGTCTTATTAAAAAAAATCTGATGTGGCCAGCACATTACCTTCCGTCAGTTCACGGATCACCTCAACTACAGATAGGACAGTTAATGTAATTTTCGAAATACAAAATAGTGACATCTACAGATTGCTTCCATGAACTAACGCACACTGTGATGGCTTGGTTGGCTTGGTAGTATGTGACATAGGAGACATGTATGATAGATAAATAGAAATTTTGAATTTTTAAAATAAAAGACAATAAGAAATTTGAATATAAGTACATACATATATTTTAAATAATCAATAACTATAAATTCATTTCTAAATAAATTTAAAATTACTTGTCAGGTAGACATACACATCTATTTTAATATTTGTTTATATGTAAGATAAAAGGATATTGGAAATGGTACGACATTCATCATTATATATAAAAGTAAACGTCTATTTGCTTCTTTGCACTGCACTTTATATCAAACAGCAAAGCGAATGTTCATCAGCTTATTAAATTTTATATTACGTCAAAAAATAAACACAGTTAATGCACTTTAAAACTGGAGAAATCACAAAATAAATCACTACTGGCACTATAACTAAAACTATAAACTATTACAAATTGAATTACCAACTAATTAAAGATATTAAAGCATACGTTCAATGACATGTGTGATGACTTACAATATGTGACTTTACAATTCAAAATATTGCAAAATATTTTGAACTCAAAGGTGACTTAATCCATTTTCTTAAAATTTAAGCACTGTCGCGCTTCTACAGTTTGCTTCCTGGAACTATGATAGTGTTTTGGCACATTCATTTAGCTGTCCGGTGCCTGCGTCAGGTCTATGTATTTTGTATAAATGTCATACAGAAAGTTCCTTGCAAAAGATTATATTTCTTGTACATTACCTTAAGGCAGTTGTATGTATTTTATACAAATTCCATACAGAGAGTTTCTAACAAAAGATCCTATATTTGCAGTAAAATTATAACATAAATATACTGTCAACTGCACTTGACACTGACACCTTTCAATCAGAATTTTCTTAATGTAGCAGCTGTTTGTAGAGTTATAGCAAAGCTGACTAATATATATGATATTTAATTTCTTTATAATTTTTTAACTCTATGTCCATTTAATATGAAGTATAAAATTCATTCAAATCGTATAGAGAATAAATAATTCTTTAATATTTATAATAACATTAAATGTGAAAAAATGATATTTAACATAGTTTTTTCAAGAAAAACTGTTAAAATCTACAAATGAGGGTACTTCCGGTTGACCAATTATAACCAAAATCTAATCAGCTCTTCACATGGATGTAACGAAGAGGAATACGAAAGAATTATAATTTTTGGAATTGTAGTATTAGAGTTATCGCATTAGAAAATTTTGTCACACACAGACACACACACACACACACACACACACACACACACACACACACACACACACACACACACACACACACACACACACACACACACACACACACACACACATATACAGACAGACATCATCGTGAAAATAGTAAAATCGTATTCTAGGGACCCCAAAACGTGCTTATTCATCAAAAACTCACCACCGAATTTTTTGACCAAAGACAATACCTTCCTTACCTAAAGGTGACGGAAGGTAATAACCTTACCTATGTATTATGTAGGTATTACATATTTCAATTCTACAACCGATATATTTTAAAACCTTTTTGTGTTAAATGCAATAAGTACATTGTAACGCGAAAGTACCTACAATAATTTTGTTCGCGAGCCCCCAACAGGCGCGTGCGAACCGACGCCTATGAGTAGAAGCATTCTAGTAGGAGGAGAAGCCTAGGTAGGCGATCAATAATAATAACAGTGCAACGCGCGATAGGCGGGCGACGTGAGGCGGGCGGTTAGGTAAACAAGGAGAGATAAACGTAATTACCCGCTTATTGTTATATAGTTCGAGACGTTACGAGAATATTCCAGAAGGTGTTAAGAGCAACTATATAAGCGACGTACGTGTGTGAGAAGATTCAGACATTCGCATAGAGTGTTAGTCCGTCAGAAGGACAGAAGTAAGGAGTCAACAGTATCGTAGTGAGCGTATGCAGTTTTGCGTCGAGTGGAATACTCGAGAAGTTACTGATATACTGGGATAGCTATGAAATACACGGTAGTTTTGAAGAGTATTGGGAAGCTAGGTATACGAGGGCAGTAACGGCGAGTGGAAGTGGATACTTGGCAGTGGTGTTGAAGAGCTGTGGCATACGGACAGTCGGTGATACTGAGGCTGTGAAAGTTAGACAGTTAGTTACATAAATAAACCGACAGTGAGGTGGGAGGTGTGAATTCTATCCGAGCAGTTGAATATATAGATGCTGTGGAGGTCGATAGATCGGACACTTGAATGTGAAGTGACATAATAGTGGAAATTAATAATCAGTAATATTATGAAAATAAATAGTTGTGTTAATCGTTGAAATAAATAAATAGTATTAGTGTTTAGTTAATTATATTTTTAGTCTTAAATAGTATTTAATAATTGTTTAATATTAGTAATCGTCATTGTTATTATCTTCTTAATATTTATTTACCGTCTTAATAAACATTTATTTAAATTAATAATAATTGTCTAATATATGCACTTCACTCAAATAAATAAAAACGTTACAATATTTAAGCTAAGTTGTATTTTAACAAAAGGTTTTTCAATGTTTCCAAGTTATTTAATCGTCTAATATTATTTAAATGCAAAAAAGTTCTTAAAATAATAATATACTCTTTCTTCTTTCCAGATGTTACATTCCAGGTTGTGACGATCCTAAATTTCCAAAATTCAATGAAGAGTGGGTCGAAAATGCGATACCTAAAAATACATTAGGAGTTGTTTCAAATGAATATACACCGAGTCAATGTGAAAAATATATTCCATATAATATTACAAATACTTCTTGTGGTATTGATAGTTTTTCTACAGAAATTACCAGTTGTTACGATTGGGTATTTGATGATGAAAGGACTATTGTTACTGATGTAGGTCTAATTCATGTGTAACATAGTAAAGATACAGTAAACTCTTCCATATCAGAAAGGATCGCATGAGTATATAAATATATCATCACGCACGGCTTATTACTTATTTCTGGGTGCGCCAATATATAAACTTCTATTCGCAAATTTTGGTAATGACGATATACAGGGTGAGACTGGGAAGACGCCCCCCCCCCTTAACTTTTTTATTATAAGTAATAGAAAAAAATGGCTCATATAAAAGTTTTATTATTTTACATATACTATTTGATGGCAGATGTAGATATTTTTTTATAAAGTCAGGTTTATAAGATACGACTATCAACTTTTATTTTTCAAATGGCAACCTATAATTATTTTAATAAAATAGAAACCACCATTTTTTTTTCTCTTTTCAACGATGTATTATTTTTTATTAATGTATTTGAAAAATTTCGAGAAAAATGGGAAAATTTAAAAATATTAGAAATAATTTTTAAACAAATATTATAGGTGGCTATGTGAAAATAAACAAAACGTAACAATGTAACACAACTTAGCAAACTAAAACAACAAATTTAGTGACAAAAACAACTTAAAACAAATGTTCAAAATTACGACCATGTTCTGTAATACAAAAATTCAAGCGCTGAACGTGATGTGTTCGAACATCTGCCAGCATGTAAATTATTTTTGCTCTTCTTATGATTCCAGTCAATTCACCCATTATTAGAATCATATCAATTAATTCGTTCTTCGTAAACATTTCAAAATGTTTTTTTTTTTTTTTTGTTTACAAAATAAGTTAAATTAAGTAACAAACAAATGTATACTTTTTTGACATTAATTTAATTGTTTTACATTGTTACGTTTTGTTTATTCTCACATAGCGACCTATAATATTTGTTTAAAAATTATTTCTAATATTTCTAAATTATTTCATTTTCCTCGAAATTTTTCAAATACATTAAAAATAATAATACATCGTTGAAAAGAGAAAAAAATGGCGGTTTCTATTTTATTAAAATAATTATAGGTTGCCATTTGAAAAATAAAAGTTGATAGTCGTATCTTGTAAACCTGACTTTATAAAAAATATCTACATCTGCCATCAAATAGTATATGTAAAATAATAAAACTTTTATATGAGCCATTTTTTTCTATTACTTATAATAAAAAAGTTAAAGGGGGGGGCGTCTTCCCAGACTCACCCTGTATACTTTTAATAGGCGTCACCGCACGGGCTCTCGAAGCTGTGTGCCTTTTGAATATTGAAAATAATTTTTATGATAAACCCTTTTTATAAATTTAAAAAAGAATCGATTCTCTCGTATACAAAAAAGGGTTCGGCGTACATTCCGGATACGGAAGAGTCTACTGTAGTTGAAAATATTTACTAATATTTTAATTGTGTAATTAATCATTGCTGTATATGTTAAATATTTATATTTATTATTTTTTGTTTATAGTGGAAGATTACATGTTTAGAAAATCAATGGTTGTTGTCTTTGGTCGGAACTATGCATTTTGCTGGCATTATCGTTGGTTCCGCATTATTTGGTATATTAGCCGACAGGTAATATTTATTATTTGTAACACATAATGATGAAATTTAGGGAAAATATTAATACAGGATGGTGCACGAGTAATAATGAGCCAAAATAATAATAATTAGCCTAAATAATAATAATCATAATAATAAATAATCGGTGCAATGTAATGTAGTTTGCATCATAAACTTCGTATGCTCATTATTACTCGCACATCATACATATTTTTATACTTTTTAAAAATAACTCGTATTTTTACAAATTTGTTAAATATTAATAGAATTTGAGAAAAAAACTGCCTAAAATCGTCTGTGACGTCAGCGTGACATCATCTGTGCGAAGTAATGCAAGCAACAAAAGCGAAATATGACGTCACATATGTTTTAATGCCATTTTCCCCGAATTTTAGCACTATTTAACAACTTTAAAAAAATACGGGAATATGATTTTTAACTGTATAATTAAATGGATAAAAATAAAATTGGTCATACACGCCACTATTGTTTAAAACACAATTGAATTCACAAGAATCTAAGTGCCGAAATAGTTATTTATGTTATAAGTAGTACCGTAACGTCAATTATTATGGTACTATACTCCATTCGCTGAGAGGAGAGAATGTGGAACTAATTCTTCATTAGAAACAAGTCATTCTATTGGTTCGGCTCCAAAATTATCCTCTTTTGACCAATAAGAATTAATTCCACATTCTCTCGTCTTAGCGAATGGACTATATCTGTAAATATTATCAAATGTACCATATGATTAGTTACGATCCGTATTACATACAAAATTTTATTTGCTGGCTTAAATCGTTGAAAAGAAAAATTATTTATTTGGTATTGAACAAAAAATAATTTCGTTACCATAGCTCATTATGGTACTAATATACTTGCATGCTACTGAAAATCCGATATCTGTCACTATATACCTACCTAAAGTTATGTTGAAAACGTATGTAAAAATATAAACTTTATTTTTAAAAAATTATTTGTTTCTTAATAAATTAAGAAAGAACATTTTATATGACGTCATTATTTTGAACTGGAGAAAGGGAAGCATATTTAGGAATGTAACCTGTAGATGGTGTGCGAGTGTGAGTTTTAATTTGAATTTCACATTAATTCATTTTTCTCTCTTTGTCGCTCTTATTTATAATTTGCAATTTGCGTGGTTTCTATTACTTTTATTATGTATTTTGAATTGTGAAGCAGGATTCTGAAAGATTTTAACGTAGCTTATAATCGAACAATATTAAAATGACAAACTAAAATATTAACCTCCAAACTGTTGTTTAAACGTCAAAAAGGTAATCTGTCATGTTTAAATTACCCGCATATGCCGTTGCTATGGGGCGTACCGTTGCTATGACTTTACGGCCATTCATTGGTTCAGCGTAATTTTACGTCATACATGGCGGTAATTTAAATATTCAAATTTCATTAATTTTTTTCTGGCTAATTCATGAAAATTTTGCCAAAATAAAAGATATGGGTAGCAAGTTTTTATCGTCTCTTCAAAAATATTAAATAAAAAAATGGCACGCAAATGGCCCATTAAAACATAAGAAAGCCACTTAGATCCTTCTGAATTTAAATGCATTAATTAATAATATTGTTTTATGTACAGATATGGCCGAAAAATTATGTTTATTCTATGTATAGTTTTGATGGCTGTAAGTGGTGCTGCACAAGCTCTATCTCCAGAATATGTAACGTTTGCAGTATTAATTTTTATAAACTCTGTAGGCACTGCAGGGGTTTATCCTTTAGCATTCATTATAGGTAATAAAACTTCATAAAATTTATTTTTATAAGTACACTCATAAGTTTGAATCTGCAAGTCTAACAAAAACTTAGTTTTTATTTTAATTATCGTTTTTATTTTTAATATTTTTTTATGTATTTGTCAAGAAAATGCAACATAAAGAGACTTAGTGGAAAAGTATTATAAATAAAGAAATATAAAATTTCAAGACACGAATACAGTATGTAAAGTTAAACTTAAAAGAAAAATTTGTATTGTTCTAAATATTCTTATGGAAAGCCGTTTTACTTTTAATAGGGTATTCTCTGAGGATTACTAATATTAAAAATTTATTAAAAATATTAGGGTTGATAGGTAAACAACAGGGAAAAAACAAAAAATCATAATATAAATTGATTGTTACAAAAAATATAAAGCATTTTAATTTTGCTGATGTACTAGATGACCTTCCAATGGGAGACCAGTTGAAATCCCTACTCCATGTTCGAATGTGATAAGACGCCGCATGAACCAGTGATAGCACACCGCTGGTACTGTACAACTAGTACGTCACTATCACGTGACAAGAATATCAAATTTTAAAAATTAATATTTCGCTTATTAAAAGGAATTTTTTACTCGGGTTTTCACAAATACTCGTAGATATAACTGTTCTTTAAGAAAAATAAATAAAAAAAATATGAGAGAATACCCTATTAAATTTAAGTTTTATTTCTAAAAGAAATTCATATATCCATAATAAAATCTGAGATATCACGAATTAAATTTGAGATATCTCTAATTCAATTTTAGATATCTACAAATTAATTAGAGATATCTCAAACTGTACTTTAGATTTGCAGATATTTAAAATTTTAATTTTAATATCGAAAATTCATTTAAAGATATCTACAATTGAATTAGAGATATCTCCAATTCAGTTTCAGATATCTTAAATTTAAATAAGACTAGTGAATTAAGGATATCACTAAACAAATTAGAGATAACACCAAATGAATTAGAGATATCACTAAATGAATTATAAATATCACTAAATGATTTAAGAATATCACTAAATGAATTATGGATATACCTATATTTTTATTTTTAAAGTAACATCCAAAATTCGTTCAGTGATATCTCTAACTCACTTAGTGATATCCATAAATCGTTTAGTGATATTCTTTATTAAATTTAAGATATCTGTTATTAAATTTGAGATATCTCATTATTTACATTGAGATATTTCAAATTCAGTTGTAGATATCTGAAAATGAATTATAGATATCACTGAATTTTGTATATCACTAAATAAATTAAGAATATCACTAAACGAATTTTGAATATGTTACTTTAAAAATAAAAAGACATATATATATATATATATATATATATATATATATATATATATATATATATATAATTCATTTAGTGATATTCTTAAATCATTTAATGATATCCATAATTTATTTAGTGATATTGGTAATTCATTTAGTGATATCTCTAATTCATTATCATATGTTACTTTAAAAATAAAAAGACATATATATATATATATATATATATATATATATATATATATATATATATATATATATATATATATATATATATATATATATATATATAATTCATTTAGTGATATTCTTAAATCATTTAATGATATCCATAATTTATTTAGTGATATTGGTAATTCATTTAGTGATATCTCTAATTCATTTGATGATATCTCTAATTTGTTTAGTGATATCCTTAATTCTCTAGTGATCTAACATAGTTGTTATGGGGCATAGTCTTATTTAAATTTAAGATATCTGAAATTGAATTGGAGATATCTCTAATTAAATTGTAGATATCTTTAATTGGATTTTGGTTATCAAAAATTAAATTTAAGATATCTCAAAATGAATTACATATATCTCAAATTTATTTTTAGATATCTCTAATTCAATGAATTCGAGATATCTTCAAATCATTTGCAGATATCTAAAATTGTATTAGAAATATCTTAAATTTAATTTGTGATATCTTAAATTTGATTATCGATATGAGAATTTGTTTTAGGAATAAAACTCAAATATAATTAAAAAATAAAAACGGCTTTCCATACATTCTAAACACTGTTGTTAATAGAGTTAGTAAGAACATATTGTGTTTCTTTTTCTGTGCTTGTACCATTTTTCACTGAGATCTTTAACTATATTTTGTTTCTTTTAGGAGTTGAATTAGTGGGCCGTAAAAAAAGAGAAACAACAGGAATAGTTTTAAACTATTTTTACGCTATAGGCGAAGCCCTAGTTGCTCTTATAGCTTACATAACACAATCATGGATTTATATACAACTATTAGTAACTCTTCCATGTTTTGTGTTTATAGGTTACTATTGGTACGCTTTTTTATATTATTTTATTTCATAATATTATTAATATACCCTCAGGTTGATACCAGAGTCTGTTAGATGGTTACTAGCTAAACAAAAGGATGAAAAAGCAAAAGGAATAGTTTGCAGAGCTGCAAAAATGAACGGAGTAACACTTTCGCACGCTTTGTTAGATTCTTTTGAAAAAGAAGAACAAAAAATTGATAAAGATGATGAAATAAAAAGCAGAGATATACTGCCAGTTGTTAAAGTTATGCTAAAATCAAAAAAACTTGTAATAAGATTTATTATAGTTTTGTTTATATGGTGAGTATTCTATAATATAATTGTAATGACTTACATCCAAAAATAGATCGAACTCTGAGTATGAAATCAGGGGAAATGAAAAAAAAAATTCATCAATAAATTCATTTATTCCAATGCTTAATGGACCTTTCCAATTTAAAGAGATAGAAGATATGCGCAGTGGGGATCTGCGCATAGTAAGAACAACTGAGATCTATGACGTTTATGAATTTTTGTAATCCTTTATTTATTATTTTACAAAAGATTGTCTATTTTTGTAATTCCATATTTAATACTTTAAAATTACTAATAAGAAATAGTTTCATATCATAACTGTCATTCTTTTACGTTTGAATTTCGCGCTGAAAGGCATTCCTAAAACATGGTCGCTAGTTTATTTACGATTGAAACACCAAGAAGCTGACGCGTAAATGTTCCTACGGTTTGTTTCTTTTATTATGCCTAGGCCCAAGGTTATTATTCAAAGGATTAACAGTATTTTGTACTGTCACTTTGACAAGTGGGGCTCAACAGATATGTTTTCAAGGACACTTAAAACAGCTGACTCAAGGGGCCTTGACGTGCTTAGAATCAGCTGATTTGTGTGCGCATGTCATTTTGACAACAACAACGTCATGTTAACAAAACCGATGTTTTGATTTATTTTGATTTTTAATTATTAAATGTTATTTTTAATTTCATGTGTTTTACTGCCTAAAAATTATAAAATATTAACATTTTAGCAATTCAAAATCAAAATAAGTCAAAACATTGGTCTTGTCAAATTTACATTGTTCTTGTCAAATTGACAATGTTCTTGTCAAAATGACATGCGCACTCAAATCAGCTGATTCTAAGCACGTCAAGGTCCCTCGAGTCACGTGTCTGCTCGCGCCCTATTGTATGCAATTATTTAAATTCTGATTTATGCATATAAGTAAATGTCATCTAGTACCAACCTTCTAAACCAAAAAAATGCGTATCGAAATTAAGGCTTTTTCGATACGCAATAGAGGAGTTTAGTCATGTTGAAATGTAATGATTTTTCCACTACACTGCAGTACTATAGGCGGTGTGCACAAAAGTAGTCAGCGCCGACAGCGAACAAAAATGACAAAAGTGGTTACTCATTGAAACATAACAAGGTTATGTTTTATGTCAGAATAATTTTAAAATATCTATTTTATAAAATGTTTGCAATGAATGCCAATGATAAGACGTCAAATATTATGTGATGCAGTGGGAGATGTAATAATTCTGACAAAATTACCGATTGAAGTATCAAATTTTATAAATTTCCTAGAATATTATATGAGGAATATATGCGTAAGAAAATAACTTTTCAACAGATATCTGCTACTAACATGAAAAATTCTTTTAGGTTTACATATTTTCTCATTGTAAAAGATACTTATCGTATGAATAAAATTCAAACAATGGTCGTATGATTGAAACAATGAATTATATAAAAATGTGTTTCTTAAGTTAAAATTTGAACAAAATATAATGAAAGAAGCAGAAAATTATCTTATAATTGTATAATATTTGCAGTTGTATTATATAGAAGGTCTCTTTTTGACATAATTAGTCTATTTATTATATATTTTGTACATGTAATGTTAATGTTAAAAGTAAAAATTCACATGGTTCGTATTTTTCGTGTATTCTCCATTCCGAGCTTGTGCAACTGATTCCACTTAGAGCCTGGTATATTTTTAATGAAGAATATTTGTCAATTATTGCGAATATAAAAGAAATATGCTAACATCATCCACTGATCTCGTGAAATGCAGAAATTTTCTGCTTTCCAATCATCCAAGTTTTCCAAGTCTTTAATCGCAATTTCCATGTATTCTGCATGTTATAATATTTAACTAATATTATAAATTATAACATAAAACTAAGTATGATAAAATGGTTTAAAGAAATCACATATATTATGAGAAAAATTATATTTTCTGTCACAGTACCTTCGCTGGTATTTTGACTTTTTTGATTCACATATAACTTTTTAAATAATTTCTTTATTCATTTCAATATACTATGACGTATAATATTCATATACAACAGCAAAAACTCAAAATAAAATTGAAAATTGTATCACTTTCTCGAAATGTCAAAATTTATTAGGTACCCAAAAATGTCAAAGTAGCCGTTAGAGGCGCTGACGCTCGAAATGTGCACATCGCCTATACATGCAATATTACTATTAATGCAATAAAATATATCGTATTTCTTTGTCCAAACGATATTAAATTTATCGTTAATTAAATCGCCCGCAATACGATGACGTATGCAGCATCTTTGGTTCGCCATAAGTTGCCCGCTACGAGCGCTAGTTTAAAATGAAAACATAAACGTATGTCTTCTATATTTGATAAAAAAAGCAAATTATTTGATTTTAAATATGTAAATGTAAAACGTAGAAAATACGATAAACCCGGAAATTAAATTGTCAAGAGTCAAATGTAAACATAAACAGGTAGCCATGTTTTGCTTCTTCTTGGCACGTTTGTCGAGACTTAATTCGCACATAGTTGATGTTATGTACGCCGTAATGGCGGGAAGAAAATATAGCAAAAGTTTAACGTTTTTTTCTCCGGTATTTTTTAAAATTTGACAAACATAAAAGTAAAAACGCTTTAGATTTAAAAATATTTTAACATAAAAAAATCAAAAATTCGAAAACTCCCCCATTGTGTTTCGTAATGACTTCATTATGAACGCAAAATATAAAAAAAAACTTATTTTAGTCTATAAATGATAAACTTTATAAAACAATACAACTAAATTGAAAATATAAGAATAATTATTATAATAATACAGTTCTGAAAACTCCTAGTAGGAGCAAAGGGCTTTATTTTGTTCTGGTGTTTCATTTGGTTTAAAATATTTGGTCTACGTTTTAAATCTAAGCCCGGTCAAGGAAATTCTTGCGTAGTCGGTGCAAGTGGCCATAAGTTGTATACATTACTTTTATAACAATTACAAAAAAAGATTTTCACAATATACACATTTTCTTATTTAATATTTTGATTGCAGGGCAACGAATGCTTTTGTATACTACGGCTTATCTCTTAATTCCACAAATATGGTAGGAAATAAATACATAAATTTCGCTCTAGTCTGTCTAATAGAAATTCCAGGATACACTTTAGCTTGGATTTCAATACAATACGTAGGGCGACGTAAATCTCTTATAGGTTCTTTATTTTTATGCGGCATAACTTGTATTAGTTCAATTTTCGTGCCTACAGGTAAAAGAAATACACAAAATATTTCCAACAACATATATTTAAAAATAAAAATTAATTACAGATATCACATGGGCTGTAATCCTTCTCTTTTTGATCGGAAAGTTAGGTATAACCTCTTCGTTCGGCGTAGTATACGTTCACACAGCAGAACTCCTTCCCACAACCGTCAGAAGTGGTGGAGTTGGTGCTAGCTCCACTTCAGCAAGATTTGGAGCTCTCTTGGCACCATTCGTACCATTATTGGTACAATAAATACTGGTGTAATTATAAAAAGTAAATCTAAAATTGTTTTTTGTAGGGATATTATGTTCCAAGTCTACCCATGATATTATTTGGATCTGTGTCAATTGTAGCAGGTTTACTAGCACTGAAATTACCTGAAACTTTAGGTGTGAAGCTCCCTGAAACCGTAGAAGATGCAATTACGTTATAGTTTTTTGTACATTTGTAACAATAAATTAGCTTAAATTGTTTATTTTAGTTTTAATTACTAATATATTACCTATATAAATATTTTAACAATGGTTAAAATTGGTAAATTTGAATTTTACATCATTTTTGCTCCAGAAAATATTTAAAAATGCTTAAAAATTCTTGAAAAGCAAAATTAAATAGCAAAAGGATTATAAAACCAGCTCGCTATTTTAACTGTGTTCGAGAACAAATTATTTTTTCTACTTATGCGCGAAGTAATTATTTTTTTCAATAATCGTGCGTGTTCTCAAACATAAGATGGCACTTTTATAATAAAAGCGCTTATATAGATCACACTCCTCATAAGGTAAAAGCGCGCTCCATAAAAGCGCATTTATTATAAAAGTGCACTCGTAATACGGGCCAAATTCTTGTCTTAATGTCTCGATCGCTTAAAAATACCATGCATAGTCGCCCAAGTAGTAAATGATATGTGAAGAATTTAGAAAACATTTTGTAATTTTTCTTATATGTGTGGACGATTGCAGAAAAAAAATCTGATGTGGCCAACACATGACCTCCCGTCAATTCCATGTTTGAAATAGCAATGAACTTTAAGTAAAGTATCACTTCCGGTTGATCGTTCGTAAACAAAATCTAATTTGTTGTTCCAATAAATAGAAAAGTCTGTAATATCAAATTTTGGATTATATTTTATTATGTTTTACCTCGAAAATCTGTTAAGAGTTCCAAATTAAGTACCACTTCCGGTTTATCATATAGGTATAGTCAAAATCTAATGTTGTTTCAAATTATACACGTATTTTAAATACCAAATTTGAGAAGTTTTGGATTGTATCAATTTATTTTTCACGAAAATCTGTTCAGAGCTTCAAATAAAGTAACACTTCCGGTTTATCAATTTTAGCCAAAATCTAATGTTGCTTCCCGTTATATAAAAGTCTTAAATACTAAATTTGACAAGTTTTGGAATATATCATAATATATTTTTCACAAAAATCTGTTCAGAACTTCAAGAAAGTATCACTTCCGATTTATCAATTTTAGAAAAAATCTAACATGTCATTCTTATTAATATAAAAGTCTTAAATACCAAATTTGAAAAGTTTTCGATTGTATCAATGTATTTTTCACGAAAATCTGTTCAGAGCTTCAAATAAAGTATCACTTCCGGTTTATCAATTGTATCCTAAATCTAATATGTTATTCCCTTTCATATAAGTTCATATAGAAGTCGTAAATACTAAATTTGACAAGTTTTGGAGTATATCATAATATATTTTTCACGAGAATCTGTTCAGAGCTTCAAGTAAAGTATCGCTTCTGGTTGATTAATT
The DNA here is from genome assembly GCA_963082715.1 of Harpalus rubripes. Lineage (NCBI taxonomy): Eukaryota > Metazoa > Arthropoda > Insecta > Coleoptera > Carabidae > Harpalus > Harpalus rubripes. The sequence continues at coordinate 8,842,324 of OY720460.1, read as the reverse complement.
TTAGCCAAAATCTAGCATGTTGTTTCCCATGATATAAAAGTCTTAAATGCTAAAATTGAAAAGTTTTGGATTATATTTTAATATAGTTTTTCATTGAAAACTGTTATGGGCTTCAAGTAAAGTATCACTTCCATTTGAAGTAGTAACTTCACACATTAATCGCAGTACGTGAAGTGTGACTTTTAATAGTGATGCGTAAAATGCAATGCATTTCTCATAGTTTATATTACTCACTTCGCCCATAATAATAAATATAAATATTTACAAAATTAGTCATTTTATTAGTCAAAAGAGGATAATTTTGGAGCCGAATCAATAGAATGACTTGTTTCTGTTCATTAATTAGTTCCACATTCTCTCGTTTCAGCGAACGGTGTATAGTAACGCCATTCGTGTTAAAACGCTCTACTCTGTTCCATTTAAGCTATTCAGCAGATGGCGATCACATCAGCGCCAGTTTTAAGTAGCCGAAATTACATTGGGTAAACCTGTCTCCAAAACTTTAAGTGAATAAAATTTTAAAAAATAATTGCTATAAACGTTTAAAAGGGTAGCAGATAATTAAATTATAGTATTTATTATACAAATATTTTATATACAGAAGTTTTGTATATTTACATCAAAAAGTTTTGGGATGCAACCACTGATGCAACTATTGGCAACACTATATAGTAACATGGCGGTTTGAAATGTCAAAACTTTCAAATTGTGAACGTGAACAACAAATAATGGAAAATATCAAACATTTAACTATGTTTAAAGCTAGGAAACTTAAGAAAAATACAAATTAAAGTATGAGAAATATGATTAAAATAATATTGATACTTTAATTGTTAATGATTTTATGAAATAACTCCAAATATGTAGACATTTGATCATTGATCTATCAACTAATGATACCTCAAAAATTAATGAGAAAATTGTGATAATTCTTAAAATGGACCATAATTCATTTCATTCTTTGGTCAATCAACATCAAAACATTTCATATTTAAATACAAATACACAAGAAAGTGCACCTAATCATCAAAATGTCATACATTGTAAGTACCATTAAATACGTTGTTTTAAGCATTTTAAGGGCTTGAACAATTTTCAGGTGACAATTTAAACATTCCAAATCACAGTACGGGAAATAGTGTTAATAAAAAGTACAAGAAAACCACAGAAGCTGAAATTATAAGTAGAGAAGAACATGATATGAATATCAAAGACAGTCCGGCGTATTTTCTCGGTCTTTTCTTAGATTACAACGTGATTTCTGTACTGATTTCTTTAACAAATTCGCATATGTCGACAGTAAAGAACTTTGAGCAAGTCACTGAAGAAGAAATGAGATGTTTTGTTGCTATTTTGTTTTTGTCTGGTTATTTACAAGTTCCTAGACGACGAATGCTGTGGGAACGATCGTCAGATGTTCACAATTCTTTAGTTAGTAATGCCATGCAACGAGATAGATTCGAAACCATATTTACAGCTTTAAACTTATGCGATAATGAAGATTTAAACAAAATAAAACCATTTACAGATTTATTAAATCAACAATTTTTAAGATATGTTCCAAAAGATAATAATCATAGTTTAGCTGAACTAAAGGTATCAATAAATAAAAAACTTGGACAAAAGAGTTTAAAAGTATGGTGCGCGTGTGTTAAAAGTGGTTATTGTGTATGGTTTCATACTCTTCAACCACATTTTGTGGCTAGAAATGTTATATTAGGTTATGGTGGTTTAATACAAAGAAATAGACCCTCAACGTATAATTTGTTAATAGAAAATACTCACTTGAATTCTGTTGTGTGTGATTTGGAAAGAATGTGTGTTCATTGTTCTGGTTTTGACAGAGATAAATCAAATATTTTATCATCAAATGGTGTAGATCGTTTGGAATCAAACATAAACTTATATCGTATTTCAATTCGTTCAAAAAAATCATCAAACATTGTCTTATCTTTCGCATTGGACTTAGCTCTTCACAATGCGTATCAAATGTACAAAACTAACGCTGAAAATAAATTAGATCTACTTGCATTTCGTCGAAATATAGTTATATATTATCTCCAACACTACGCAAAACCTCTGAGTCTCCATAAAGGTGGTAGACCCTCCAAACAGAGACTAAATAGTGGTAAAAGACAACATTCGGATGCAAGATTCGATGGAATTAGGCATTATGTTATACCACAACCAAAACAGACGCGGTGCGCAAAATGTTCTATGAAAACTACTACAAGGTGTCAGAAATGTGATGTTGGTGTGCATGTTAAATGTTTTTTACAGTACCATACAAGATAGTTAATGTATGTTATTTATACAAATTAATACGAATTTTGTAAGTTATTTTTTGTATAATTAAAGAATTTCATTTCACAATAAATCTGTCTGTAAATATATTACACGAATATCTCAAATTTTACTAATCGGAAAAGAAATGCATATTTTTTAATGCAATGTAAATTGTGATGCAAATATTATAAAACCACGTATACATATTGAAAAAAACCGACTCAAATTCAATTTTGAAAAATATTAATTGCTATTTTTATAATTTTCTGAGATATTAATGCTTAAAAATAGTAATATCTTATTGTCAGCAGGAAACACAATGGTTTTCGAATTATTGATTTTTTTATGTTAAAATATTTTTAAATCCAAAGCGTTTTTATTTTTATATTTTGTAAAATTTTAAAAAAATACCGAAGAAAAAAAATGTTATACTTTTGCAATATTTTCTTCCCGCCATTACGGCGTACATAAGATCAACTATGTGCGAATTAGGGTTCGACATACGTGTCCAAAACGTGCTTAATAGAAAGAGCCAAGCAAAACACGGCCAGCTGTTTACATTTGACACTTGACAATTTAATTTCTTGTTATCGTATTTTCTAGGTTTTACATTTAAATATATAAGATCAAATAATTTATGGCGAACCAAAGATGCTGCATACGCCATCGTATTGCGGGCGATTTAAATTAACAATAAATTTAATATCTTTTGCACAAAAAAATATGCTATATTTTATTACTTTTTTTTTGCATTAATAGTAATATTGCATGTATTGTATTGTAATGGGGAAAAATAATTACATTTCAACATGACTAAACTCCCCCATTGTACAGTAATTTAAAATAAGTTAAAAATTCGAGCATTTATTTAAGTTCAAAGGGATCTAAGTGCCAAAATAGTATATTATGTTATTAGGAGTAGAAAGCGGTCTTTTTGTGTTGAACCCAGCTATTGCGGCCGAGGCTAGGCAAGCTGGGTAAAACACAAAAAGGGCGTTCTACTCCGAATGACATACTATTTTTTCTTCAAGCGGTTCAAAGAATTTTTTGGCATTTTTTTGGAATTTTTTAATTGTAGTGTTTACAATTTCAGCCAAATCTGGCTATTGTACACTACAAAACAAAAACAACACAACTGCCAAATAACAATTTTCAATATAATATGTGTTGCTGTGACAACTGCCGCCGCCAGCGGTGAACTAAGACACTAAAAAAATTTTACTAGTACAACAATAACAACATTTTTGTACTAGTAAGACAATAAACATCTTCTATAGTGTGTGTACAGGAGCATAATATGAATATTATAATACGCTTGAAGAAAAAGGAATTTTTCTGAAAAATATATTTAATTTTAAGTCTAGTAAGAAATGGAACAAGTGTCACCAAATTTTAGACGTGAACATTATTAGTAAAATATTTTGACTCTGGACCTGAGGGTCAAGTGTTATAGTACTATGTATTTGAACAATAAGTATAATATTAACAAAAGTTATATCTATCGTTAGCACTTTTTACTGAATAATTCTAATGGCCGGTTGCACCAACGTAACTTAAATAATATGAAACTTGACTTAAATTGACAATATTGCATCGAAATGAAATGTCAAACGAAGTATAGTATATTGCTGTCAAAATTTCGATTTTCAATTTTTTGTTTAAGCCTTGGTGCAATGGGCTACTTGCGTGCCATTTTTTTATTTAATATTTTTGAAAAGACAATAAAAACTTGCTACCCATATTTTATCTTTTGGCAAAATTTTCATTAATTGGCCAGGAAAAAAAAATATGAAATTTTAATATTTAAATTACCGCCATGTATGACGTAGAATTACGCCGAACCAATGAATGGCCGTAAAGCAATAACATCGGTACATCCAATAGCAACGGCATGTGCGGGTAATTTAAACATGACAGATCATCTGTTTGACGTTTGAATAATAGTTTGGAGGTTACTGGTTACTATTTTCGTTTGTCATTTTAATCTTGTACAAGTATAAGCTAAGTTTAAATCTTTCAAAATCCTACTTAACAAATCGAAATACTTAATAAAAGTAACAGAAACTACGCAAATTGTAAATAATAAAGAAGGGAGACAGTGACAGAAAAATGAAGTCAAAATCAAATTAAAACTCGCACTCGCTCGCCATCTACAGGTTACATCCTTAAATATGCATCCCTTTCTCCAGTTCAAAATAATGACGTCAAAGAAAATCTTTCTTAATTTATTAAAACACAATTTTTTAAAAATAAAATTTATATTTTTATATACGTTTTCTACTTGACTTTAGGTATTTAGTGATAGATATCAGATTTTCAGTACCACGCAAGTAGCCTATTGGGCATCAGACTTAGATTTATTTGAAACAAATACATTATTAAATTAAAGTAAAACAACTTTTGAATATTTGTATCCATATATAATTTTATCCCTCAAATGGAATGAATCCATTTTCAAAGTATTACATTTTATAAGAAAAATGTAGTTCTGTATTTTTATACTTTAGTCACAAAATGTGAACTGATGAAGATATTCGGGTATTTATACTTTAAATTATCTGCATTTATTATTTATTATATGAAAATACAAAGTTTAATACATAAAAACTTAAGACAAATAAAATTAACAAACTTACAGTATTTAAATAAACGTCAGTTGAGTTCTTGTTTGGTTAATCTGCCACACATTCATCTCTTCATATTCATCAATGCATGAATCTACTTGATCGGGTTTGAACCCTTTACTAGCACATTTCTCCAAAACATCTGCCACTTTAACCATTTTATCATCCCCTGCTAACTCTCTTATCAACGCGAATATCTTATCATATATATTTGGACCTCTGCAAAATGTAAAATAATATTAATAATTAATTTTAATAGCATTTGAATAATAAACTCAATATATACAGGGAATTTATTTTAACATGCAACATATAGTTACACACTTCTGTCGAAAAATAACAAGGAATGTAATGTTTGAGCATTTTAAAATGCAACAAACAAAATTTGTACTTAGTTTTGTATTATCAATACTTATTTCCAATAAATTAGCCTACATACGATTAACAAAAAATCAAAACTTTAATGTAGCACATCTTAACAAACTTTGACTAACAAAAATTCATAATTTTAATGTAATAAATGTTCAAAAATACTCCCATTCACACTGAGGCAATATCCTAGTCGGTCGTAGAAAGAATTGACACCACATACTGGAAAAATCAGTGAAAAATATCATGCGCAGAAGATCAAAAGGGAATTTTGTAAATTTTTTGAATAATCTTAATTATTTTTTGAGATACTAATGTCTTTTTTCCTCCTGTAATATGGATGTCAAGGCGCGACCCAGTAAATATATTGAGTTCTGTATATTTGAAAGTTAGAAAATCGCCAATTTTACCTTTTTTCTGAACCTGTCTGGTTCAAAGACATTTTACTCATTTCCATAAGTCGTATGGCTTCGTTAATATCTTCTTTTTCGACTTTGTTTGCTAATCGAAGACGAGCTAAAGCTGTAGATAAACGTAAAATAGCTAAAAGGTTTCTAGCGGATGTGAAAGATACGTCTCGATTGTTGCGAGCTTCCTGGCGAAGTTCTACGTAAGCAGCTACAAAAATGATGTAAAAATATATTAATACCTTATTTATTACCCATTTTTAAGTGCGCCAATGGGAGTTTCCACCGTAATCAAAATAATGATTAATAACACTATTACACTAAAATATACAACATTTATGAAAACACTAGTGATTAAATCAGTATCTAATTTTGTTTAAATGCATGAAAACATTATATTGCGTTTGAAACGCTGCTGGCCGATGACGTCACATGCCGGCTCGATTTTACAGTTTGTATCTGTCAACAGGTGTGTGTGCGTGTGTGTGATGTGAGTAGTTTACAGAATTCGATTTTACCTACATACATCAAATAAATTCAATATCTTACTATGGCAACGCATTCAAATTGTAACATATTTAAAAAATATTGAAGGTTAGTAGTTACAAACTTCACTTGTTTTTAGTCATACCAATACCAATATATTTTTAGGTGATAGCCATGGTAATTAATTAGCTAGGAGGGTGACTAAAATTTACCAGTCATGACTACGCTAGTAGTCATTACTCTTAATTCAGTAGTTTGATGGTAGCCATGGTAATTAGTTTCAAAGAACAAACACAAGTCAAGTGGCATAATTTTCACTATAGTAATTTTATTTAACACAGACAGATCTGTTTATTTTTATAACGTGATATTCGGTATTGTCAATTTTTTAATCAAATTAATTGTAAATTTCTTTACTTTTGTTCTTTTAAAGTTCAAATTATAACACATTCTTTTGCATAATATAATAATAATTAATAATATATAAAAACAAAATTTATGAAAATACGTTTTAGCTTTTCAAATAATTTGCAAATGTTAGCTCAGGAAAACTGCAATAGAAGAATGTAAGCCACTAGAGAGCGCCATCCTGCACCATCTATTGAGCACTGGCTACATAGCCGGCCTGAAACGGGCTGCCGTAGCAGTAAAAATTGGCCGTTTAAACGAGCTACAAAAAATACTGTTTTCAATATTTTTTTTACAAAAAACCTGCCATAATAAAAATATTTTATTTATTCTAATACATATAACTTTTCATGAAGAATAACATAAAAAATTAAAAAGTAGTGGAAACCCCCATTTGTTATTTTATGATAGAATTGAATTTTTCAGTAACAGTTCTCCGGAAATAGAAATCTGAATAGTTCACGTTCATATTCTATTAGTTAGTTATAAATTGTTAAAATGAATAAATAAATTTCTAAACTTACAAACAGTGTAGTCAGTCAACTCAGTAGGAATAACCGGCTCTTTCAGCTTGCAAAGCGCAATATATCTCCTCATTATATTCAAATCCAATGCCTCCACTTGACTTGGCGGCTGCTTACAATGCTGGTGCACATATGCAATATGTCTGGCCAATTTCAAATCTGATTCTCTGTCCGGCTTATCTTGTATCAACCACAATAGATCAAATCTCGATAACAAAGCCGCTGGGAGCTGAATATTTTGCTCTATAGTCCTCTTAGGATTATATCTGCCGTATGCCGGATTTGCAGCAGCTAAAATACTAACTCTAGCGTTCAAACAAGTCATGATGCCAGCCTTGGCGATCGAAATAGTTTGTTGTTCCATGACTTCATGGATCGCCGTACGATCACAATCGGGCATTTTGTCAAATTCGTCGATACAGCAGACGCCTTGATCCGCGAGGACTAGGGCTCCGCCCTCAAGCATCATTTCCCCGGTTAGAGGGTCTTTCATGATAGCGGCGGTTAGACCTACGCCAGACGAACCGCGACCCGTTGTGTATTGGCCTAAAATATACAATAAAAATTCACAAAAAAAAAATACGAATCAAAGGGGTAATACCACATTTTCCAATTAATTTTTTTTTTCTGAAAGTACACTTAAAACTACTTACGAAAATATATATTTTATGTCAGTTTTACAGAAATATTTTTTTAAAGTTTATATAAAATATCAAATGACATATTAATTTTGCGACCGTAGTGTCGCCTACTGAGTAAAAATGGAACTACATTTGACGTTTATGTCATTGTGTCTTCAAACCAAACGTTGACAGCAACAAGTTGTTTTATACACGTACTTTTGATTTTATTGTGTATTTATTTTGATTATGGAAACTAATGTTGAAGAAGCAAATTCAAATATACTATTATTCACGGAAGATGACTATTCAAGGTCATTTATGAACCGTCTGATATAATATTACTTGCAGATAACTTCACTGCATTTAGTACTCATAGGCGTGCAACGCGAAATATTTATGGGTACATTTTAACTGAATTGAAAATTTTGTTTCTTTTTAAATAGTGCTTTTCTCAAAGTTTTATCTTCTTCACATATGTTTTTGCATAAAACAGAACTATAGACTTGACGTAAACCATAAAATAATAAGTTGATTTGAATATCAACGCAACTGGAAAACATTAGTACAGAGGGCAGTACAGTAGATAATTACATGTCTGTAACTCTACGATATACGTCACTGCTATTTTTAGTGCGTTAGAAAGTATTGGCACTCACTATTTACGTTTATCTGTCACAGTACCCAAATTAAATAGACATACGTCAAATAATGTTTCTCTTTCTAATACAAAATGCTGCTAAGCTACTGTTTTAAAATGCTGCGAATTATTTCTTCGAACAAATGACCTTGAATAGTCATCTTTCGTGAATAATAGTTTAATTGATTTTATGATGTTGGTTATATAAGGTTAAGTTAGAAATATGTGACAGATCTGATTCATGTATAGTAGAGGCACGAGTACTTGTGTGCCTCACTATCGTGTATTTATGTACAAAATTATGACGTCACAAAATCAGACTTTATAAAGAAAATCATGAATGAAAAGTATAATAATATTAAATATTTTAGATGTATATATGTATAATATTAGGTAAATTTTTCATTTATGAAAGAAAAACCAACATTTTTTATTTTTGGTATGACCACATTAGATTTACTTTTAGTACTTTCCGCAAATAAATTTTTAAAAAACCAAAACATTATTTTAACGCTTTAATAATTTTCCTTATACACATATAATACTCAGTTTTTTTCGTGATATATTCATACTTTATTAAAAACAATTAAATATTTTTGAATTAATTTAAACATAAGTAACTATAGCCTTCTTGTTAAACTTTATACGTGAACAAAAAAATAAATAAATTATGTTAAGAATAATAATCAAGATAAAATACGAGTCCATTGACATCTATCTACAAATATGTGAATTTTAAATTTTGCTTTACGGAAAAGAAATACATACTTTTTAATACAATGTCATGTATTTCAGAAAATTACGATTCAACCATTTTGAAACAATGTATTTATGTATTTGAATTCAAAACGTATGCATACGAGGTGTGGCAATAAAATAACCGGATTACGCAAAACAAATATTGCCACCCTCAACGTACTCTCCTCCCCGAACCCCACACTGCCCTATGCGAATAGTCCTTTGTTGGAAGCAATGCTACAGGCCTTTTTTATTAGGTTGTTCATAAGCTCCGCCAGGTTTTCTTTAATTGCATTTCGGACTCGAATTTGGTTCCTTTTAATGTAGATTTATTTTGGGAATTTAATAAAAATCACATGGCGCTGTTTCGTCAAAAATGTCTTGACAGACAGGACGTTGAACTTAAGTACTAGATAGACTCTCATCACCATAAACTTTCTTCAATAAATCGTACGTTTCTGAAGCGGATTTTTCAAGTTTCACACTTAATTTCATATTGACGCTAACATGATTTTAACGTAGTACAAAAAAGCGATACACTTCAATCAAAAGCTGTCGAACGGTATGCCAAATTATTTTGAAAACTTGAATTTTTAACCGTACATGGAGGGAATAATATGACACACTATGCTATGTTGCCAAAATTAAAGAGAAACCGAAAAAAATCGGTCACTTTACCTCGTATTGTTATAAAATTTAAAACTACAGATTTGATAACATATTTAATGATACTTTTAAAATAAAATTGACTTACTTCTAGGTGCAATCCTGTCAATATAATGCAGTAACTGCGACTTTGCCACTCCTGGATCTCCCATTAAACATATATTGATATTTCCTCTGATTTTCATTCCATTTGGACGTTTATCAACTCCTCCAACGAGTAATAATAACAAAGCTTTTTTCACATCCAGATGTCCGTAGATTTCAGGAGCTAAACTCGTTGCTAGTTTCGTATAGAAATCGTCTTGAGTGAGCATTCGTAACTCCTCGTCTGTGAGCTGCGCAGAAGTTATTTCGTCCTCTTCGATTTTATTCAGACATACAATCCGCTACGGGGAAAATAAATTAATATAATGGGGTATGTAATGTGTAACTATAATAGGATTTCAATATATGGGTCATAAAATATAAAAATTATCCATAATAGATATTATAATAATAAAAATTAAACAGATTATTATTTATAATTTAATATTTTGGAGAAGGGCATATGGTTTGTGTAACTACCACGCTTGGGCCAAGATGATGTCACTGCACCCCGTCTAAATTTTTTTAATATTTCCTTCTTCTAAACTACGACTAATAATCGATGTAAAAAATACGGGTATTTATTTTTTTGTCTTGTATCATAAATATGTAAAATCAAATTTTGCCATTTTGTGAAGATAGGTGCAGTTTGATATTACTCTTTACGAATAGACCTTTTCAATTTAACGGCTATCTCTTTCTATCGCTGCAAATAGTAAGTAAAATGGCGCCAACAACTGCCAGTTGGGCTGTCAAACGAAACGTCAAAAATATTGCAATCATTAAAATACCTGTATTCTCGGTGAAAATTTGCATCGTTAGACATTTTAGCTCCAATAAAAGCATAGGGCGCGAGCAGTCACGTGACTTTATTGACCTTGCCGTAATTTTTCATTCCAAATTTCATAATTTTCTGATTCCATGTAGTTTATTTTCTTCGACAAGTAAATTCCACACTCCAGGTGACAAATTAACCACGGGAACTTAGAGAATCTTGAAATTATGGCCCGTGTCAGAATGATACCTAATACTCTATCCGTTTTAACTATAGAGCTTTGGGTGGCCTAAGATTCTAGCTCTCTGGTTCAAATGTGAACCGAGTTTACACAGAAAAATAATTGACGCGAAATTTAAATTTGCTTGACAACTGTATCAATTATTTTGACGTCTGACAAAATAAATAAAAGTCAACAAAGTCAATTTATTACATATTATTAAATTCTGTTCAGTTCTGTTTGTTAAATATATTATTGTTCTTCTTGTTTATATAATTTTCATAGTGTTTTGGCGTTATATTTCATATTACATAGTTTTCATTGTGCGTGTTTTCTTAGTTTTTAGTTAGTAGTTTGTTATTGTTCTCTTCGTTAATATTATGAATAAAAATAGATAGATATGTACGTACAAGACAAAATTACTGAAAAAATGTCAATTAGAAAGATTTTTTTTTTAAATCCAGGAATGGCGCCAAAATTTTATTTTTTTATTTAATACATGTAAAAACGGCCGCGCTCGAATCGCCATCTAGTCTATAGTTAAAACGGATAGAGTATAGTAATTATGTCCATCAATGTCATAATTTAAAGATTTTCTAAGTCCCCATGGTTAATTTGTCACCAGGAGTGTGGAATTTTGCTTGTTGATGGTATTTGACATAATTAGTAGCTGTCATTCATACACGGGCCCCCATATCTGCTTATCAAGGCCAACAAAATCACGTGATTGCTCGTGCCCTATTTTACGTCTAAAACGCAGATCCCTATTGCGCATATCTTCTATCTCTTTAAATTGATAAGGTCTATTAGGATTTTCAAATAAGGAAACGCTAACTAGCGGCGAATATTATAACTACAAACAGTGGTACATATTAGACACTTACCTGAAACTACAACTATATGACTACGAAGACTATATTATATATACTTAAATTATAAATAAAAAATAATAATAAATGAGAAAATAATACGAAAACTAAAGAAACACAATTGGCAGCAAATGCTATGCTTACAAGAAGTTAACAAATGTGTACTATTGTTTAATGTGATCAGCGCCATCTCTTGATACTTGAAAATCCCAATTGCGAACTATTATGGAACAGAAACAATTAAAGTCGACTTTTCGAAAAAGTAAGCTTTAAAAAAGAAGACTTTTATGAGATATTATGGAACTGGGTGTAGTCTCGTACCCCAATGGGTATTACGTGATTAAAGGCCTCTTTTATTTAAAAATGGAAAGGTTAGCATATGAGTTAATAGTTGAGTGCGATAATTTTTATTGAAATAAATATATTTTAGTGAATTTTCAACGAAATTTTTGTTGGTTATATTATTACTTTTAAGTCCGACATCACTAGTAAAAAGAAAACTGTCTGTTAACTTAAATGCATGTTTTAAGAAAAATATCGCATCGAAAAATTTACACATGTAAATTTTACAACTTATGCTGACAGTTTAACCAGAGATGATAAATCCGGAATAAAAAAAAAAAAAATAAGAAAATTTTGATCTATCCTAATCATTACTTTAGTAACTAGATTTCAGTGAAAAAAATTACATTACAATTCGTGAATTTTGTTTAAACTTACATGAGCTTCCATAAAAGTATCCGACATCAATCCACCAGCCATTTGTCGATAGCCTGTTTTCATTAACGGTAAAAATATTCCTGTAACGGATACATGATCACCAGGAAGTGCCTTTCGGGTGGTTTCTCCACTGCAGTAAATAACCAAAGTCCTGGGGATGTGTCCCACTGGAACTTGCTCACTCTGAAAGAAAAACATTTAAATTTCTTTAATCGTTTGTTGAAAACTTTATCTCACATGTTCTTGGATCCGTATTTCCTGGAATTTAGTGAACTTACTGCCCCTAGTTTGTAAATATAAACGCCCTCCTGCTTTGTTAATTTTGCAATCTGAACTAGGACACATAAAAACCGGCATAAAAGTGAGAGATTTGATCGGTTGATATGTTTCAGAGCCACAGGCATCGCAAGTATAAGTGGCTACTTGCATCATGGGTTTTACTTCGGTAGTTCTGGTAACTACACCTTTAACTGTTACTAACTTTCCAATAGAATCAGCTTTAACTTCCCTAATAGGGACTATTTTGTTAGTAGACCGGTCTTTGAAGTAGATTTCGCTGAAATATAAAAAATAATTTACAACAAGTGCAGAAAGTGATTTTTTAAAAAAAATGTGTTTAGCGTGCTATTCAAGAAGAAATGGCATTTGGATTTTGCAATTTTGTGAAGGAATCATTTACAAAAACATTTCTTTCAAGTACAATCATTAAAAGTTTTAAATAATCAAATAAAAAGCAGATAATAATTAAATCTCTTTCAAAAACCGTCATTTACAATTCAGAATAGTCAATTTTATTCCAAAAAGCGTCAAATGTAATTTAAAATAATTAAATTAATTTCAATAATAATTGTAATTAGAAATTATACTGAAATATGTATTTGCCTTATACTTAAGCCCTGCACATTTTCCTGTGAGAACTGTACATATTATGTCTTGCATGATAGGTTTACTGTACAGAATGTCTCATTTTCGATGTTTTTTAAGGTATCTCGGGTAATATTATTGATACAGCAAATCCGTTTGCACATTGCAGGGTCAACTTTTCGAGAAAAGTTTAATAGTCACCACAAGAATTTTCGATCTTCTTTTGTTTCTGAGCTACAGGCAAAAACTCGTTTTCGCTCATTTTGAAAATATCTCATATCTTATTTATTATGATAGTAAGAGAAAAAATGTTTTTACAAAATTTTTACCGTATTTTAAATAGAATAAAATGGCGTAATTAGATTTTTTTAAAACTTAATAATTCTCGAGATATAACACAAACTTATGATTTTTTAAATGGGAAGCTATATTGAAAATAGTCTCATCTTTTTGCTCATTTTATAAGCTTTTCAATGATATATAACAAGTCTACATTCTTTTGTTTTAAACATTAATAAAAGACGAATTATTAATTTACTGAGGTGAAAATATCGGAAATTATTAAGAAACAAATGAAAAAATTTATTACAGATCATTTTTTTATTTTGATTATATATCTATTAATTATGTTCTCATATTTATTTTTAACCATTATTTTTGGGTTAGTTAAATTACGTATGATGATCTGTAATAGATTTTTTCATTTGTTTCTTAATAATTTTCAACTATTTCACTCCAATAAATTAATAATTCATCTTTTATTCATGTTTAAAACAAAAGAATGCAGACTTGTTATATATTATTGAAAAGCTTATAAAATAAGCAAAAAGATGAGACTATTTTCAACATAGGTTCCCATTTAAAAAATCATAAGTTTGTGTTATATCTCGAGAATTATTGAGTTTTAAAAAAATCTAATTACGCCATTTTATTCTATCTAAATATGGTATTTTTTTTGTAAAAACAATTTTTTTCTATCTATCATAATAAATAAGAAATGATATATTTTCAAAATGAGCAAAACACGAGTTATTGCCTGCAGCTTAGAAACAAAAGATCGAAAATTCCTGTGGTGACTATTAAAGTTTTCTCGAAAAGTTGACCCTGCAATGTGCAAACGATTTTGATGTATCGTTAATATTACCCAAGATACTTTAAAAAAACACCGAAAATGAGACAGCCTGTACATGTCTTACATGGTAGGTTTACTGTAAGCACGCACTAGAATAGAAGCTAAATCTGGACTAGAAGAAGACCCTTAAAATGCCGCTCGAACTATTATCACCAGTCATTTGGCCCTCAGTTTTTTAAAGTTGTAAATCTAAAGTAGACGTAACAATTTTGAAGAAATATTTTGATTCAATGATGGCTATTCTTAATTATAAATACATTTGAAAAAATAAGTCCAAAAGAGCGTACTTTTTCGAATGGCCGTAAAAGAATTAACCAATGTAATAAAATGCATTCTTACAATCTTCTGAGCAGTTCTTCAGGATATTTGTTCATAGGATGTTTCGGTACTTCATTAGCCTGTCTCCTACTTTCCATTAACAACCTGTGATCAATGTAAACATCTAGAGCGTCTTTAGGTGGTACATTTCTCGTTTTCAACCCTGGTAGCATCTCTTGAACTAAATCTCCAATTAAATTCTCATATCTTCTAGCATTGTTCAAAACAGCTTGTGTTAAATCATCATTGAACTCATCTAAATCGTCTAATTCTATCCATAGTGCTGTTTGTTCTCTGTGGGCAAGTTGAGTGAGTTGCTCAGCATATTTGAAGTGCTTGCCAGCCTCGTCTTGGGTGCAGAATTCCATAAAGAAAGTCTTAAAAGACTCTGAAAACAAATACATTCTTTGAGGTTGGTTTTTTGAAGAAATATGAAGGTGTTTACCTTTGTCTTTTTTGTAATCTCTTCCCCTGCGAGCCATTGTTGTGTTATTAAGTTAAATAGTAAATTAAAATTAAGTATTTGTACTAAAAAGCGATATAAATGCAGAAAAGCACAACACAAACAGAACAAACATGGAGTAAGAAAAAACAGCTAGTAAAAAGGCGGGAAATAACTGTCACCTGTTGCGCAGACGTAACTTTTCTTGTCTAGCATGAAGAAAAAGAAGTCGGAGTTCTGAAAATTAAGGTGCCGAATTCGAATATTTACTCATTTTTGGGTAGGGTGACTATATTTGAAACGATAAAAAAGAGGACGCCGAGCGAAGCGAGGCCAAAACCGCCAGAGGTAAATTTTTTTTTAAAAAGGGGCCTAGTCTATTTTTATGCAATTTTATTATCATAAATACTATTATTGGCATAAAAATATAAATATTTGGATAGGTGCAGGTACAAAACACATTTAGGAAAAAAATTACTGGTTAGGTAATTAAATAAAATACAATATCGAAATCGGATCCTCTACTATTTTTTAAACATTTTTTTGGGAAATTGCATCTATATTATAAGCGACTTGTAGTTTTAGAAAATCTTTATTGTTATTCGTTAAGCCGTAATATATATTTTTTTAATATTCTATGACGTGGATATACGAGAAGATTTTGGACAGTGGACTTCGCTAATAATTGGAGTTACATAAATTAATCTTTTTCAGCACATAAAAATATATAAATACGTTAATAGTATATTAAAGAACGTGTTTTATAAGACATGTTTTTTCGCACGCGTCAAAATTTAGAAAACGAGCGTTAGCGAGTTTTCTAATTGACAAGTGCGAAAGAAAGTCTTATAAAATAAGTTCTATATACTATTTTTTTATATTTTGCGCCTTCTACAATAACATTTACTTACTCAAATTGTGATTATATTTGTAACTATTTGTACATTTTCATGTAAATAATCTTCCCTAAATAAAAAAATAAAAAATAATTTCGACATTATATTATTAAAACGAATTGTCAATTAACTAAAAATAAATTAGGTAAAAATGGGTTAAATAAACGTCATCTAGTACCAACCGTTTAAAACAAAAAATTGCGTATCGAAATGAAGGTCATTACGAAAGCAAAATATAAAAATAGTATATTAAAGAACGTGTTTTATAAGACATGTTTTTTTCACACGCGTCAAAATTTAGAAAACGAGCGTTAGCGAGTTTTCTAATTGACAAGTGCGAAAAAAAGTCTTATAAAATGAGTTCTTTATACTATTTTTTATATTTTGCACCTTCTACAAACTAAAATATTTTTAAAAAACTGTTAATATTAAACCGACTTGATTTAGGGAAATTTGTAAGTGAAATGTTGTAGTTGGTAACATTGAATTGACCACGTTCAATTATTATTTGAAAGTTCATGTCATTTCAATATTTACGAACAAATTTACGTGAATTTAGTGTAATCATGGAAGATAAAATCAGTTGCACTCCGCCTGAGCTACGTAATATAGCTCAGACTACAGGAAATAATCTATTTCCTAAAAAATCGCGCGAGATTTATGAGAGAATTTGCAAATTTTGACACATGGTGCAAAGAAAATAATGTCAAAGGCGTAACAGAGAATGTTTTGATTGCTTATTTTGAAATGCAAAGTAAGACGAAAATATGTATTATTATTATTATTATTATTATTATATTCATTAAATAAAGTTATTAATTAAGTAAAAGAAATTTTGAGGTTATATTGAAATTTCTTATCTTCCAGCTTTGACGTTTGACAATTTAACCCTTTCAGCCTCAGTGTACAGGAAATTTTTATTTTTTCTTATATTTGAATTAAAACGCTTTAAAATTAATTAAAAATAATTTTCTATCGTTCAAAGGTTCAATCTACAAATTTTTAGTACTACTAGGTCCATCTATGTGGACTAATTCGAACATTATATTAACATTTACTTACTCAATTTGTGATTATATTTGTACATTTTCATGTAAATAATCTTCCCTAAATAAAAAATAATACTAATAACGACATTATATTATTAAAATGAATTGTCAATTAACTAAAAATAAATTAGGTAAAAATGGGTTAAAGAAACGTCATCTAGTACCAACCGTCTAAAACAAAAAATTGCGTATCGAAATGAAGGTCATTACGATACGCAATTGCGTATCGTAATGACTTCATTATGAACGCAAAATATAAAAATAAGTATTGTGAGCAATAATTAAAAATATGCGTGATTAATAAGCAATTCTTGACAGCAAAATAAATTTGTACTAACTCACTATCAGAGACAAGTTGTTATATTGGTCGGAATTGGATAATATTTGAGCCGAACCAATAAATGATTTGGCTCTGCCCGCATGGTTAGTTCATCATTGAGCATAAATCTGTACAACTCTCAATACCGGAGTATCAAATTGAGTATAGTTTAGGCGTTTAAGAGGTACTTGGAAAATAGAAGAGTTTGTACATAGAAAATGCGAATATACACGACAGAATTTTATTCCCTGAAAAGAAGACTTGGCTGGGTAAAAGAGGACGTCTGGACAGCCTATTTTTGGGGAAGGCATCACATCAAAAAATGGATCGAGATAGAACCTCGACATCGTGCTCGGCATGTCGATTATTGAAATCTGCGGGTCAAATTGTGTGTATCCAATATTTGGCCTCTTAATAATGGACAAAATAGGAAAGCATGGAGTAAGAAAATTATTTTTTTTTTCACATATTTTTTTATTATACAATTCAAAAACTCGTAATATAAATACACAACCAAATAATGGAATTGACAAGTGTAAATGATTATACGGAATATTCATGAAAATATAAAGACGAATCAAAATCGTTGGATTTTCTTAACAGAATTAAAGATATTTGGTGTAAAATATATAAATCATAAACCATTGTAATATTTTTATGATAAATACATAAAAAATAAATGTGTAGACTGTAGACAAATAGAACAAAATAAATATAAACGATGTAAATCTACATGTGTTTGTAAGCAATTTTAAGCATTTCTTGTAACTGTTCATACTCTTGCTCCTTCTCCATCAATTCCTGTAATAAATTATCCAAAATCTCCTGGAATCTTTGCCTGAGAGCATGATTTTCAATACTGACAATCTCAATTTCATGTTGTTCTCTTCTATTTCTAAGTTCGGCGAGTTGTACTTGTAGTTGTTCCATCCTTTCAAATATTTTTTCTTTAGGAACGGGCTCGTTCATATACATCATAGTAGAACTGCTACTCTCTTGTTTGACGTACTGAGAAAATTGGTAGTCTGGTTCATCTTTGATGTCTATTTCCTGTTTCACTGAAAACATCTCGCTTGTGAATTCTGTGACTAAGTTTTTGGAGTCTGTATGCACCGGAAGACTGCTGGAATCTGACAAGCGGCTGTCTTCGCCACTTAAACGGCTGGTTTCGTCCATTTCTAAGATATTTATGTTTGTTTCATCTTCATCTGAGTCGCTGACAGCACCTCCGAAGATGTCGTGCTCGATGTCTAAGCTCTGCTGGTCCTGCATTGTTTCTAGTGAGATATCTCCACTTTCTGACGGTAACTCTTTTTCCACTTTCACTACAACTCCCTTCACTTTGTCGTCATCTTCAGAGATTACTTCCCATTTGACACTAACAGCATCATTGTCTACTCTTAATAACCGTTTGACTTCTTTCTCGATTTCTGGTGCTTCTACGTATTTCTTTTTCAATGTTTTGCGGAATCGACGCCTGCGTGTGTTTTTTGCAGGAGGAGTAATTCCATGTGGCCATAAAAACTTCTTGTCTACTTTATTGGGGTCTTTTTTCTTGGTTTTGGAAGTGACTTCTTCGTCTGTTGTCTGATCGTCTTCCTCCTTGCAGAGAAGCATCTGGCATATGTCGGCGGTTTTGTAGAAACTTTTGTTGTCTATAGTCTTCAAAGATTCGATGATAGTTGGAAGATCAACTACTTTGGCTGGCATAAGCCAATGATCGACTCTAACTTCGCCATAACGTATATCATTCTCTAGTTTGATGCTGAAAAAGTCTTTTAAATTGTTTGTTCCGCTACGTAGAGCTTCTCGAAGAACTTTGGCAGGCTCTGCAGGCATACGGAGTACGAATTGAGACTCTATTTCAGTTAATTCCTCCTGTCCTCGGTTCATTTTTGCAGACATTTTACAGGTTTCACTAGATGCGGCAGACAAGTCTGTGGAATATATTTCCAAAAGAGAGTTGTTTAAATCATTTTATCTGTTGTAAATATAAATACTCGAAGATGTTCTAGAAGGCTGGATGCCGATCAAAATGCCTGATACTGATCAATGATCAAATAACAATTGACAAACAAATGACAAAATGACAAACTACGTTACGTGAGTGCTGCGGCTGCGCTGCGTTAGCCGCGTGAGCATAGTAAAAGAAAAGAGCAGAAAAGAGAGTATAGTAGATTCACAATGATGACTATTCAAGGTCATTTGTGAGCCGTCCCATAGGCGTGTAAAGCGAAATATTTATGATGGGTACATTTTAACTGAAAAAAATAAATGTATTTTATTTGAAAATTTTGTTTCTTTGTAAATAATGCTTTTCAAAGTTTTATTTTCTTCACCTACATTTTTGCAAAAAAGAAAAATATAGACTTGATGTAAACCGTAAAATAATAATTTAATTTGAATGTCAACGCCACTGGATATACATTAGTACAGAGGGCAGTATAGTAGATAATTACATGTCTAATTCTACGACATACGTCACTGCTATTTCTAGTGTGTTAGAAAGTAATAACACTATTTACGTATATCTGTCACACCACATAAATTAAATAGACATGAGTCAAATAGTCTTTCTCTTTCTAATACAAAATGTTGCTAAGCTACAGCTACATAAAGTGCTATGTATTATTTAAGGAAACAAATGACCTTGAATAGCCATCTTTCATGAATGGTATTGGGTCGTGAGTGCGTATTGACCATGAAGTTGGCGCACATCAAAGTGAAAGTGTTCTCTTTTTTTCCTCAAATTCTTCAAATTCCTACTTCCCGCGTTCATAAATTTGAAAGGTACAATCTCATGGAAAAGTAAGGTTAGAATTTGATTTTGGCGCGAGTTCATAGTTTGAATTCCCTAGTATAGGTTTCTTATAGGATTTTAAATTTACAGACAAAAAAAAAGTTATATTGTAAAAGAAATTAAACATCCCTTGCTAAGAATTCGATAGTTTGTTTATTCAGCAATAGATTGCAACAATTTAAACCTGTAGAAAAGGTAAATTAAGAAGATTATTAGAAATTAAAATGCTTGGTGCAAGCACGGATACCGTACGTCTTTCATCCACCAGTAAATAGGACAGCACAATAGAAGATGAAGCATGCACGATCAAACTAACACGTTCAATGAATTTTGTAGTGTTGTATTATTATTTAAATAATTATAAACTGTGCAGAGTTCATGTAAATATTATTGTACGAATCTGGAGATAAAGGATCGGTCTAGATGCTACATATAATGCTTTGCATAAGAGATTTACTTTTATGATATTTTTCGGCCTTTAAAGTTGAGCAAAAATTTCCTTGGTAAGAAATACACGGGGACTGAAATTATGTTCTCAGCGTTATGAACTGAGTTTGAATTTCGCGCCTAAGTTTGACCGTTACACTTTTGTGCCTATTGTTTTGATATTTGCTGTTTTATTTTGCGGTGGTGTTTGACGTATGTATGAGTAATCAGTTTTGTTATAAAAATGATTTGTAAGCTGATGATAAATTCTAAAAAAATTATAATACCGAAACAAAATTATTCATAATGACATCATCACATTGGAATGCCATTTTCAGAGAAATTTGATTTTAGTCTATAGTTACAAAACAAAGTAGTCCTAAAGTTAGAACTTATAATTAATTTATACGAGATGACAGCATAAGCATATTTATATGACAAAATTTTGTTATTTAAGTTACAATAATTAAAGATTTAGCCCTAAAATTTGTAATCATTTTGCTAATTCTTGTGTTGAAAATAATCTTAAATTGACATATCACCAGAACAGTAATGCCAACCCCTTTTGCCGGCCTCGGTCAGCAACATCGCATTTCTGGACTATTTTGAGTTCAGTTAATACTAGACAAATTGGACGGAAGTACGAAAAATATGTTTCTGGACGATATTTAAACCACTGGACGGAGGCATAATAGTTATTTAACTAGGCACTAAAATACCTGATTTACAGCAGAGCCTGCCGTTTCATTGCTATAAATATGTTTTTGATGCCGTATTGAATATATTATTTTTTTGCCGAGTTTAGAATTAATATTAATTTAGTGATAATTTTTAATACCTTTATTTCCATGCGTTTGCTGACCGGATGCTATGTAAATAGCAAGAATAGGCAGTAAAAGTGACATATTATAGACTGTTAGCTATCAAAAAATCGTACTTTTAATGTCAATCGACAATTTTTTTATGAAAATGAACTTGAAATAAAAATGTAGCTGACATCTGGTGTTGAAATGGAAAACAAATTATTTACTTGCTAGAATCTACTGAAGTCATAACATTCGCGCCAAAATTATAATTATATTGGCCCATATTCCGAGCGCACTTTTATAATAAAAGCGCTTTTATGGAGCAAACTCCCCATAAGAATATAATGTAAAAGCGCGCTCCATAAAAACGCTTTTATTATAAAAGTGCGCTCAGAATACGAGCCTTTGTGTTTTATTACCTCCCGCTACCCTTAGTAAGGGAGGTACAGGGATCGTGCTAAAAATCGCATATCGAGATTTTGGTAAATAACAACGTTTTAAGGTCTCTAAAATCCGATTTTAACATTTTCACAATGAAGTCTGTGTGTATGGGTCCTGCACTCTAACTCAAATACTATCATTCAGAAAATTTTAAAACTTTGCATTTCTGCCTTACTCTAATATAGAAAAAAGCCATTAGATTTTGGTGTAAATCAGATAACCGAAAATGGCATTTTACTTGAAACTCAGAATAGTTTTTCTTCGAAAAGTACATTTAAATGTGTATTTTCGATATTTGTTATTATAAAAATGACAGGTTATTCAATTTTATACATGTTTGCATTAATACTTTTTCTACACATTTTATAGATAAATTTATAAAATTATCTTTAATTTAAGTTCCGCAGCCTATGCTTTAAATAAACCCAACTCCTTGGTTACACAGTTCATATCTCAAATGTATGTAACTAACAGATAAATGTCACTGTCCCAGTACTAACCATTTCAAATTAATAACAGTAACCTTTTAAAAAGAAAATAGTAAATAGAACCATAGTTATATGGAATGGAACTTACACAGTTTCCACTATAAATAATGACGGGAGGTATTGTGCATAGGCGCCGACTACGGGCTTCGGGGCTCTGGCCCCCACACGGAAAAATCTGAGGGGGCTCTGCCCCCTTACGGAATAATCTGCAGGGGTTCTGCCCCCTTACGGAATAATCTGCAGGGGTTTTGCCCCCCACACACAAATTATTTTTAATACCAATAAAAAGTATACTCATTTTGAAATATTTTTAATAAATCAATTACTTATATAAAGTAACAATGTATACCTTTCTATTATTTATTTTATAAGATTTCCAAGTTGTTATATTGAATTAACTAAAGTACTGTGACTTCACCGTGGTACTGTGTAAGCGCGTGCGGACTAGCAAATAGTACTGCCACCAGTGTTGCCAGATTTTAAAATGCAGTATTGTCGAAAATTAACAATAAAATTATCGGATTTTAGTGAAAATTACGGTAGATTTTGTAGACTCCTGTGAAATAAATTTTATATACATATGTACATACAATTGAAATTTATGTTCTATCTGTCTTATGTTAAGTTTCGCGATAAATTTTATAAAGTCAAGATTTTTTAAAAATTAGGTAGATATTTTAAGTCTTACGATAAATTCGCATCTTTTGTACAGTTTTATTTATTTATGTATCAATTTTAGGAAAAAGTTTTTACGTGGTAAATTTTCTGTTGCTTCTTTTTAGCCCCCACACGAAAATCCAAAAGTCGGCGCCTATGGTATTGTGTTGACCACATCAGATTTCTTTTATTCTTACCTTGATTTTGTTTTTATTAAAAATCATGGGTGGACAAATGAACAATTTTAAGCTACATCGTATACTTGATCTGTCTTTTTGTTTCACTCTGTTGATGAATATTTTAATTTACGTCTCTTTGGTGATAAGAATGGACATGGAATGAACCAAATGAACTATATCAATAAATTTGAGCTCATTTATTCATTTATATGCACTTTTTAATTTTAAATATCTTTTGTATTTACACTTCTGTTGTAAAGTGGATACTATTTCTTTTATAATAAAAAAAAACCCTGACATACATACGTACATAATAAGCACTAATATAACTGTAACTATATAATAAATACTAAGGTAGTATATTTATAGAAAAAAATAAAGCAAACAGGGGATGATGACCAATGAACATGCCAATGAACAATGTAGGGAAGATAGACATTAATTTTTGAATTAGCCGCTAGATGGCTAAGAGCCGAGCTCCAGCTCTGTGCTACCCTCTATTTTCCTAACGTGCCGTGACGTCATTTTATATTTTCTTCAGTTCTGTCTCTTGCTCCGATCGTCCGATCTGCTGGTCAGTCTAGTGAGTGAGATGTTCGCGTTCGGTCGCTGCTCTAGCTAACTTGTCTCAATTTCCCAACACTTTTCGCACTTTTCACCGAGTTGTTGTTACCTCTAATCATCAACATGAGGCTGTTGTTGTTCGTTGTTGGATTGTTGTGTGTGGTGCTCGTGCGAAGTGCGAGTGAGCAGATGAACTGCACCCTCGTCAACTCGTTCTTCAGCTCCAACAACATCACAGATGGCTATGAAGATGCTACCAGTTATGGTGAGCTCCATAATTCACTATTATAGGTTATGTGTGCTAAAGTTATATTTGTGGGGCCTGTTTAAAGAGTTATTTTAAGAATGAAATACCACGAATGGAAGGGTCAAACTTAAAGTTTTCACTCGCAATAATTTATGTATCATATATTTGTTATTTCGTCTGTTTCCAAACAAAAATATAAACTTTATTTTCATTAAAAAATTCAATAATACGTCCGTCGATTATCTTATCATATGTGCGAAGTTTAAATTTTGTTTACCTACAATGTATTCAATTTTTCTTTATTGTAGATACTATTGATGTCAAAATTCCTCCACGGTATATTTTTGTTGTAAAACATATCTTCTACATAGGTTTTTTCATTTTCTTTACTTTTTTGTTCTTTTTATCGCCTTTTTGCCGAAGGTTAAGGTTTTTATCCTTACGCAGGTCATATATTTTTTTATTTATGTGTAGATTACTTTAATTTTTTTGTGCAAATCACAAATTACATGATCTAAAAAATTATAAGAAATATTATTTTATGCCTTCGTACATAAATCAATTCGTATAATAAGAGAGGATTATAATTGAAATAATCATATAAATTTATTCATATAACAAAAGTAGGAAATATCAGATAACAAATTTACTGCGGTTCAAAAACATCATTCTTGATTTACGTAAATGTAAAATGTACATTTGTTTTATCTAAGTAGCAAATGTTTCTATTAACGAAGCCATTTAGCCAAGCACCTGTTCATTGAATGAAAAACAACAATCGTAATTTTCCAGAAAAATTACGAGGATTGTTTTTCCCATTATTGGGTGTGGCAATTTGTTTTCCGTAAATATTATCGTCAGTAGCTAATTTTAATTTTTTTAATAAAATTCCTCCCACGTTTAGCGATGTTTGTGAATGTCAACCACCTGATAGAAACCGGTTTTCAAAGTTTTTCTAATTAAACAAATTAATTACGACTACGATTATAATATTCTCTAATGCCGCATCTTTATATCTGTCTGTTTATTTATCAATTATAATGAAGATTTTACTGAAATACGCCGTCGCCATATTTTAATTTTGTAAAGACATTTACAGAGAATCATTTCAAACTTGGGAATACAATTTATATGTCTTTTATAGTCAGGGGAAACATAATATAAGGTACTTTTCGAATAGGGATCTAAGGAGTTTCAAAACACACATTAAGGAGAGGCTTCATATATTTTACACACATCATTTGGGATATTATAGTATAAAAAGTCAAGCTTGAAACTTTGCAGACACTTTTAAGATGGAACCGGTGTTGCTTTTTCCACAACTTAAATGGTCTTCATTAATTTGCATTTTATCATAATGATAAATTCCAACGACTAGTTTTTAACCAATCATGATGCAAAACACTTGAAAATTCAACCAATGGGAACAGTATTACTGATAAAACTCCGTTACCCCGATAAATTTCCGCTACCAAGTAAATAAACAGTTGTTATTGCTTATAACTGTCAGTGTGGCAGTTAATTAATATTTCAAGTTTAAAAATAAAATAATAATAATTAAATTGTTTCATTTTGCGTTGTCTTTGGAATTTATCTCACCAAATACCACCCGACCTCTCTGATTTTCTCAGATAAATTTTTATTTTTAAGCACTCATTCTTTTTGCTTTTAAGCAAAATCACTCAAGCAAACTGACATTAGGTAAAATCACTCCTCCATCGGAATCGGGATTTACCATGTAGTTTGTATTCGTGATTGTTGCTAAGCAAAAAAATCGTGCAAAATAAAAATTTATCGAAAAAATCAGGAGGTCTTGTGATATTAATTCTGATAGTATAAAACTAACAATTTTTAGTAAGAATTTTGAAAATTATACAATTATACCTAATTGACATGACAATGTCACCTAATTCTACTTTTATTTAAAATATTTGAGAAAAGATTCCGGAACGATATTCCGGACCGCTCCGGAACACACATCTTTAGAATGGGGTTCTCCACTATTTTTTAAATTATTTTTTATAAAACCATCTAAATTGAAAACGATTTGTGCAATTCCAGAAAGTTAATTGTTATTCGTTAAGCCGCAATAATTTTTTAATATTGTCACGTAGCTATGAAGCTTTAAGTCCCATAAATTGATTTATTAACAATTTAAAAAATTTGTAAATAAAATAACTTTCTTGATCAGTAATAGGGTTTTCTATGATATTTTGATTTTTTTATATGTTAATGTGGAGATAAAAATATTAGACCCATATTTTATTATTTTGCATAAAAATTTATAGAACGGGAGAAAAATGCAAAAGAATTTTGCAATTTGCCATGACGTCATCCCGTGACGTCATAACCCCAACAAGACCTTAGCCAGCCCCAGCAAGAAAGAAAGCTTCATGACAAAAATTAGCGCGGGAAAATTAAACGCAATAACTTGCATTGACTTGCGTCCATGTCAACTGGGCATGCAAGGCATGTTTTGACCTGTTTTATTTAGGTAGGCATGGTTTAAGTTTAAAGTTTAAGCAGGCGCGCGTGGACACCTTATATACTACATATTCAAATGTATTCTTTGGGGTTTTATTACATATTTCGTTTTCGTTTATGAAATAAAAATTTATATTTCTTTCAAAACAATTAAAAAGTGCTATAACACAACAGGTTTTTAAAAATCAAAAAATAATGATATATTTGATTTTTTTAAATAAATCATTTTTGCCAACCTTGGCGTTTAATAGAATAATTTATTAAAAACAACGTATATTACACATAGTCCAAGTTTAATTAGGTTTTAGGTATGTTAAGGCCAGGTTAAGAGAATTAAAAACTCGTATTTTAAAAACTAATAACTTGACCGCTTTTTTATCTCTCGCTAAGAGAGGTGTTGTATTTATGCTAAAAATCGCATATCCAGATTTTAGTGAATAAGCACGTTTTAAGGTCCTTAGAATCCGATTATAACATTTTTACGGTGATGTCCGTATGTGTGTGTGGATGTGTGGATGTTGGATCCACGATTTCTCAAATACTATAAGACTTAAAACATTTTTAACTACGGACTCCTCAATCTAACAATAATGGGAAGAGTTGATTAAGTTTTGGTAACAATTGGACAACCGGAAGTAGTAGTGACAAGAAAAAAATCATCTAAATATTATTTATCGAAAATTTATGTAAATACTTATATTAAAGAACGTTAAATTCTTTATTCGATAAATAAAATTCATTATTATATCTTCTATAGATTTATAACTAAAGAAATGCATATAAAATAATTTGATGTAAAAAATCTCAGATCAAACTACTTCAAGGTAAGAAATTCAAATGTTTGTAATTGACACATAAATGTTACTGTCAAAAATATTTGTATGCCACTGTCAAAAATATTTGTACATCATTATGAAGATTATGAAAATAAGAAAAAAGTCAACAACTCAAAAGAATATACGTAAAAAAGAATATAAAAGGAATTTGCGAAAAAATGACAAAATAAAGAAAAAGAAAATTTCATAGGATATTGAATATAAAGAAAATGTATGTATTGTACATAATTTATATTAAAATATCCCATAGATTTTGCAAATATATGTGAGAATTATTTTGTAGTGAGACATGAATATATGTACTTGTAATTAAAAATACTTTTCGTTTAATGCGCACAACCAGGTAAAATATCTGGCGAGAGGTTATGTGCTGGCCACATCAGATTTTCTAATTTGTTACTATGGTGTAGGATCCCATAGCGTGTTATATGCTGCCCGGATTCGAATCAGACCGATGACAAATATAAAAATTATTTTTAATATTAAATAGCACAAAACTCACAAGTGATCCTTGTGGTGCTCTCTTCGACAGCTTTGTGGGAGCCCATGACATGACTCCTGGTAAGCACCGTCAACAGTACAGATATATCCATCATTACCGAAATTAGTGAAATGGATTGCGAACAAGGAAAATAATTTATTTATATGAACGATTACTCCACATATGTCTCATGTCCTGTCTAAGATGAATCACAGTGCCCTTGGACTTGCTGTGGTTAGAAGAGTAACTTTATATACTAATACTTAACCGTAGTGTGATTGTACTAAGTTTGGTGCAGTAAATATTTGATTTAGACCGCTGACCACAGTATGTTCAAAGTTTGAAACATTCAACCACATTGTAACACTATATTTAACAAAGATCTACTCATTGAATTCGATGAAAATTACGGCTTTCGACTTTCGACAAGGGCTGACAAAAATACAGGGTTTTAAAAATTAATATTTTTTGGGTTTTGTTGGTAAAAGTAAAATAATTTAGCGGTTTCAGGATATTAATCCATTGTTTAGATGTACAAAAGTAGGCTGGTAACTAAGTAATAACTGTATCTGTATGGTAATATTATTATTATTACCATACTGACAACGGTCTACAAAATGAAAATAAAATAAAATGAAAGTATAATGCTCTTCATTAATACATACAGATAACGTTAGTGTATCGTTCTAAATACGGTTTACTTTATTCTAAAATAATAAACATGAGGAATAAAGCACATAATTTGAATTTGAATATTTGTCATATTGATCTATGTCAAAAAAATGGTTCTGTTAACCATAGCAATCTGAAAGTAGCATTAATGAAAGAATTTCAAAAAATAATATTTATCAATATAGTCTTCATTTTCTGAAACCGATAAACTATTGAACAAACCACGAATGTTATGAATCATAACAAGCCTTAGATGTCTTAAAATCCTCGCTCTACGAGCTTGGATTGCCAAATGACATCTGCGGCAGTTATGATGTACATAACATTCCTGGGTATGTTAATAGCTATTACTTCTTGTTTTAATTAAATTCGCATATCCAGATTTCAGTGAATAAGCACGTTTTAAGGTCCCTAGAATCCGAGTATAACATTTTTACAATGATGTCCGTATGTGTGGATGTTGGATCCACGATTTCTCAAATGCTATAAGACTTAAGACATTTTTAACTACGGATTCCTCAATCTAACAATAATGGGAAGAGTTGATTAAGTTTTGGTAACAATTGGACAACCGGAGGTAGTAGTTACAAGAAATAAAATCATCTAAATATTATTTATCGAAAATTTATGTAAATACTTATATTAAAGAACGTTTAATTCTTTATTCGATAAATATAAATTCATTATTATATCTTCTATAGGTTTAGAGATAAAGAAATGCATATAAAATAATCTGATGTAATAAATCTCAGATCTAACTACTTCAAGGCAAGAAAGTCAAATGTTTGTAATTGACACATAAATGTCACTGTCAAAAATATTTGTATGCCACTGTTAAAAAATGAATATAAAGAAAAAGAAATATCTGGCGAGAGGTTATTGCTGGCCTCGGTGCTGGCCACATCATATTTTTTGTATTAGTGCAAAAGTTAACTTAAAATGATAATAATTTTTCTTATAAGTTTGAGTCTAAACGGAATTAGAAAAAAATTTCTATAGATTTGCATTAATACTTTTTCTATATATTTTATGGATAAGTTTATAAAATTATCTATAATTTAAATCCCAGAGTCTACGCTTTAAACAAATAAAACGCAGTTATTCAAATGTATGTAACTGACAGATAAATGTTACTGTCAAAGAACTAATCATTTCAAAATAATATTGGTAACGTTTTAAAAAGAAAAAAGTAAATAGAACAATAGAAAAGGAATTCAATACAGTTTCCAGCATAAGTAAATATGTAGGTATGTATTTAGATTAATAAAAATTAACGATTCACAAAAATGTTTAAGCTAATCCTCATTTTTGGATTAGTGTATTCTATTCTATCCCGATATTTAAAATTTAATCTTCATTTTATTATAGCTCCGGTGGCTCAATGGTTAGAGCAACGCCTCATGTCGTGAGTGCTCTCGGGGCTCTCGGTTCGAATTCCACTACTAAGGTATAGATGTGTGTGAATGTGTACCCACTCTGTAATCGGGATTTAATTCTGTTGAGGGGTTTTAAAAAAAGTAGTTACTTGGATTAAATTAGACTATATTTTAAGAAATAAACTGTCAGAATTAGAGAAAAATTCACTAATCCAAAAATAAGGATTAACTTAATTTTTTTTTGTGACTCGGGCTGTAAATGGCGGAGGTATTGTGTTAGCCACACCAGATTTTTTTTTTGAGATGAATCCCACTTTTTGGTGTGATAAAATATTTATAAAATATTGTATTATATATAAGATAATTTTGTTTCAAAACCGATGTAATTATTACAAGTATTGTCTTATGAGTAATGGTTATCTTGTGTGCTGAATACTTTATTGAAAAGAATAAATCATAATCAATTTGATTGGGTATTGTTATCACGCTCTGACGACCACGTGTCTAATGACATCAGCTACAAAAACAGAACATATCTATCAAACTTAAATGTTATTGAAATGAAGCCGCAAATCATACACATCCAAATCATTCAAGTTTCAAACTAAAAATGACTCATAGAATACTTAAAAGTGATAGTATAAAATGTTAAAGGGTTGCACCCTTGGTAAAATGACCTAGCCTAACTAAACAATATCATTAGGATTCTATACACACATCATCACAGCACTGATCACGGCTTATTTTCCATTTTTGGGTGTGCTAATTTGCTCTTGAACGAAAATTTCTCTTTGTCTACTGGTTCGCAAAACGTCCTCTTCATCTTCGGGAAAAGCGGAAAACGAAAAATCACAGGGGAACAAGCCTGGTATTGTTTTTAATTTTAAAAAATCACGAATGCATGAGTTGTATAAAATACCAACCTATCTTTAAGTGATTAGGCAATTATTAAGCACAATCTATTCAATTTTTGCCACATATTTATCGGAAACTAGTCATAAACCATTGGTTTCGATATAGCTTCCTCACCATAAATTTTCTCCAACATTTGCACCGAGTATTATACTATTTTTAGCATAAAAATGAATGCAGATGATGCAGATGTTTTGTTTTGTCATTTTTACCTCCCGCTACCCTTGGTAAGGGAGGTAGGGATCGTGCTAAAAATCGCATATCGAGATTTTGGTAAATGAGCACGTTTTAAGGTCCCTAGAACCCAATTTTTACATTTTCACGATGATGTATGTGTGGATCCTCCACTCCAACTCAAATATTATTATTCAGAAAATTTTGAAACCTTGTCTTTCGAACTTTTTCTGTTATGGAAAGAGCCCATTAGATTTTGGTGAAAATCGGATAACCGGAAATGGCACTTTACTAGAAGCTCAAAATAGTTTTTCTTACAAAAATACCTTTAAATGTTATTTTTTCGTGATTAATGTTATAATAAAAATTAAAGATTATTAATTTCTCTATAGATTTGCATTAATACTTTGTCTATATATTTTGTGGATAAATATATAAAATTATCTATAATAGGGTATTCTCTGAGAACTACCAATATTAAAAATTTATTAAAAATATTAGTGTTGATAAGTAAACAACAGGGAAAAAACAAAAAATCATATTATAAATTAATTGTTACAAAAGATATAAAGCATTTCAATTTTGCTGATGTAGATGACCTTGTTTGCAGATGACACCTCACTAACTACAGGTGATTCTAATTATGAAAATCTATTGCAAGCTAATAATTGTACTATTAAGAAAGCTGAAAATTGGTTTTCAGCAAATAATTTACTTTTAAATAAAGATAAAACTCAAAAAATAGTTTTCTCAAATAATCGTTATTTCAATAATAATGTTTGTGTCTCAATTCTTGGAATGCATTTAGAACCGGCTTTAAATGGTTCCTCTCATATTTCTTACATTAGTAAAAAACTATCAGGAATTATATTTTTATTACGAAGACTAAACTCTATGATTGATAAATCTACATTGAGAATGGTTTATTTTTCATTATTTCATTCAGTTTTGTCTTATGGTATCCTTTTATGGGGAAACTCGCCAAACTCTATTAAAATATTTCGTCTGCAAAAGAAAGCAGTGAGAATTCTTTGCAATCTTTCTTTTAGAGACCACTGTAAAGAAGCTTTTATTAGTTTAGAAATTTTGTCGTTACCTTGTCTGTTTATTTTTCAGACACTCATCGATATTCATAAAAATAAGGACAATCTGTTGAAAAATGGAGATGTGCACACTTATAACACCAGATCTGTAGATTTAATAAGGAAACCCTTTTTGCGATTACAAAAATCAATAAATAACACCTTAAATCTAGATTTTTATAATGTTTTACCCTCCAGAATTAAAAATCTGAAATTTAAAGCTTTTAAAATTGCTGTTAAAATTTTTTTATTGAGAAACTGTTTTTACAGCACCGAAGAATATTTAAAATTCAATTTTAATGACTTTAGTTAAAAATAACTAAGTAACACTCAATTTTATTGTATTTTATTACTAATTATTTATTTTTTCGACACGTGAGTCTACTTACATTGTTACTTACTTTGTTTAATTATTATATTTGTTCTCTTTTGACGTACTATAAACATTGTTAAAAATGTAAAATAGTTAAATAAATAAATTATTATTAATTATTATTATTTTTCCAATGGGAGACCAGTTGAAATCCCTACTCCCTGTTCGAATGTGATAAGACGCCACATGAATCACTGATAGTACAGCGCTGGTACTGTACAACTAGTACGTCACTATCACGTGACACAACAAAATCAAATTTTAAAAAGTAATATCTCGCTTATTAAAAGGAATTTTTAACTCGGGTTTTCACAGGTACTCTTAGATATAACTGTTCTTTAAGAAAAAAAAATAAAAAAAATATGAGAGAATACCCTATTTAAATCCCAGATCCTCCGCTTTAAACAAACAAAACGCAGTTATTCAAATGTATGTAACTGACAGATAAATGTCACTATCAAAAAACTAATCATTTCAAAATAATATTAGTAACGTTTTAAAAAGAAAAAAGTAAATAAAACAATAGAAAAGGAATTCAATACAGTTTCTAGCATAAGTAAATATGTAGGTATGTATTTATATTAATAAAAATTAACGATTTACAAAAATGTTTAAGCTAATCCTCATTTTTAGATTAGTGAATTCTATTCTATCCCGGTATTTAAAATGTAATCTTCATATTTTTATAGCTCCGGTGGCTCAATGGTTAGAGCAACGCCTCATGTCACGAGTGACCTCGGGGCTCTGGGTTCGAATCCCACTAAAGCGTGGATGAACTTTGACATTATAAATCGAAAATTAATAGTGATAAAAAATTGAGCATCGCCATTCGAAAGAACATAAAAAAGGGTCTTAAAGATGTGCAAATTAAAATCCAGTATTGTTTCACATTTCACTTAGTTTAACTTTAAATTGCCGATATTTTAAGTTGCAGTTATCCTGGACACCTGTATACCGGCACTTATAGTCGGGAATAACATTTGTTGGATTCGAACCCCAGACTCTCTAAATCACAAACAGTCACCTAAGGCATTCAGTATAATTTGTCAATATATGAAAAAAGGAAAAACTAAGCAATATATTTACTTGTAAAATGTACGTATGTAAAATATTCATGTACATAGGCATAAAGGGAGCCTTTTAATGTATGCATTTCCCAATTAATTTATATTGAAATCGGGGCTAAACGATACCGACAACACGAGTAAAATCAATGTAGATGGATCCATAGAGACTGCACATCACATGTGATAAAAATCACAATTTATCATATCGATCAGTGGCGTGCATGAGCAGAGGGGTGTGTTGATTATGCAGCCATGAAGCGAAACAAAACAAGCGATGCGCTTTTATTCCACCGGAAAATGCTCAAAAAACTTACCCGTCTTCCGGTTGAGTATCAAACAAAACATTAGAAATGATGACTATTAGAAAACGCAATTACAAAAATAAATATTTCATGATGAGTAACATTAAACGCGTATGATTTCCGTAATTTATTTAAATTTTCACCACTCCTATAGATTCTTTGTTTTATAGAATTTTTCAATTTATTTATTTTCTCAAATGCCTGAGGGAAAATGCTTTGTTAAGAGACACCCACACCCACGAGTCGAAAATGGAAGGAAATAAATTAAATTTCGAATGACTAAATTTAGTTTTTTGAGTGTTGATTTACATAAAGCGTACGTTTGAATTTTCATAAATATTTGGGTCATATTTGCATAGACACCCACACAGTATCATTGTTGAGTTGAGTTGGAGACACTTGTGAAACTTGAAGATGTTGATCATTAACTTTAAATACTTAATTATATGTTTAAACAGCCTTGGGGAATATTATAATAACTCTTGTATTAAATTCAGTAATCTCTCGTCTTGTATAGCACGGTAGTTCGGATTCTAGAATATCTTGTGTAATGCTAACCGTGTTTTTCGGGACTAAGAATCGATAGGTTTACGTTGCAAAACCTAGTAAAAATATTTTTAAAGATAACGGACCGTATTATGAACGCACTTTTATAATAACAGTAGTGTTTTGAAGCGCGCCTTTACATTATATTCGAGGTTAAACGTCATTTTTAATAAAAGTGCCGTATAAATATAATAATAAGTTTCCGAGTGGGGAAGAGAAGAAGAGCGTGTATGAATGTGATTATGAATGTGGCCGAGGCGAAAGAAGTGTACTTAGACAGGAATGTGTGGCGAAGGATGATTGTTTCGTAACTATTATTGTGGTCCGGTTGCAGTATTTCGCTACCGAAAATCGGTCACTTTAATATGTTAAGAGTGAGGAATATATGTTGTACCTATGATGTCCGGTTAGTAAGAATGTTTTTGAAAGAGAGACTGATTATTTTTTGGATGATGTTATTTTTATTCTTTCGGGTTTGTGCTAACCCACTAATGCGTGATTTTATGTATGTATGTATGTATGTATGTATGTATGTATGCATGTATGTATGTATTATTATCGTTTTATTTGTAAATAAAAATTACTGCTCGCAAATCAAAATTGGCAAAAGTATGATAGTTCTATTGACTTTTTGCCAAAAATATGTCACGCGCACAATCTCCATTGATACAACTATAAGAAATGTAAATGTTTTTACCTTCCGTCACCTTTAAATAATTATACCCCAACTAACGCTACCCCGAAATACGTTATTTCTTTACGAGGGTTGCCTTTTATATTTCGGGATTGGACAACCCTAGTGTTGCAATCTGGCAACTGACAGCTCTATCATAAAGTTTGACATTTTTGAGGTTATACGTACTCAGAACGTTTTGACATACGAGCGCTATTTGTGTTGTTTACAGTAACTTAAAAGATTCATCTCGGCCAAAAAATGGAATTAAATCGTGAACATTTTCGTGCGATTATTTTTTACAACTTTCGACGTGGATTAAGTCAACAACAGTGCATCGATGAACTTAATTCAATTTTTGGCGATGAAGCTCCATCAAGGACCAGTGTTTATCGATGGTATGGTGAATTCAACCGAGGTCGTAGTTCACTCCAAGACGAATTTCGTGAAGGTCGTCCAAAATCAGTTGTTGTTCCGGAAACCATTGATGCTGTGCGCGAACTGATATTGCAATATCGTCATGTGACCTATCGTGAGATTGAGGCAACCTTAGGCATTAGTGGGACCAGCATACATTCAATATTGCATGAACATTTGACTGTCAAAAAAATTTGTTCGCGTTGGATCCCACACAATTTGTCAATCGCTCAAAAAAAGGCTCGTGTCGATTGGTCGAAAGAAATGCTCAAAAAATACGATCGCGGTGCTTCGAAACACGTCTATGACATTGTGACAGGTGATGAATCGTGGATTTACGCGTATGAGCCCGAAAGTAAACAGCAGTCGACTGTATGGGTGTTTCAAGATGAGCCAAATCCCACAAAAGTTGTTCGCGCACGAAGCACTTCCAAGCAAATGGTCGCCTGTTTTTTCGGAAAAACTGGACATGTCGCAACCGTACCACTAGAACAACGCAGAACAGTCAATTCTGAGTGGTACACAACCATTTGTTTGCCAGTTGTCTTCCAAGAAATCAGGAAAACCAACCGCCGAAGACGGATCACTCTTCACCACGACAATGCGAGCTCTCACACATCGGCTCAAACAACTGCATTTTTGAGCACTCAAAACATCGATTTGATGAGTCATCCTCCGTATAGTCCTGACTTGGCACCGAATGACTTTTTATTCCCGTACGTAAAAAATAAAATGAGAGGTCAACGTCTTTCGACACCTGAAGAAGCGGTTGATGCGTTCAGAATGCATGTTTTGGAGATACCTCAATCAGAGTGGCAAAAGTGCTTCGACAATTGGTTCAAACGCATGCAAAAGTGTATAGATCTTAATGGGGAATATTTTGAAAAACAATAAAGCTATTTTCGATGATTAATATTTGTTTTTGTTCTCTAATCCCGAAATATAAAAGGGTACCCTCGTATAACGCTGATTGTTACAAAAATAACTGCTTGCTTAAAAATAAATAATTAAATAAATAACGTATAACTGATTCTATTCCAATGCCCGCTACGGTTGGTTGAACAATATATAGTTATATTGTTGCACTATTTGATTAGCGATTACCTATGCTATAGTATACCGAATCACTAAAAAAAAACAGACTCCGATTAGCGCTGATTCGATTAGCGCTCAACATTACATGCACGCATTACGCGCGTTAAACGGAGTATAACTGAATAAATTCTAAACGCTTTGTATATTCCAAGTATTTTAAAGTCAAAATAATCTAATCTCTAAATGTTTTTCAAATACTTTCTCTTTGTATTTTTATTTATTTATAACAATAATACTTGGATTTTATTTAGTAAGCATTTTCCCAAAATCTTTTAAGTATAATATTTATAAAGGTATTATTATACTTCTTTAAAAAGAATAATTCACATTCATCAAATATACATAAATACAAAAAATAAAAAATGTATTTTACATATTATTCTGCTCAACACTGCTGATATATTCCGCAGTTATTTAAAAAATTTATGTATTTAAAGCCGTAAAATGTAGGTAGATTAAAGGGAAAGTGTAATATTTATGACTGTGCATTGTTCGACAATGTTCACAATGTCGTTTGGATGGGTAATATTTTACCTGTAGATAAATATGACATCTAAACATTTGTCAAAACCTATCTAACTGCCCGACTTTTATCTAAAATCATAAATTCCACTTAAGAATTTTTGAACTTGTGTATCCTACCGACAATCCCCGAAAAATTCTAACGAATGTGAAATTTTTATGGAAAACTCTACGGCTTTACTATGATAAATTGCGAGGCATATTTGAATTTACCTCAAAGTTAGGACGAATCCTTTTTAACTTTTAAATTATGTTTGGGATTTAAATAAAACTTTACCAAAGTTAAATACAGTGTGAATTCACTCGCATTTCCAAATATTTTTTCACTGGAAATCATGGACGGTATCCCTCGTATAACACGTTAGCATAACAGTTTCGCTCTAACACGATTAAAGAATTGCATACAAACCTCGTTTAATGAGGTGCATAATTATATAAAACGATATTGTGAACGTGAAGACTCAAAGTTGGAGGACGTTTCAAGTTCTATTTGTTTATAGTTCAGTATTTAAAAAATCTGATGTGGCCAGCACATTACCTTCCGTCAGTTATATGAAGTATTTACGAACATTCTACCGATGAACTGTTACCAGTAAACAGCTTTTTATCAGGTTATAGCTACCGGAATCGATATTTTAAGAACGCAAGTGGTAAACAGGATAGATCCATAACCTATGAAAAAATTTGATAACTTAAAACAGGTTAGTAATTTGACGTAGTTAACAAACTGAGCAGAGTCCTACTTTGAACACATTTCCACTTTCAACGTGCGCGCTTCGCTTTGCATCACTACCTTTTTTTGAGATTAGATTCTTCATGAATCCGGTAGATGGGTCTGGTAGATATTGCACAATTTTCGAACACGGTTACTTTTTACCACTCGTGTTTTCGAACACAGTCGATAGATGCTGTACCTAGCGGTAGAATTTTCGTAAATGCATATGTATTTTCTATAAAATCCATACAGAAAGTTCCTTGCAAGAGATTATATATTTCTTGTATGTACATTACCTTTCGACAGTTGTATGTATTTTATACAAATTCCATACAGAAAGTTTCGAGCAAAAAGATATTTCAAGTAAAATTATAACACAAATATACTACGAATATGTCAAACGCACTTGACACTGACATCTTTCAATCAGAATTTTCTTAATATAGTAGATGTTTCTAGCATAGCTGGCTAATTTATGAAATTTAATTTCTTTATAATTTTATAACATTATGTCCATTTAATATAAAGTATAAAATGCAATCAAATCGTATAGAGAATACAATGTTCTTTAATATTTATAATAACATTAAATGTGAAAAAATAATATTTAACATCGTTTTTTCAAGAAAAACTGTTAAAATCTTTAAATGAGGGTACTTCCGGTTGACCAATTATAACCAAAATCTAATCAGCTCTTCATATGGATGTAACGAAGAGGAATGCGAAAGAATTATAATTTTTGGAATTCTAGTATTAGAGTTATCGTAGACGAAAATTTTGTTACACACACACACACGCACACGCACGCACACACACACGCACACACACACGCACACACACACACGCACGCACGCACGCACGCACACACGCACGCACGCACGCACACACACACACACACACACACACACACACACACACACACACACACACACACACATACACTTTTTTCAAATATTTTACCCATTTCTGATAATGACATTCCTGCACTTTTCGTATCGATATACCTACATATTAGATACTTCTTTATTCTGTCAGAAAAAAAGAGTTTGTGGTTATGCTGTTATCGAAAAATGCCCAATTTTTTTGATCTCATCATCGGTTATTTACAATGGTTTGTTACTTTTTAACACTGGGGTCATAGTAGATTTGTAGAAAAAATAGATTTTTTAAATATTAATCGACAAATATTTTTTATGAACTGGGCGAAATAACTGTCGGTAAAGACGATGCAGGTATACTTATTCGTCGTACTTTACAAGTTTTTAATAATATTAGATCATTTAAAAAAATTTCTTTCATCCCTTCAATTATTAGTAATTTGTAATACCTACATAGTATACATTAAAGTACGAGTTTTGTTAGACATATTTTTTTTTGCACGCGTCAAAATTTCTAAATGACAAGTGCAAAAAAAATTCTTATAAAATGAGTCCATTATACTATTTTTTTATATTTCGCGTCTTTTATATACTGAAATTTACATAAAAAGCTGCTATATTAAACAGTTGATTTAGGGCAATATTTATGTGTAGTGTTGAAGTTGGCAACATTGGATTAACATTTATTCAATTATTTAAAAGATCATGTCAGTTCTGATTTATGAAATGTAAGTATCTAACTGTCATCTAAATTACTAAAACAAAAAATTGCATATCAAAAAAAGGCTCTTTCGATACGTAATTGGGTTTCATAGTGACTTCATTTTGAACGCAAAATATAAAAAAGTCTATAACTATAAGTGATAATCTAAATTA
This sequence comes from Harpalus rubripes, assembly GCA_963082715.1. NCBI lineage: Eukaryota > Metazoa > Arthropoda > Insecta > Coleoptera > Carabidae > Harpalus > Harpalus rubripes. The sequence continues at coordinate 8,802,779 of OY720460.1, read as the reverse complement.
AAATTATAAGCTTAATAATGTAACGCGAGAGTATCTACAATATTTGGCCCGCGAGTCCCCGACCGGCGCGAGCGATTGACGTCTATCAATAAAAGCATTCTAGTAAGAGGAGGTGTTAAGAGCCACTATATAAGCGACGTACGTGTGTGCGAAGAAAGTCAGTCACATAGAGTGTTAGTCCGTCAGAACGACACTTAAAATAAATTGTGAAAAATTGTCAGCCATCGGGATTCGAACCCGAGACACCTACCTTATCGGGACAGTGCTCTACCAAGTAAGGTGTCTCGGGTTCGAATCCCGATAGCTGACAATTTTTCACTATTTATTTCAAATATACAAACTGTTAACTCATTGTTAATATTAGACACTTATTTAGTTACGTAGATAGTGAGCTGAATGATGTGAATTCTGTCCGGGCAGTTGAATATACAGACGCTGTGGAGGTCGGTAGGTCGGACAGTTGAATGTGAAGTGCCGTAAATAGTGGAAATAAAAAATCAGTAATATCGTGTATATAAATGATCGTGTTAATTGTTTAAATAAATAAATAAATAGTGTTAGTGTTAAACTAGTTAATTATATTCGTAGTCCTATTCTAAATTAGTATTTAATATTTGTTCAATACGTATTAGTAATCGTCATTGTTATTATCTCTTAAATATTTATTTATCAGAGGTAATATTACCTTCTGGTTTTATCGATAAATTATTATTTTGCACGAATTTTTTTGCTTAGCAACAATCACGAAAGCAAACTGCATGGTAAATCCCGACTCCGAAGGAGGAGGGGTTTTACCTAATGTCAGTTTGCTTGAGTGATTTTGTTTAAAAGCAAAAAGAATAAGTGATAGCGGAAATTTATCGGGGTAACGGAGTTTTATCAGTATAATACTGTTCTCATTGATTGAATTTTCAAGTGTTTTGCATCATGATTGGTTAAAAACTAGTCGTTGGAATTTATCAGATATATTTGATTAATGAGAGAGATATATTCTTTGAATTGCAAGCATTCAGCAATTAAATTATTATCTAGGTCGTTTCATAATCATAAAATGAATTTAATGGGCCCCAGAACAGTCGGGGGCCCAAAGCCAAAACTATGATAGTTTCATAAGTTTCACTAGAGATGAATGTATGTAAAAATAGTATTGTATGTATTTAATCGTAGTTTGGAATTTTTATAGGTATGGGATTGTAGACGGAATTGTCTTTGATTTGAGTTGCTAAGAATAGAAATGATTGTCCATGGTGTACGATGGCAGAAGTAATGTAGTATTTGTGAGGAATGGCAATGCATACTTCCACGCGTGAATCTGTGGAATTCTTGTACAATTGGCACGATTACTGCATAACACGCGTCAGTATTCATGTCTTCATACACAAACCCAGGCACAGACACGGACAATGTATAGGGAGAGACTTTCCGAACCATTTCCCTATCTCACATACCACAAAACGGTCCGAATGGAATATATATCACACGCCATTCAAACAGTCTAACAGGCAGCCCTATCCGATAAAAAATCCGTTGTAGCCAGCACATTACCTCCCGTCAATTCCATTTTTTTATTTAAGTATAGTATGAAACATTTCTTGCAAAAAGATATGTACGTGTTTGACACGGATATTTATATAATAAAGTGAATAATTGTGCACTAGAGGCTTTTATTTAAATTACCCACAACTGGGTGATTTTTAAAATTCAATGGTAATATATTTATTTGTCAGTATGATAGTAAAGTAGTAAAGCAAATTATTAATTTTAATTTATAATTTAAAACGTTATACTGCATACGTGGGCTAAGTGGTATGACCCTTTCGAGAAAATGGGGTCCTGCACCATAACCAAAAAAAATATGATGTGGCCAGCACATAATCTCCCGTCAATTCCATGTTTAAAATAGCAATGAGCTTTAAGTCAAGTATCACTTCCGATTGATCGTTTGTAAACAAAATCTAATTTGTTGTTCCAATAAACAGAAAAGTCTGTAATACGAAATTTAGGATTATATTTTATTATGTATTTCCTCGAAAATCTGTTAAGAGCTCCAAATTAAGTACCTCTTCCGGTTTATCATATAAGTATAGTCAAAATCTAATATTTTTTCAAGAAAATCTGTTTATAGCTTTCTGTAAAGTACTACTTCCGGTTTATCAATCTTAGAAAAAAACCTAATATGTTGTTTTCATTAATAAAAAAGTCTTAAATACTAAATTTGAAAAGTTTTGGATTGTATCAATATATTTTTCACGAATATATGTTCAGAGCTTCAAATAAAGTATCAATTCTGGTTCATCAATTTTAGCCAAATCTAATCTGTTGCTCCCCTTCATATAAAAGTCTTAAATACCAAATTTGGCAAGTTTTGGAACATATATATATATATATATATATATATATATATATATATATATATATATATATATATATATATATATATATATATATATATATATATATATATATATATAGGGTGTAAATGAAATAAGTGCATTAAATTTAACCAGTAATGTAACTCGACGAGAGCAACAATATTTCTTAATAACTTTTTACCTAATAATATAAATAACTTTTAGATTTTGAGTTAAAATTCTTTAAAGATTTACTACATATTTCGGCGCGCGCCCATGGAGAACAAATGGCTGCTGTCGTAATCAAGTGAGATACAAACAGCTCAAAAATTGTCGGTTATCGGTTACACTTGCAGTCACAGTAATTAATAAACGAATCTACGGAAATAACATTTATTATTTATTAATTCGTAATAGTGCAATTTTTAAAATAAAGAAATATAATTTTGGATAACAAAATTATAAAGTTGTGTAGTAAACCAGGATTTTAATAACCTGTGAATAGTGGAAGACAAGGAGGGGCGAGGTAACGAGAGGAAGATCAAAAGCATAGTTATTAGGTTATGAGATGATTATTTATCGTCGATAAATCATAATAGTTTAAATACGTTATTCAAAAAATGTAAGTACAAACTTTTGTCCATTTAAAAGAGGTACTTGAGTACCTATAATTAGTCGTCCATTTATTGTTCCCGCTCAAATATGTATTAATGAAAACTTTTAGAGTATTTTCATCTGCCGAGATGTGTATTGTGCATAATAAATACACCTTCCCAAGTAAATTCAGTCTCATTAATGAACATTATGAGCCATTCCCAAAATTGAAGTCTGTTATGTGCTGAAAACATAGAACTTTTTGCACATGTTATGGATATATAACTGTTGCTTTTTTAAAATTGTCATATGTGACACTCCGTATTGTGATGTGATAAAGATGTACAAGATTAACAAATGTGCGAATATTAAGAACAGAATGATTTGGTGATGATTTGGAAACGCTCCGTGTAAATGCGTTGGCAACTCCATGGCACTGTCTTTATGTCAACCGTGATGTCAAGTAAAATATAGTACAGATACGAGTAAAAAAATAAATAAATAAAACATAGGTAAGTAATTACAATGTCTGTGTACTCGCATTTTGACAGAATTTTACCTTATTGTGCTTATTAACAAGTTTATTACTAATGTCAAAATTTAATTGCAACAATTGACAGGACTGTCAATTGCTAAAACAAAATTTTTCATAGCTATTGTTACTGCATTCAATTATCACAAAAATATTTGGAACGACTCGTCAATTTACGGGTGGTAAAAATGCTTAAAAAAATATGCGATTTCGAGAAAAAGTTATGAAGAAATATTGTTGCTCTCGCCGAGTTATATTACTGTTTAAATTTAATGCACTTATTTCATTTACAGCCTGTATATATATATTTCACGAAAATCTGTTCAAAACTTCAAGTAAAGTATCATTTCCGGTTTATCAATGTTAGAAAAAATCAAGTATGTCCTTCTTATTAATATAAAAGTTTTAAATACCAAATTTGAAAAATTTTGGTATACGTATGTATATCATAAAATATTTTTCACAAAAATCTGTTCAGAGCTTCAAGTAAAATATCATTTCCTGTTTGTCAATTTTAGAATAAATCTAATATGTCGTTCTCATTAATCTAAAAGTCTTAAATACCAAATTTGAAAAGTTTTGGAATGAACTTCTGGTTTATCAATTTTAGCCAAAATCTAATATGTTGTCCCCTTTCATATAAAAGTCTTAAATACTGAACTTAAAAAGTTTTTGAATATATCATAATATATTTTTCACGAAAATCTGTTCAGAGTTTCAAGGAAACTATCACTTGCGGTTTATTAATTTTACCCAAAATTTAATATGCTATTCCCCTTGATATGAAAAGTTTTGGATTATATTTTAATATAATTTTTCATTAAAAACTGTTGGGCTTCAAGTAAAGTATCACTTCCGGTTGTCCAATTTTACCCAAAATCTAATCAACTGTTTATATGAATATAGAAAGCTTAAACACGGGTGCGCGTGTGTATGTGTGTGTGTGTGTGTGTGTGTGTGTGTGTGTGTGTGTGTGTGTGTGTGTGTGTGAGAGACGATTTTTCGGATCGCATAACTCCGATACTACCTTTCCAAAAATTATTCGTTTTCTTTATATCCATATGAAGAGCATAGTATGCTTGTGTTATAATTTTAGAGGAAATATATAGAATCTTTTACAAGATAATTTCTGTATGGAATTTGTACAAAATGCATAGAGCTGACTGAAGGTAATGTACTGGAAATATGGAATCTTTTGCAAAAAAACTTTCAAAATATAGATTTTTTTAAATGTTAATAGTTCAGGAACAATTTGTTTGAATTTTCTCTTCATATTTAGTACATAATTGGTTTATTTTCGCTTTTATTTTCTGCATTCATTTAATTTAAAATTGATTTCGGATTTGCTTTAAAGTTTCATTTATTAGTTCTAGTATAAATGATCAAAAATGTTGAGCTTTAATTTTGTATTCTTCTTAAATTTTGATACGGGCAATTGTTTTCGAGATATTTGCGAAAAACCAATTTTTGACCTTTGACCTATAATAATAATTTTAGGAGAAGTAGGATCGGTGATAACTTTTGACATTACATTTATAATGATGTACTTATGGTCTGTATCAATTTTCAGCTCTGTGCGAATTTTTCCTACGTTTTAACTTTTTTATGTCTATTTTGACTGGACTAATTTGTGATTTTTAGGATGATTCCTATATACTTCTCTTATTTATGATAGTGTGAGTTAGAAAACTGATATATATATATATATTGGATAGTAATGAAAATAGCTGTAATGAGGGTGTTTACTAAGATTTTTCTTCGGAGGAATTAATCAAATTTTTGCTAGCAATTAATAATCGTGTGACACATTTCAGAAATTTAATTAATCATCATATAATAACCTGGAATATCGATTTTCAGCTTCTGAAAATTTTATCTCTCAAATATACGAAACATCTTTTTTGTATAGAATCGCGTAGTGCTGTATTGCTGAATCAGAAAATACTCGAACGATCATCTCCAACGAAAAACTTCCGGAACGTTAAAACTTTCAAATTACCATTAATATAATTTTATTTTATCATACTGTAAAGTTTTTATTTATTTGGGTGAAGTGTAAAAATCAAAGAATTTATATTAATTAAATTAGATGTTTATTAAAACGATAAATGAAATAAAAAGATAACCAACAGATATTAACACTAATTTAAAGAATAAGAATATTATAAGACACTTAAACACTAAGATTATTTATTTCTTCATTTATTTAAACAATTAACACGACTATTTATTTACATGCTATTTATTTCAGTGTACTCTCGTACTTTTATTTAACTAACTGTTCATTTATTTCACTGCGCGTTCCAATTTTAGACTGCCGGTCTGTTGCAGACTCTTATAGACTGTTTACGCGATATTTATATCACTATTTTTATGTCACTATTTATATCTATTACATTCAACAGTCCGACCTCTACAGCGTCTGTATACTCAACTGCCCGGACAGAATTTACTCCTTTCAACTCTCTTTCTGAACACTCTCCAACCCCACTAGCTGACTTACTTCCGATCCAGTATCACCAACTGTCCGTAGTATGCCACAACGCTTCAACATCACTGTCGAGTATCTATCCATTTAAACTCGCCGTTAGTGTCCCCGTATACTCTAGCTTCCCAATACTCCTCAAAACTATTGAGTATTCACTTCTATAGCTATCCGAGTATACCAGTAACTTCCCAAGTACTCCACTCGACACTGTACTGCATACGCTTATCACGATACTGCTATTCTACTAAACTCACTAACTGCCTTATTCCTCACTATCTATATGTAACTAATTAACATAACTCCCACAGCCTCTGTATACACAACTCAGCTCTATAGGCTCTGTATACTCAACCCCCGATCAACTGAACTAATTGTGTAACTTCACTAATGTAACTGTTTGTCCGATTTCATCAATGGAAGTCAACTCGTCTACTGAACCTAGCTGACTATTACTAAGTTTTTCCCGATAGTTTCAACCCGGTCGAATTTCAAGGTTAACTCTCTACCGTTTATCTCGCTCTTGTTATAGCGGGTCGAGTGAACCCTATTTGAACCCGATCGAAAGCGTTGGCGAAATGTCAATATTTGTTTGGTTATGTTTACTTTATTTTTGCGGACAAATATAATCGAAAATGGAATAAGAACAAGTAATGACATTACGCACATATTTTTAAAATAAAAAGTTACAAATACAGATTGAATAGAAAATTTTAGAGTCTCGAAGAGCATTTTAATTATATTTGCGAGGTACTAAATACTAAATTGAAACTGAAATATAATTTTTTAAGCGACCCTTCTACAATTGTAAGTTTTGAGAAAAAGATTGCTGTTTCACTATATTGTCTCATGTCTCACTAGCTGTTGAGAATATGGAGCATTCTAAGTTTTTTTCCGTGCATAAGACCGAGAATTTTTATTTGCTTCATTAAGAAAAGAAAGTACATTACTTCCTGATTCAGCCAAATGTTTCTTTTTGACATAATTCAATTATAATCACATACGATTTGACTGTTAAAATGCAGCTGACAGATAGCCTCTAACGATAGTGAATCATACATGTACTTCGATCGGGTTGAGCGTTTATCCCGTAAAGTCAATCCGGTCGAATAAGCTCAAGCCATTTGTAATTTAGAGTCACGTTGAAAATTTCAATCCGGTTGAAAATGCATTTATTCCGATCATTACAACCCGTTAACTTAAATCGGGTCTATTCAACCCATTTTCAAGTTGGTTGAAACTATCGGGTTAAACCAGGTACATATATGTAACTAACTAACGGGCAGTGCTCTGCTGCTTTTATATAGCTCCCCATTACCTTCTGGAGAAGCCTCGAACATTCTACCGAATACAAAAGGTTCAAGCAACCGGGAGTAATTAAACACGTCGAGACTCGTTTGTTTACGTCGCCCTGCTGCTTGCGCGATTACGTCATCGCTAAACTTTAACGCAGCGGTGCTGACATGTTACAATACCTATGATTAGTTATGGAATGGAGTCGAAAAACCCAATCCCGGAATTCCGACTTAAAATTTTCCGGATCGCCGTTTATTTTGTAATAAGTGTTGTTAAATTATGATCGGTTATATAAAGCTTGTCCCAGAAAAAATGTCACTTCGATTTGCACCTGTTCGTGTACCGCTTTTATAATTAAACAAATTTGTAAGTGCTGTGTTATTGTTAGTTGGCTATGCACTAAATAAAAACAATCAGTTGACAGCTGTCATATTAAATTCGGCAAAGATGTCATCAAATCAAGAAAAATTACGCGAAAAAATATTGTACAAATGTGTTCAAAATAGGCTTATTTCCACAAGAAAGGTAGCTCTGGAGTTAAAAACTACGACAACGACTGTTCAAAGGGTGTTAAGAAGATTTGTTGAAACGGGTAACATACGAAGAAAATGTGGAAGTGTACGCAAACTGGGATTTGTAGACAAGAATATTGAGGTAAAGGTCTTTGTGTAAAAATCAAAATCTTTCTGTGAGAGACTTGGCTAAAATATTTGGAACAACTAAATCAACTGTCCAGAGAGTTAAGCAAAAGATTCCATAAAGTCTTTTAAAAAAACAAAAGTAACTAATAGGAATGCTAAACAAGTGACGCAAAATCAAGATCAAGAAAACTTTATTCAAAATTGATATCAAAAAATTTCTGCGTTATTACGGCTTATTACCCATTACTGGGTGTGCCAATCTGCTTTGTACGCAGATATCGGTAATGATGAAATATTTGCACTGTGAGGGCGCTTGCCAGGCGTCACCTCACAGGCACTCATTGCTGGCGTGGAGAGTGCACCACAGGGGTCAATTTTGTGCTACTTAAAAATGGAAATATTTGGCGTCGGTTGGGATCGAACCCGGTTCCCCATATTCGCGACCTGACACTCAGGCATTCGGCCACGAGACCCCATATTATGGATGATGAAACGTATTGTAAACTAGACTTCAAATCTCTACCAGGGCATCACTATTATTCTGGAAAGGATAGAAACTCTGTTAGTGACGAATTTAAGCTAATTAAAACAGAAAAATTCGCAAAAAAGATTCTCGTATGGCAGGCCATTTGTTCCTGTGGAAAACGCAGTACCCCTTATTTTGCAACAACGTCAATGAATGGCGAAAGATATTTGAGTGTCGAAAAACGATTATTACCTTTTACAAGGCTTCATAACATACCAATGCTATTTTGGCAAGATTTGGCAACATGCCATTATACAAAAAATGCTATTGATTGGTATAAAAGAAACCATATCGAATTTGTAGAAAAAAACTGAAAATCCTCCAAATTGCCCTGAAGTACGCCCCATCGAAAAATATTGGGCACCTATGAAGCAAAAGTTATTAAAATATAAGAAACCAGCTAAATCCGCCGACGATTTTAAATTTAAGTAGAAACAAACTACAAAAATGATAACTGATGATGCTGTACAAATTTTTATGAGAGGAGTGAAAAGAAAACTGCGTAACATTTGGATGAATCATAATTAAAGTATAAATGTTTGTTATTATATACTATAGGTATAGATATAGATCAATAATATTGTTCAATAAAAGTGTTTAAATTTATTTGATTATATGGTTTTTTGTTAAAAATTGTAGGTGACAATTTTTTCTGGGACAAGCTTTACATTTTACTCTTGCAAGTTATAACGTGTTGTATTGGTCATTTGTAAAGCACGAGTACGAAAATAGCAAAGTCTAGTCTTATTAACAATAGATAAAAATGACAAGAAAGGCTAGCCCCAAGAAATTTTTTTGGAATTCAACCAAACTAGAAAAGCCATAAAAGAAGGATTAGAATTTATGAATGAATAACAAGATCCCTTTTAGTCTCCATTTCTAATGTGTAGTAGCCGGCCTATCTTAACCTCTTCTCTCTCTATTTAGGGCTTGTATATAGCTGTCGCCGTTTACCCTCCAATTCACCGAGCCGCAATGTTTTACTAGTGCCAGTTTTTCAGCCATTGCTACATTTATACAATTAGCTGTATTTATTTTTTACGACAAATCACACATTGTCGGTCGACGGGAATCGAACGCACGAAACATGATTCGGGTGACGTCACTGCGAGCTACGAGATGTGCGCTATCGTCTCAGCTACTAAGCCGACTTCTTAACCTCTTTACTTTTGAATATTTTTGTATGATGTAAAAATTATATCACTGTTTTATTGTGAGCCTACAACATCTACTCGTAGGTCGATATAGATAGGGTAACGTGGAACGCCCGCTGTCGCCGCCGCTGTCGCAGCAATGAGAGATTGTCTAGTTCTAGCGCTAACGCAATCGCACTAGCAGCCGGGCTATGTAAACAAACAAGCCGCGACGTGTTTAATTACTTCCGGTCGCCTGAACCTTTTGTATTCATTGTTATTATGCGGTCGAACATTCTAGAGCTCTCTGGAAGTTAATGGCAGTTGTATAAAAGGGACGCAGATATGCTCAGGAATTAGTTACATAGGGAGAGTCATATGGAGATATTCACATGGAGTGTTCGGAGAAGCACTGCAGTATCGTAGTGAGCGTATGCAGTTTGTGTGGAGTAGGTACTCGGGAAGTTACTGGTAAACTGGAATAGCTGTGGATGTGAATACTCGGTAGTGTTGACGAGTATTGGGAAGCTAGGTATACGGGGACAGTAACGGTGAGTGAAAGTGGATACTCGGCAGTGGTGTTGAAAAGATATGGCATACGGATAGTCGGTGATACTGAGGCTGTGGAAGTGAGAGAGTTACTTCTGTCCCAGCAGTTGAATATACAGACGCTGTTGAGTCAGTTGAGTATATAGACGCTGTGGAGGTCGGTAGGCGGACAGTTGAACGTGATATAAGTATATAGTGACATAAATATAGTGATATAAATATCGCTGTGGATGTGAATACTCGGTAGTGTTGACGAGTATTGGGAAGCTAGGTATACGGGGACAGTAACGGCGAGTGAAAGTGGATACTCGGCAGTGGTGTTGAAAAGATATGGCATACGGACAGTCGGTGATACTGAGGCTGTGGAAGTGAGAGAGTTACTTCTGTCCCAGCAGTTGAATATACAAACGCTGTTGTGTCAGTTGAGTATATAGACGCTGTGGAGGTCGGTAGGCGGACAGTTGAACGTGATATAAGTATATAGAGACATAAATATAGTGATATAAATATCGCGTACACAGTCTACAAAATTCTGCAACAGACCGGCAATCTAAGATTGGAACGCGAAGTGAAATAAATAATTAGTAATATCATGCAAATAAGTATTAGTGTTAATTGGTTAAATAAATAAATAGTGTTAGTGTTATCTAGTTCATTATAGTTTTAGTATTTATTCGTTTTTAATACCATTTTACCTCTCGCTAAGAGAGGTATTGGATTCATGCTAAAAATCGCATATCCAGATTTTAGTGAATAAGCACGTTTTAAGGTCCCTAGAATCCGATTATAACATTTTTACGATGATGTCCGTATGTGTGTGTGTGTGGATGTTGGATCCACGATTTCTCAAATTCTATAAGACTTAAGACTACGGATTCCTCAATCTAACAATAATGGGAAGAGTTGATTAAGTTTTGGTAACAATTGGACAACCGGAAGTAGTAGTTAAAAGAAAAAAAAATCATCTAAATATTATTTATCGATAATTTATGTAAATACTTATATTAAAGAACGTTAAATTCTTTATTCGATAAATATAAATTCATTATTATATCTTCTCTAGATTTAGAGATAAAGAAATGCATATAAAATAATTTGATGTAAAAAAATCTCAGATCAAACTACTTCAAGACAAGAAATTCAAATGTTTGTAATTGTCAATTGTCAAAAATATTTGTATATCATTATAAAGATTATGAAAAGAATATACGTAAAAAAGAATACAAAAGGAATTTGCGAAAAAATGACGAATATAAAGAAAACGAAAAGGAAAGTAGAAAAAGAAAATTTCAGAATATTGAATATAAAGAAAATGTGTGTATTGTACATAATTCATATTAAAATATCCCATAGATTTTGCAAATATATGTGAGAATTATTTTGTAGTAAGACATGAATATATGTATTTGTATTTAAAAATATTTTTCGTTTTATGCGTACAACCAGGTAAAATATCTGGCGAGAGGTTATGTGCTGGCCACATCAGATTTTTAATATTTAGTTATAGTTTAATAAACCTTTATTTTAATTAATAATAATTGTCTAATATTTACACTTCACCTAAATAAAAATAAATAAAAACGTTACTATAATCATATTATTCAACAACATTATTGACATTATTGACAAATTAATGTTTTTAATAATCCGGTCGAATATATCAGGAATCGAAATGTCGGTTTTATGGTCGGATTGTCGGATTCATATCAAAACTGGATCTTCATTCCATCCTCGATTCCATCAATACATATAATATTACAATATTCTATAGAATTTTCTATAGAATATTGAAAAAAAACCATCAATTTTTCTTTACAAATTAATTAATTGACATTGCGATATTAATTGTTCTTTACATTCAAAATATTTGAGAAAAAAGTTCCGAAAAGATTATCGGGATCGTACCGGCGCCATCACACCACTGGATATTATCATTATTATAATATTTAAGGAGCATATTGGCACACCTAGCAACGGGTAAATAGACGTGATGATTAGTATATTTATTTGTTTATTTTTCATATGAATAATGTATTAGTGGATGTATAAATTTGAGGAAATATTTATCCCATTAGTCATAATATAAACTAGATAATAAAATAGTTTAATTTAACCTTGTTTATCTCTACAACACATAAATATTTTGTTTCCATGTTTTTTTATTGGAAAACATTAATTAATTATAATGTTTAATATGTTCATTTTCTTATCATGTATTGCGCATTCAACATTCATTTCAATAGCTTAATCTTCTCTCCGAAAAATTCAATCTGGAACTCATTTCGTACGAAGGACTTTGAGTGGACGAATTAAAATGTAAATTTGATTAGCTGGACCCCGTATATTCCAGAAATCATGTACTTCGGCCTTTTCAAATAAAAATTACCTCAACTTTATTGTAAATTTATACGGGAAAGTCATTGCATTATTAATAGTTCATATTGACGATATAAAAAAGATTTATGGCAATAATTATGATTATTTATAACTTGTACGTTTGATAGTCAATTAGTATTGTGTTTTATGTTGGGAATTTTAAATTTCTAGTTGTTGATTGATGGCCTCGGGCCTCGGTATTAGAGGTTCACGAGAGTCTTGCAAAAAATGCAAGGCATAAATCTGTCTTGCAAGAGAAATGCAAGAATATCAAGATTTTCTAATATTTTTTTGCACTCTTGCAATATTATAATTATAATTTAAATATATCAACATATACAGGTTGTTTCCTTTAAAACAACCAGCGCTTTTTTGGGCGAATTAACAACTTTAGAGAAAAATGTTTCATACCACAAAAATTATCAAGAATAAGGGGATAATGTATCAATAGTAACAAACCGAAGATTTAACCAGTGGGTCTCAAACGGTAGAACAAAATTATATTTTTTTAAATGGCACCCTATATAATTTTTTAGCTCTTTAAATAGAATATTATTTTCTGATTTCAACGATATAAATATAGCATTGTATAACAATTATTTCGAGAAAAATGGTATTAAAAACTAGAAATAATGTAATTAAAAAATGGGTAGCGTAACTAGGCAACAGACATCAATACCTGTGTATTGCATAGCCTATTGTAATACTATACATTATTTTTAAAGTTGTAGAATGGAATAAACGACTGATGATGTTGATGGGAGGAATAATAGCAGGAATGCAGTCTAAATTTGTTTATTATTTAGTCTGAGGCCAACGTTTCGCTGCCACTTACTGCTTCATCAGGGCAAAAGACTAAGGCGTTAATTATTATTTTTTAACGCCTTAGTCTTTTGCAACGTTTGGTTTCAAGCGTGGTTTCAAAACACAATGACAAACGTCAAATGTAGTTCCATTTTTGCTCGGTAGGCGTCACTACGGTTGCAAAACTGTGACGTCATTTGAAATTTTATATAAACTTTAAAAAATTATTACTAAACTTATGTGACAAAATATATTTTCGTAAGTAGTTTTAACTGTACTTTCAGAAGAAAAAAAATGGAAAATATGGTATGACCCCATTAAACACGTTGCGACTCGTTTGTTTACGTCGTCCGGCTGCTAGCTCGATTACGTCATCGCTATACTTAGACGCTTGTTCAGCGCAGCGACTGTGCTCACTCGTTACAATATTTTACCGGTTTCAGGATATTATTCCATTGTTTACATGTACAAAAGTAGGCTGGTAACTAAGTAATAACTGTATCTGTATGGTAATATTATTACCATAATGACTTGTCAACAACGGTATACAAAATGAAAATTAAATAAAATGAAATTATAATGCTCTTCATTAATACATACAGTTAATGTTGGTATATTGTTCTAAATACGGTATACTTTATTCTAAAATAATAAACATGATGAATAAAGCAAATAATTTGAATATTTGTCATATTGACATATGTCAAAATAGCTATTTGTGTATTAAGAGCGCAAAATGGGACATTGTCGATTGAGAGGTTGTTGCCGAGCGACGCAGGAGCGAGGCATTCTCTCGAAATCGACAATGTCCATTTGCGCTCGAAACACACACAAGATTTTTTCTACAGTCGCCACAATGGGGTCCTCCGCCATAACAAAAATTTATTTTTTTATTTATTTTTACTTATCGGTATTTTCCATTCTTCTTGAGCTATTGCTTCAATCTAATCTAAGCATTTTATACTTTCGATTTTGTAAATGAATGCCCTATTTTATTTTCACAGGAGTGCGGCATTTTGTTTGGTTATGTATGTGGGTAATGTGTAACTACAGTGTCATTAATTCCTGACTAAACTTTTCCATTAAGAATGTAGCCAAGTAGCATTTCTCAACATTGTATAGTTAGAAATTTGAGGAGCGAGCGTTTTTTCTACTTTGTCGCTCTAGAGCGGCAAAGTGACATTTTGCGTTGACAAAAGAGAGCGCAAATGGCTACTTTGTATATAGACTGTAGAAAAAAATTGTTCTCTTAACCATAGCATTTTCAGCATTCTAAAAGTAGCATTAACGGAAGAATTTCAAAAAATAATTTTTATTAATATAGCCTTCAATGTCTGAAACCGATAAACTATTAAACAAACCACGGATGTTATGAATCATAACAAGCCTTAGATGTCTTAAAATCCTCGCTCTACGAGCTCAGATTTCAAAATGAATCTTTGGCAATTATGATATACATAACATTCCTAGGTATGTTAATAGCTATTACTGTATATAAAAAGTAGCTACTTGGAAACCAAAAGTAGACTCGAATCAGTTCCAACTAAAATAGGCGCGCGGATCAGTTGCAACTGATCAGATGGGATGACACGGTGGTTGATTGATTGCGTCATCCTTGTTCGTTACCCTTCCATTAGGGGTGACACCCTTATCAAATTTCCTCCCCAAAACATCTGCGACCTCAAATTACTTCATATTCATCAAATTCGCAACATTCAAACATAAAATGAATAGGGAATAAATTATATCAAAAGTTACGCAGCGCAGAGCTATAAGGGTAGATGTATGAAAATATTTGTCGTGAAATTGCCTTAATGAATGTGGAGGATACAAAGTTATTAAGAAATTACAATGTCTTATACTGTTGTGAATGCCATGTTCTTAATTGAAACATAGACATCTTTATAATTTTAATTAAATGGCAGAATTTTCCATGCGAACAGATGTACTATTTTTGACCTTAGTTTTTATAAACTCATATATTTGCACATGTTACAAACCCAGTACATTGACACTAAGCTAACTAAAATATTAAATTTTATATGATGTCACATTTACTTTCAGTTAAACAAACATATGTTAGAAAACAAACTATCCAAGAGAATAGAGAGATGTTTGGTATACATATAATAAATATACAGGGTGTTCCGCGACTCGACCGACAAACTTATACCATATATTCCGGGGGTCATTACCATCAAAAAATGTTATATGGCCTATATACCTTGTGCCATTTAAGCCATTCAGTATTGCGCTGTTGCTAGTGCCATCTACTAACTGACTTAAATGGAACAAAGCATAGCTGAATTCCTCTTTGTTTCGGAGTAGTGATGCACGCGAGGCGAGACGAGACGAGAAATATAAAATATCGATCTCGTCTCGTTTTCGGATCTGTAATCTCGATCTCGCTCTCGTTCTCGCACATTTTTTTGGGTCTCATCTCGTTCTCGCACGAGAGTCTCGCTATAAAAATAAGCGCATGGGCACTACGAATTTACGTAACTGTTTAACTACAAGAGACAATTTCGCACCAATAGCACCGTCTTCCATGTATTTGCAATCGTATAACTATAATAAAGATATAATAAAATGAATTAAACATTAAAATATTATTTTTTTGTAACTAAAAGTACCTACACTTTTTCATAAAAATTTCTAATGACCTGAAATAACAGATATAAGAATTGAATATATTAAAGTAATGGATCTTTTCAATTTAATGGCTATCTCTTTCTATCGCTGCAAATAGTAAGAAAATGGCGCGAACAACTGCCAGTTGGGCTGTCAAACGAAACGTCAAAAATATTGCAGACATTAAAATACCTGTATTTTCAATGAAAATTTGCATCGTTAGAAATTTTAACTTGAATAAAAGCTTTTGTAACTTATTTCGATAAGATTTTTTAAAGTTATTTGAGATATTCTCACCTTTTACTTCTATTTTTTTTTAGAAACAAACGCCATCGCCGTAGATCTCAGTTGTTCTTACTATGCGCAGATCCCCTTTGCGCATATCTTCTCTCTTTAAATTGAAAAGGTCCAGTATACAACAATTTGAATATTTAATTAATTGGTATTCTTTATGAAAGGGATAATATAAAATAAATGAAATGCAAAGCCTCCTAAATTTAAAAAAAGTGTAATAATTTAATCATTCGCCATTCTATTTTTTAATAATACAACATACGATTGTTTTTATACAGTTGGATAGCAAATTTCACGTACTTTTCAAATTTGAAAAAATATATAGGGTGTTCCATGTGAATATTAAAAGTTGCTATCAATTTTTCTAAAACCGGAAGTAATAAAATTGATCTACTTCCGAAATTTTATAGAGGAATTAACATACTATTAAAATTTATGTTATATAGTTGAAATCGCTAAAAGTAATAATAAGCGAGATATTTGCTGATTTATTTATAGACGGACAGCCTGTATTATACAGAATACACAACTTACTGCTATTGTAATTTTGTAATACGTATCAATCTTAACAAAGAACTACCAAGGAGACTGACCAGGTGACCAGTCAAAACAAGTCATAGACAAGATTGAACTTGTCGTTCTTCTTGGACTGTGCTTCGAAATCTACAAGTTCATTGGTTTTTAATTCAAGTTGTGGAGTAAAAATAGACTGCTAATGCCTAGTTTTATAAAAGATGGATAAGTAAATTACTAGCAAAGTAAAATTTACTCTTAAAGTAAAATAGTTTATTCTAGCTCAGTAAATCTAGAGAATAAATTACTCCACCGATTTTCGAGGAAGTAAATTTTATTCTGTAGAATAAATTTGACACATCAACATTAATTAAATTAAATTCATTATAAATTTCCTCTCTTGCATTGTATTTACATATATTTATTTATATCCAATATATTTGCTTTGTCTATTTCTGTGTAATTTTTTCCCCGTTCTCTCTTTTTTGCATGTTAGTTGACACCTGGCACTTTATGACACACTTTATTTTCTATTTTGACTTTTGGATTTATTTCGTGTCAGGAACATACAGAATACAATGTTATTAAAACATTCTGTATCACATTGCTTCAAATAGATCCTCTTCAGTTGGAGATTAACTTTATCGTCAGTAGTGGTTTTAAGGGATACCGTCTAGTAGTGTTTTATCCTGGTTTATCAATCTCTCTTATGCTCCAGTATTGGAAAAATTAGCCGGTATAAGAAACCATAGCCTGAGTGTACTACGGTATTGATGGAGGCTTTTAGCTTGTCCCCAGTTAAAATTGTAGTTGCAAATTCATAAAAAAATAAAATTTTATTACCACTCTGGCCTGTAGGTTCTTAATATAGTGAAAAACAATATTAAATGTATATAATTATAGAAAATATTAAAATATTTATATGCAAAAATCACAAAGTAATGACAGATGTCATGTGTCTGTTGGTAAATCACTAGGATAAAGTATTTCCTCTGCAAGTAGTTATTTTACTCTGGTACATGTTTTATAAAATAGACATTTTTATTTACTCGTCGATTAAATTTACTTTCAAAGTAATAACTCAGCAGTTTATTCGATGTTTATTAAACCGGGCATAAGACAGGTATATTTTTTCTTTTTTAATTTTTAGGAAATTTCGAATTTTAGAGGTACTCGAATTACAAAGGTTCGGCTATATTTAAAAATTGAAAATAATTTTCCGAGTGGGGTATTCTACCGATATTTTTTATATTTTTTCGGATAATATATAAAAATCTAGAAATATTGGTAAAAACGCGATGTTAAAATTCGAATTAGTAAGCGAGATATGAATTTTTGAATATCTGAAATTATTTGTGACGTCATAGTGCCGAGTTGGTTATGCTTCTCTAACTGAATCTCAAACAGTTAATTCTAGGGGTATCTGCATTGTCTGCAATAGGCATATATTTTCATTTATTTTTATTAAATCTTCTTTCCCTTGTCATATTAATTAGTAAAGATTACAGAAACAAAGAAAAATGTATAAAATAATAAAAATATTTAAAATAAATATTATTTGAATCTATTTCATGAAACATTTTGACAATGTCATTAGGATGACAGTAGTCTTGCGATGTGCACATTTTGAGCGTCAGCGCCTCTAACGGCTACATTGGCATTTTCGATTACCGAATCAATTTTGACATTTCGAGAAAGTGATACAATTTACAATTTTGTTTTGAGTTGTTGCTATTGTGTATGAATATTATACATCATAGTATATTGAAATGAATAAAGAAAATATTTAAAATGCTATATATGTGATGTGACAATCAAAAAAGTCAAAATACCAGTGAAGGTACTGTGGCAGAAAATATAATTTTTCTCATAATATGTGTGATTTCTGTAAACCATTATATCATATTTAAATTTATATTATAATTTATAATATTAGTTAAATGTTACAAGATGCATAATACATGAAAATTGAGATTAAAAAGTTGGAAAACTTGAATGATTGGAAAGAAGAAAATTTCTACATATCACGATATCAGTGTATGATGTTAGCATCTTTCTTTTATATTCGCAATAAATGAAGAAGATTCTTCATTGAAAATATACCAGGTTCTAAGTAAAGAAAATATACGAAAAATACGAACCATGTGAATTTTTAATTTTAACATTAACATTACATGTACAAAATCTATATTACATACACGAATTATGTCAAAAATAGACTTCTATTTCATACAACTGCAAGTATTATACAATTTTAAGACAGTTTTCTGCTTCTTGTATTATATCTTGTTCAAATATAAACTTAAGAAACACATTTTTATATAATTCATTATTGCAATCAGACGACCATTGTTGGAATTTTATTCATGCGATAAGTATCTTTTACAATGAGAAAATATGTATACCTAAAAGAATTTTTCATGTTAGTAGAAGATATCTGATGAAAAGTTATTTTCTTATACATCTGTTCCTCATATAATCTTCTAGGAAATTTATAAAATTTGATACTTCAATCGGTAATTTTGTAAGAATTATTACATCCCCCCCTGCATCACATAATATTTGACGTCCTATCATTCGCATTCATTGCAAATATTTTATAAAATAGAACTTGCAAAATTATTTTGACATAAAACATAACCTTGCTATGTTTCAATGAGTAACCTTTTTTTTCATTTTTGTCCGCTGTCGGCGCTGACAACTTTTGTGCCTATTGGGATTTTCAAATAAGAAAACGGTAACTAGCGACGAATATTAGAACTACAAACAGTGGTACACATTTGACATTTACATGAAACTACAACTATATGACTACAAAAACTTTATTATACAAACTTAAATTATAAATAATAAATACTAATAAATGAGAAAATAATACGAAAACTAAAGAAACACAATGGACGGCAATGCTATGTTTACAAATGTCAACAAAAAGTGTACCATTGTTTAATGCGATCAACGCCATCTCTTGATACTTGAAAATCCCAATAGGCGGTGTGCACGCTCAAAATGTGCATATCGCTTATAGTTCTTAATTTGAATTTAAACAAAAATACCCCATTTTAATATTTGGCGTCGATCTGATTCGAATCTGGGCTGCCGGAATCACAGACGGTTACATAAACATTTGGCCGCGCATTTCCAATGTTATGTTGAATGTTCTGGATTTTTTCTCAAATATTTTAAATTACGAGTATATTGTAAATTAAGATCGAAATATTCATTAATTAAATTTAAAAAGAAAATTGTATAAGTAGCGTTTTGTTCAAACTTCTTGCAAAAAATTGTTTTCTTTTGTTTTATTTATAATAAAATGAAAATTAATGTAGACAATTTAAAAAATAATGCTTTATTAATATTGATTTGAAAGTTTGAGCATACTGGAATTTTTTCGTTGGAAAATGATCGTTTTTGATTTAAAATGGCTGTATTTTGTCCATGTTTTGGAAAGACTTTTTCAATTAATCCTGTCATTAGGGATTGTGAACCGGGGGTAATGTCAACGCAGACAGGGCCACGCAAGCTGATAATTTTTCATTCCTTCGACGTACCGTAAATCGGAAGTGCACGACATTTCCTTATTCAATTATAAGAAAACACAAAACCGCTTAATATTTACATAATCTTCTAATAAAAAAATAAAAGATTATTAGATTTAAAAATCATAATCTTATAAAAAAATATATAAAATCGTGTCTTTCAAAAAATGATTAATGAAAGATTACATGAAGAAAAACATCTATACACTTTTATATACTTAGATATAAAGGGTTTGGAAGAATTTATTTGTCTCCTAGAAGACTTGACTTTCTGAGGAAAAACGTTTCTAAGAATAGATACAGGGTGTAAATAAGCGCATTAAATTTAACCAGTAATATAACTCGTCGAGAGCAACAATATTTCTTAATAGCTTTTTCTCGAAATCGCATATTTTTTTAAGCATTTTTACCACCCCGTAAATTGACGAGTCGTTCCAAATATTTTTGTGATAATTGAATGCAGTAGCAATTATGAAAAATTTTGTTTTAGCAATTGACAGTCCTGTCAGTTGTTGCAATTAAATTTTGACATTAGTAATAAACTTGTTTATAAGGTAAAATTCTGTCAAAATGCGAGTACACAGACATTGTAATTACTTACCTATGGTTTATTTATTTATTTTTTTACTCGTATCTGTACTACATTTTACTTGACATCACGGTTGACATAAAGACAGTATCAACGCATTTACACGGAGCGTTTCCAAATCATCACCAAATCATTCTGTTCTTAATATTCGCACATTTGTTAATCTTGTATATATTTATCACATCACAATACGGAGTGTCACATATGACAATTTTTAAAAAAGCAACAGTTATATCCATAACATGTGCAAAAAGTTCTATGTGTTCAGCACATAACAGACTTCAATTTTGGAAACGGCTCATAATGTTCATTAATGAGACTGAATTTACTTGGGAAGGTGTATTTATTATGCACAATACACAATTCGACAGACGAAAATGCTGTAAAAATTTTCATTAAAAAATGTTTGGGCGGGAACAATAAATGGACGACTAATTATTGGTACTTATGTACCTCTTTTAAATGGACAAAAGTTTGTACTTACATTTTTTGAATAACGTATATAAACTATTATGATTTGACGACGATAAATAATCATCTCATAACCTAATAACTATGCTTTTGCTTTTCCTCTCCTTACCTCGTCCCTCCTTGTCTTTCCCTATTCACAGGTGATTAAAAGCCTGGTTTAATAGACAACTTTATAATTTTGTTATCCAAAATTTAAATTTATTTATTTTAAAAATTGTACTATTACGTATTAATTAATAATAATGTTATTTCCCTTGATTCGTTTATTAATTACTGTGACTGTAAGTGTAACCGATAACCGACAATTTTTGAGCTGTTTGTATCCCACTTGAATACGGCAGCAGCCATTTGTTCTCCATGGGTGGGTAACGAAATATGCAGCAAATCTTTAAAGAATTTTAACTCAAAATCTAAAAGAGTTACATTACTGGTTAAATTTAATGCACTTATTTCAATTTACACCCTGTATATTTCAATACTTTATAGTGAATTTGTTGTGATCAGCAAGTACAATACTTCCCTGCAATTCTATTCTATTTTATATAAATATAGTACCTATACTATATTTCAGATAAGAATAGACTTGGTGGCGCTGCTGCGCCAGCCTGTTTTACACACATTAAACTTATGAATTAGTTGTCGTGTATAGTGATGCCGCGAGACGAGAAACGGCGAGAATCAATCCAGTCTCGTTTCGTCTTGAAATTTCGAGACGAGATTACTCTGTATCTCGTCTCGTCATAATTTTTCTTGCCTTCTCTCGATCTCGACTCGAATTTATAGTTAGCAAAGAAACGAGTACCTCTAATTAAAACTGATTGTATTACTCTCTGGTATTTAAATGGTTAGGTATAAAAAATACTCAATATCATGGGCTTATTAACCGTTGCTGGGCGTGTCAATCTGTTTTGTACGCAAATATTGGTAATTATAATGATATATATTCGTATAGTGCGGGCACTTGCAGTTGGTGTGAAGAGTACACCATAGGTATCACTTTTGTTTTGCTAAAACCCAAAATAACTTTAAAATGAATAAGTAAATATGAATGTAAATGAAGAGACAATTCAAATATTTATATATACCGATGAATATTTTGTTCTTTTATACAGATTTACATTAATAGTTTTTGTACATATTATATGGATAAATTTATAAAATTATCTATAATTTAAATCCCGGAGCCTACGCTTTAAACAAACAAAACTTCTTGGTTACGCAGCTATTCAAATGTATATAACTGACAGATAAATGTCACTGTCAAAGAACTAATCATTACAAATTAATAATAGTAAAGTTTTAAAAAGAAAAAAGAAATTGAACAATAGGAAAGGAAATCAATACAGTTTCCAGCATAAGTAAATATGTAGGTATGTATTTAGATTAATAAAAATTAAAGATTCGCAAAAAAGTTTAAGCTAATCCTTATATTTGGATTAGTGAATTCTATTATATCCTAGTATTTAAAATTTAACCTTCATTTTATTATCAAAAAATCTGATGTGCCCAGCACATAACCTGTCGCTAGATATTTTACCTGGTTGTACGCATAAAACGAAAAATATTTTTAAATACATAATCTTCATAATGATGTACAAATATTTTTGACAGTGTACAAATATTTTTGACCGTGACATTTATGAAGTAGTTTGATCTGAGAATTGTTACATCGAATTATTTTATATGCATTTCTTTATCTCTAAATCTATAGAAGATATAATAATGAATTTATATTTATCGAATAAAGAATTTAACGTTCTTTAATATAAGTATTTACATGAATTTTCGATAAATAATATTTAGATGATTTTTTTCTTGTAACTACTACTTCCGGTTGTCCAATTGTTACCAAAACTTAATCAACTCTTTCCATTATTGTTAGATTGAGGAATCCGTAGTTAAAAATGTCTTAAGTCTTATAGTATTTCAGAAATCGTGAATCCAACATCCACACATCCTCACACACACATACGGGCATCATCGTAAAAATGTTATAATCGGATTCTAGGGACCTTAAAACGTGCTTATTCACTAAAATCTGGATATGCGATTTTTAGCATGTATACAATACCTCTCTTAGCAAGAAGTAAAAGGTAGTAACTTGGATTAGATTACACTATATTTTAAGAAAAAAACTGCCAAAATTAGAGTAAAATTAGCTAATCCAAAAATAAGTATCAGCTTAATCTTTTTTGTTACTCGGGCTGTAAATGGCGGGAGGTATTGTGTTGGCCATACCAGATTTTTTATCTCTTAAATCCATGAAAAATGTAGGTAATATAAATGAAATACATAGATAGAAAATTAAATGTTCTTCAATTTTGAAGTCGGAACGTCGGCATAGAATAAATTTTATTGTTGACTGCAAGTCCGAAGAATTGTTACTTCCTTTTTCATCTCCATAAGAAATAATGGTTTAAAAAAGTCGCTAGAAAATGTCAGGAAATTTCAATCTTTGAAATTGTTGACTTACGTAGTTATAAAAGAGTTTTGAATTATTTATTTGTCTCGTACAAAACAACTTTCTAGGGAAAAACATTTCCAAGAATAGATATTTCTATAATTTAATAGTGGAGTTCAAGCACGCGAAAATATATTTTAAAGTAGGCTAATTTCAAAATAATAAAAAATGGGTGTAATTATAAAATTTTGAATAATGATATTCTTTGAAGATGTGTCTGTAAGTAGTTCTTTGAAGTGCTAACGAAGTGTGTAGCCATTTATCTGTAGATTTCCTTTGAATTGAACGAGTTAATTCTCAAGTTAATCAGTTGACCTGTAAACCAATTACTTCCAATTATAAGTGACTCTTCTTCTCTTTACGCCTTAGCAAATTTCAGTAAAAGTTGGAAAATATTTCGCGAAAGCATTTGGTGGTATGTATGTGTGTGTTGTATATATAGTGTACCGTCGGTGAGAACACAAGTCTGGTATCCACACTTGTAGAGGGGTAAGGGAAAGATGCAGGCAGTGGAATGTGGTCCTGTAGGTTGGCCACCCTGCAACACCAGACCTGTCTCTACCTGCACAACACCACAACCGGTCAATCACTTCATTATGCATTGCCAAGCGGTCACCCATCCCGAAATACACCTACCGGATCAAAGCTTGAACAAAGTAACAGTTTAGGAAAAATTTGGGTGATAAATTATACGTTTTTAACAGACATATGTATCTGGAAGATATCAATTAAAAATTAGAATGTGTGGTTTGACGCTTTGGGTACGAATTCCACTAAATTTATTTATTTCCAATTTACAAATCACATAGCGATGAGCCCTGTGGTGTACTCTCTACGACAGCTTTGAAAGTCCGTGGATGGAACGAAAATCCTATTTTAGTACTGAATTCCGTTTCGGTCGAATTTCCTGAACAATTCAAACGGACTGTAATAGGCTTACGGTAAAACATTGTTAAATTTGTTAAATAAATAAAATACAAATGTATCTACTTGGCATCAGAAAAGTGATTAGTGATTGGATAAGATCTTACATCGTATTTATACAAAAGTAAAGGAATTAAGAAAGAGCGACAATTATACACAATCTAGGAATGGAGACTAAACGAGATCAAGTTATTAATTCATCAATTAAAATCCTCCTTTTATGGTTTTCCTAATTTTGTAGTCCAGAAGTTTTAGTAAGGGAGCTAGCTTTTGTTTCGCCATTTTTATCATATATAATATCATAAGTGGTAAATTTTTGCCGGAAAATTTTTCAGATTGTTACGAGAGCCGGTTGCCTAGCAATTTATTGAGTGACATTGACAAAAAAATCACAAGTTGTCAACGAGTGATTTTTGATCAATGTCACGAGATAAATTGGCAACAGGCTCGAGTAAAGCAATCGGAAAATTTTTCCAGGATAAAATTTAACCATGAATGGTATTCGGATGACTATTTCCAAAATAAAAATCAGGTAATCATTTATATAATTGACAAAAATCTTGTAATTTTTATTGTGTTTAGAGGTATTATGTTTCAGTTTGCTTTTTCAACGTTTTAAATAGATTCTTGTCCGAATCGACTCGTGTTTAATAAAAACTGATAATACTGAAATTATACAGACTTTGACAGGTATGTAAACAATATATTTCTAAAACATCAAAAAAATTCGCTTATCAAAATTTGTAAAAATTCGACATCTTATTCTATTGGCTTAAAGGGTGCGAAAAAATTTTGTGTCTGTTTTGTCGAAGTGAAACTTGGTAACTAGGTAGAATCCTGAATTTGGATTGGTTTATATATTTATGAGTGAAATAGTCTATTGAAAATAAGAGCAGACTTTGCAATTTTTTGCATTCATTCATTAATACTTTCAACTGATCTAACACGTTGTAACTTTTAAGCCAGATTTTGGAGATTCGGTAATCCAGACTTTCGAATATCCTTTCCATCACTAGTATTACAGATACATCATAAATCGATATTAACGAGACCTGCAAGCAAAAAAAAATCTGATGTAGCCATCACCAAACCTCCCGCTATTTAATTTTTATTAATTTAAATATACATACCTACTTACATATTTAGTTATTGCGGAAACTGTATTAAGATCCATTACATATAACTATGGTTCTATTACTATTTTCTTGTTAAAACGTTACTATTATTAATTTGAAATGATTAGTTCTTTGACAGTGACATTTATCTGTCAATTACATACATTTGAGATAGGAACTGTGTAACCAAGAAAAAGAAAAAGTATTTATACAAATCTGTAGAAAATTTAATAATCTTTAATTTTTATAATAACACAAAACTTCAAAAAGTAACATTTGAAGGTATTTTTCGAGGAAAATCTATTTTGAGCGTCAAATAAAGTGCCATTTCCGGTTATCTGATATACACCAAAATCTAATGATCTCCTCCCATATTAGAATAAGGTAGAAATACAAGGTTTCAAAATTTTCTGAATGATAGTATTTGAGTTAGAGTAAAGGATCCACACACACATACATACACACACACGCACAGACAGACAGACAGACAGACGATAGACAGATAGACAAATAGACAGATAGACAGACAGACAGACATACAGACAGACTGAGAGAGAGGGAGGAAGGAAGGGAGGGAGACACAAAAACACACACCCACGCACACACATACATACATACATACATACATACATACATACATACATACATACATACATACATACATACATACATACATACATACATACATACATACATACATACCTACACACATACACATATACACACTTTCACACACAGACATCATCGTAAAAATGTTAAAATCGGATTCTAGGGACCTTAAAACGTGGTCATTTATCAAAATCTCGATAGGCGATTTTTAGCACGATCCCTATACCTCCCTTATCAAGGGTAGCGAGAGGTAAAAAAACAGATTGGCAAATCCAGAAATGGATAATAAGCCATGATGATATATTTATTTATATATTTAAAGTCTGTCAAATACTTAAAAGTGAGTTATTATAAAAAACTGTTTGCGGTGACTGATTGTTATATGTATCTCTTGGACGTCGTCTCCTTGAGTGCGTGGGAAGCGTCTGGGTCTGAGGCCGGCGCCGACAGTATCGATTCACCTACGGAGACGCCAGCACAGGGACGGCCTGGCCCAATTACACAGAACCAGAATACACAAATAGAATATATGGATTTATTAAAAGAACATACATTATATATTTGACATTCATGCCACTAAAATGTGCCAAGTTCGAAAAAGATAATATCATTGATTAAATAATGTACATGGATTGGCAACCTTTTATGACCATTTGCAAAGCACACTATGTGAGCTATGTATTATTCTGCCATCTCGCTCAAATAAGTAATAATTTTTTTAACAATTTATGAAATAATGTAAGCCGCATTTGTTAAAAATAAATTTCTAATTATATAATATTACATAATATGATAATTGTACACGGATGTCGTTCACTCTTCCAAAACAAAACAGCGCTACACAAATTTACTGTAACGATACGAAAATTCGTACTTACTAGGGTCACGCTAGAATTATTGAGAATAAGACACATTGTTCATACTTTTTTAGAATTTTATTTTAAATATGTTCAAATTATTTAGTTCCCTTTAATAATAATAATAATAATAATAATACACTTCATTGTTATTTCCTTTCGTTGCTTAAATGCTCCCAACCAAGTTTTTTGAATACTTTCAAAATAATCATATATTGCCAAATCAGGTGAGTATGGCGGGTGTTCTATTACTTTTATATATTTTTTGCGCCAAAAACTAGCAAATGCTCTCTATTTAATTCCATATTTTCATATAAATATACCATCACGGCATATTAACCATTGCTGGATATGCCAATCTGCTTTGTACACATAATTTGGTAATGATGACGACATATTTGTACCGTGTGGGCGTTTATCAGGCGTCACCTCACGGGCACTCATTGCTGACGTGGATAGTGCACCACAGGGGTCAATTTTGTGCCATTTAAAATTTGAAATATTTGACGTCGGTCAGGATCGAACCCGGTTCCCTAAATTCGCGACCAGACACTCAGGCACGCGGCCACTAGACCCCATATTTTCACTCACAACAATACTTTAAAAAATAATTAACTGAGTTCAAACTAACTTTCGCAACTTAATATTAAATGAGAGATACATAACTATTTGTATTTATTATATAACTAACTGCAAATTTTGTTTTCCACGGCTTATGCGATTTTCATATTCTCAATAATTCTAGTGAGACCCTCGCATTATTTAATCAATGATAAAATTAAAAAGAATTAAACAAAATGGAGAGTTATTGACAATAGCAGCAATAGTTTGAATATGGACATCTGCGAGACTAGCGAGAGCTCTCTGCGTGATAACTTACGAGTAGAAATTGTGAGGTGATGTCTGATATCTCATCGGTACAGAGATATCATAAATAAAAGCAAATTGGCACACCCAGAAATGGGTAATAAGCCATGTTGATATATTATAATATTTATTGAAGGTAAATATAATTTCAAAAGAAATTACTATTTTTACCTCCCGCTACCCTTGGTAAGGGAGGTACAGGGATCGTGGTAAAAATCGCATTTCGAGATTTTGGTAAATGAGCACGTTTTAAGGTCCATAGAATCCAATTTTAACATTTTCACGATGATGTCTGTGTGTATGTGTGTGTGGATCCTCCACTCTAACTCAAATACTATCATTCAGAAAATTTTGAAACCTTGGTATTTCGAACTTCTTCTGTAATGGAAGGGGCCCATTAGATTTTGGTGTAAATGGTACTTTACTAGAAGCTCAAAGTAGTTTTTCTTCGAAAAATACTTTTAAATGTTATTTTTTCGACATTAATGTTATAATAAAAATTAAAGATTATTAAATTTTCTACAGATTTGCATTAATACTTTTTCTATATATTTTATGGATAAATTTATAAATTTATCTATAATTTAAATCCCGGAGCCTACGCTTTAAACAAACAAAACTCTTTGGTTGCGCAGTTATGCAAATGTATGTAACTGACAGATAAATGTCACTGTCAAAGACCTAAATATTTCAAATTAATAATAGTAACGTTTTTATAAAAGAAAAAGTAAATAGAAAAATAGGAAAGGAAATCAATACAGTTTCCAGCATATGTAAATATGTATTTAGATTAATAAAAATTAACGATTCGCAAAAAAGTAAGCTAATTCTCATTTTTGGATTAGTGAATAGGGTATTCTCTGAGGACTGCCAATATTAAAAATTTATATAATATATTAGTGTTGATCGGTAAACAAGAGGGAAAAAGCAAAAAACATATTATAAATCGATTGTTGCAAAAGATATAAAGCATTTAAATTTTGCTGATGTACTAGATGACCTTCCAATGGGAGACCAGTTGAAATCCCTACTCCATGTTCGAATGTGATAAGACGCCGCATGAACCACTGATAGCCCATCGCTGGTAGTGTACAACTAGTACGTCGCTATCACGTGACACAACAAAACCAAATTTTAAAAGTTAATATCTCGCTTATTAAAGCGAATATTTAACTCGGGTTTTCACAGGTACTCTTAGATATATCTATTCTTTAAGAAAAAAAAATAAAAAAAATATGAGAGAATACCCTATTTTATTTTATCCCGGTATTTAAAATTTATTCTTCATTTTATTATCAAAAAAGGTAGTTACTTGGATTAGATTAGACTATATTTTAAGAAATAAACTACCAAAATTAGAGTAAAATTCGCTAATCCAAAAATAAGGATTAGCTTAATCTTTTTTGTGACTCGGGCGGTACATGGCGGGAGGTATTGTGTTGGCCACACCAGATTTTTCTCATGCAAATACTGAAATGAAATAAATCCAATATGTGTCAGACTCCTAAAATCCCTTGTGATTTGTACGTCATCCCTTACTTTACAATAGAGTGGATAAATATTTGAATATGAGGTTTTATCTGGTCAAAGTAACAGACTTCTTTAAACCTTTAACCAAATTTTGGTTTCCTAGGTAACACTTCTTTGTGATTCGAATTCTACATATAAAATTATTTACTTCTAACTATCAGGTATAATTTTTACCGCAGAACGGTTTAAAGACACATAAACATAGACAAAATTTCTTTAAATCTCTTATGGACCCAGGATTTAACATCGTTTTTTTCAAGAAAAACTGTTAAAATCTTCAAATTAAGGTACTTCCGGTTGACCAATTATAACCGAAATTTAATCAGCTCTTCACATGGATGTAACGAAGTACAATACGATAGAATTATAATTTTTGGGATTGTAGTATTAGAGTTATCGCAGACGAAAATTTTGTCAGACACACACACACACATACACACACACACACGCACACACACACACACACACACACACACGCACACACACACACACATATATATATATATATATATATATATATATATATATATATATATATATATATACAGGGTGGTGGCGGTTAGGGGTGAACATAGGGATTTAAGATGGGATTTTAGTTTTTTGCAATTTCCTGCTCTCCTGTTTATTTTACGGCAAAAACTGTAGAGTACAAAATTGTTCAGAATTAAAAATTGCATACAAAAATATATTTACATTTATTATTATGTTTTTGGTTTCTTCACAATTTTAAAAAGAAATTTAAAAATTTCTGTTAATTTGTAGCAATAGCCATGACTTATAACTCAAATGTTTAAACATAATAATGTCATTCAATTTCTGTCAAATTTTCAAAATTTTCTCTAATAAAAAGTTAATTTTATATTGAATGTTTATTCGAATAAGGAACGAGTTTTCATTATAAAAAATTATTATGGTGGAAATAGTTTTAGAAGAATACGTGATTTGTTTTCCATAAAGTACGAAAATACACCAATTCCTATTATAGCAACAATTTCTAAACTTGTTAAAAACGTTGAGAACACAGCTAGTGTAGCTGTGAACGAAGGTAATGAAGGAAATAATAATAATAATAGAAGACGTTATAACAAAGTGAATGAAGAAATGGTATTGGCTATGATAAATCAAAAATCTACGTAGTTGATACATTTGGAATTGGTTTATTATTAAATGGTATACCTAATAAAAAATGCGTATTAAAATTAAAAGTTGTTTGTTTTTATTTAATTTTTAAGTTGGATTAGCGCATGGTTGACGTTTATAAATAATTTTTGACAACCAGAAAAAAATAAATTCCATGGCTATTGCTACAAAATAACAGAAATTTTGAAATTTCTTGAAGAAACGAAAAACATAATAATAAATGTAAATTTTGTACACTACAGTTTTTGCCGTAAAAAGAACAGGAGAGCAGGAAATTGCAAAAAACTAAAATCCCATGTTAAATTCCTATGTTCACCCCTAACCGCCACCATCCTGTATATATATATATATATATATATATATATATATATATATATATATATATATATATATATATATATATATCTATCACACATCACACACACACACGCACACACACGCGCGCACACACACACGCACACACACACACACGCGCACACACACCATCATTAAATTAGTAAAATCGTATTCTAGGGACCCTAAAACGTGCTTATTTTTTGACCAATGACAATACCTTCCTTACCTAAAGGTGACGGAGGGTACAAATCCAATTTTCACAAATTAGCAAAAAACGTAAAACTTTGCAAAGACAGTACACATAACCTCACAAAATATAATTGTGCAACTAGTGTTGCCCTCTCTGTATTAAGCCGTGAACTTTTTAATCCACTCTCGTAATGGTTCATTAGTTAGACATTTAAACATAACAGTAATTTTTTTGAAAGTCTAAAATTTCTGATTCACTGATTTGGATGTGGTAAATGTATTTTAAGATTGTATTTGTGAAGTAAGTTATAGTAAAGCTTATATTAGTGTTGTGTCCTATGTTTTGTATTGGGTGTACAAGGTATTCCATCCCATCCTAATCAGGAAGTGAAATTCCACTTCCGATGTACCGTCACACAGTGACAAGGGTTAGACAATGCTGGCAACTTTCAGGAAAAAATGTAACTTGTTGCCTTTTGAATAATGTTAGACTTGTTGAGTTTTTAATAGGGAATTTGAATGTTTGTAATTCACACCAAAGTTTGAGATGAGTTTGGAGAACGCTGTTAGCAAGCTGTAGATACATTTGCCTCCCTCTATTGATTTTTGTTTACAACTTTTTACACGGATTATTCAAGCTGCTAACGTCACAGATATATTTAGGAAGAATTTATGTCTCATTCAAAATTTACACAGCAAAGAATCGTGACTTCAACGGCAAAATTGTACATACACACAAATAAATTATTTATATGGAAGAAATTCCACAGTTCTATATGCATAATAAACAAACTGACGGTATTTTTCAAATCAATAGTTAAAAAGGACCTACTACTGTGCGGTTTTGGGATCTACCATAAAACATACAAACAGCCTATTCTAGAGCCAGTGTGATACATTTAGGTATATTTTGAATAACATATTATGAAGGTTTTACTTAAAAATGTAATTTAATATTGCTTAACCCTAAACCGGTCATGTAGAGTCCCTCAGACCCCTAAATTATTTTCTTTTATAAATAATATGGATACCGTTTCTTAAATGGGGTCATACCAAAAAGAAAAAAGAAAAAATGTTGGTTTTTCTTTCATAAATGAAAATTTTATCTAATATTATGCATATATACATCAAAAATATTAAATATTATTATACTTTTCTTTTATAGGAGTATTTTTTGGATTCAAGCTTCACTGTAGTTTATAATAATACCATGTTTAAAAGATATAAAATTAATTCTTTTTACCTCGCGCTACCCTTGGTAAGGGAGGTATAGGGATCGTGCTAAAAATCACATATCGAGATTTTGGTAAATGTTTTAAGGTCCCTAGAATCCAATTTTAACATTTTCACGATGATGTCTGTGTATGTGTGTGTGGATCCTCTACTCTAACTCAAATACTATCATTCAGAAAATTTTGAAACCTTGTATTTCGAACTTTCTCTGTACTGGAAAGAGCCCATTAGATTTTGGCGGAAATCGGATAACCGGAAATGGCACTTTACTAGAAGCTTAAAATACGTTGTCTTCGAAAAATACCTTTAAATGTTATTTCTTCCACAATAATGTTATTATAAAAATTAAAGATTATTAAAATTTCTACAGATGTGCATTAATACTTTTTCTATATATTTTATGGATAATTTTATAAAATTATCTATAATTTAAATCCCGGAGCCTACGCTTTACACAAACAAAACTCCTTGGTTGCGCAGTTATTCAAATGTATGTAACTGACAGATAAATGTCACTATCAAAGAACTAATCATTTCAAATTAAGAATAGTAACGTTTTAAAAAGAAAAAAGTAAATAGAACAATAGGAAAGGAAATCAATACAGCATATGTAAATATGTAGTTATGTATTTAGATTAATACAAATTAACAATTCGCAAAAAAGTTCAAGCTAATTCTCATTTTTGGATTAGTGAATTCTATTTTATTCCGGAATTAAAATTTAATCTTCATTTTATTATTAAAAAAGGTAGTTTCTTGGATTAGATTAGACTATATTTTAAGAAATAAACTGCCAAAATTAGAGTAAAATTCGCTAATCCAAAAATAAGGATTAGCTTAATATTTTTTGTCACTCGGGAGGTATTGTGTTTGGTCACACCAGGTTTTTTGATTCACATATAACATTTTAAATAATTTCTTTATTCATTTCAATATACTATAAAATAAATAAATAAATATATCATCACGGCTTATTACCCATTACTGGGTGTGCCAATCTGCTTTGTACACAGATGCGGTAATGATGAAATATTTGCACCGTGCGGGCGCTTACCAGGCGTCTCCTCACGGGCACTCATTGCTGGCGTGGAGAGTGCATCACAGGGGTCAATTTTGTGCCATATAAAATTCGAAATATTTGGCGTCGGTCGGGATCGAACCCGGTTTCCCAGATTCGCGACCTGACACTCAGGCACACGGCCACGAGACCCCATAATAATATACTATGACGTATAATATTCATATACAACAGCAAAAACTCAAAATAAATTGTAAATTGTATCACTTTCTCGAAATGTCAAAATTTATTAGGTACCCAAAGACGCCAAAGTAGCCGTTAGAGGCGCTGACGCTCAAAATGTGCACATCGCCTATTGCAGGATCGTTGGATCAAGTGTTGATACTAGATCCAACTCACAGAACGTAAAATCAATTCCATGGATGGAATATCTAACTCTCACTCACGCAACATCTTGACCAGACACAGCGGGAGTTAAATATAACTCACATGGCGTTTAAGATATCTGGAATAGACTGTTTGTAAGTTTTATGCCGGTTCCAAAACCGCACATCAATAAGATCTTTGTTAGACGGTTGATACAATGGGCTACTTGCGTGCCATTTTTACCTCTCGCTAAGAGAGGTATTGAATTCATGTTAAACATCGCATATCCAGATTTTAGTGAATAAGCACGTTTTAAGGTCCCTAGAATCCGATTATAACATTTTTACGATGATGTCCGTGTATGTGTGTGTGGATGTGAGGATGTTGGATCCCCGATTTCTCAAATACTATAAGACTTAAGACATTTTTAACTACGGATTCGTCAATCTAACAATAATGGGAAGAGTTGATTAAGTTTTGGTAACAATTGGACAACCGAAAATTTATGTAAATACTTGTATTAAAGAACGTTAAATTCTTTATTCGATAAATATAAATTCATTATTATATCTTCTATAGGTTTGGAGATAAAGAAATGCATATAAAATAATTTGATGTAAAAATTCTTAGATCAAACTACTTCAAGGCAAGAAAATACAATTTTGGTAATTAACACATAAATGTCACTGTCAAAAATATTTGTATGCCACTGTCAAAAATATTTGTACGTCATTATGAAAATAAAAAAAAGTCAACAACGCAAAAGAATATATGTAAAAAATAATATAAAAGGAATTTACGAAAAAATGACGAATATAAAGAAAAAGAAAAGGACAGTAGAAAAAGTAAATTTCAGGATATTGATTATAAAGAAAATGTATGTATTGCACATAATTTATATTAAAATATCCCATAGATTTTGCAAGTATATGTGAGCATTATTTTGTAGTGAGACATGAATATATGTATTTGTATTTAAAAATATTTTTTGTTTTATGCGTACAACCAAGTAAAATATCTGGCGAGGGGTTATGTGCTGGCCACATCAGATTTTTTTATTTAATATTTTTGAAGAGACGATAAAAACTTGCAACCCATATTTTTTCTTTTGGCAAAATTTTCATTAATTGGCCAGAAAAAATTTATAAAATTTTAATATTTAAATTACCGCCGTGTGTGACGTAGAATTACACCGAACCAACGAATGGCCGTAAAGCAATAACATCGGTACGTTCAATAGCAACGGCATGTGCGGGTAATTTAAACATGACAGATCATCTGTTTGACGTTTAAATCATAGTTTGGAGGTTAATATTTTCGTTTGTCATTTTAATCTTGTACGAGTATAAGCTAAGTTAAAATCCTTCAAAATCCTGCTTAACAAATCGAAATACGTAATAAAAGTAACAGAAACCACGCAAATTGTAAATAATAAAAAAGAGAGACAGTGACAGAAACATGAACGAATGTCAAACCCAAATTAAAACTCGCACTCGCTCGCCATCTACAGATTACATTCTTAAATATACATCCTTTCTTCAGTTCAAAATAATGACGTCAAAGAAAATCTTCTTTCTTAATTTATTAAAAAACATAATTTTTTTTAAATAAAATTTATATTTTTACATTCGTTTTCAACTTTAGGTATTTAGTGATATATATCAGATTTTCAGTACCACGCAAGTAGCCTATTGCTAAATCGTTTTAAGGCAATGTGGTCACTTGATTTGAATAACACTATACGTGCACAATGGGTAAAAAGCAGGGTTTATTTATATGTCTGACCAGTACATAGCAATTGCATATGTATGTACATTAAATGTGTAGCGCTCTATTTATTAGTATGTGAATGCCAAAACAATTAAAATACTTTATTACTTTAGGACGTAGCAATAAATTCAAATGAAATATCCTTGACTCGTCTATATACAAGACATCCTTACTTATTGTATATTATCCTGTATTTATTTTCCCTACTATATTTAGAATTCTTTTACTAGAATTCGTGTAATAAATATTTAAACATTTCATCGATTTGCACTGAGCTTTTCTGAGCTTTTTAAAGCTTTCTGCAAGCTTTGGCAAGGTCACAGAATCTCTACAGCTTTCTGAAATATATATCACAGTCTCAGTTAAAAATTTATAATGTTTCATTTCGAAATCTTAAATATTGCAAACATATTAGGTACATATATCTTACACGACAAATATGAAAAATAAAACCCAATATTCGTATCTTTAAAAAATAAATAAGTTTATCTTCTAGTGTTAGCTATTAGCAGGATGGTCACACAAACAAACATAAATGTCCCTGAACCTGGTGACGTTATTAAGTATATGCTAATACCTTATTACGTCACGCAGGAAACGCGAATTTCGGATGGACATTGAATTAGAATCAAGCAACAAGGTGACCCACGTTTAAAAAATATTTTGCATGTACATATGGTTTAGTTCTTATTTGCCTTTGTCCTGCAAAAATACTTGAACCGATGCGTCGTTCGTCCTGAGGTTCAAGGTGCGACAGCATCACTTGAGTGACAACATCACCTTCTTGTAAAATACAGTGTAATTAAACCATTGATTTCTGCTCACTCTCATTTTACTCTTTAATTGTTTGCTACAACAGAATTCTGTTTTTCAGATTTTTTTTATGAAACTTCATCTTACAGGTTTTCCCACTGGGATCCAGCATTCGTTTACTATTTTAAAAAGGCAATGGTAGAACGGTAGAAGGCTTGTAAAATTTGGAAGAGCACTTACATTAAAAAAAAACTCATGTGGCCAGTACATTACCTTCCGTCGCGTCGGTTATATGTATTTTGTACAAATTTCACACAGAAAGTTTCTTGCAAAAAATTCCATATTTCCAGTACATTACCTTAAGTCACTTCTATGTATTTTGTACAAATTCCGTACAGAAAGATTCTATATGTTAATTGGACTTGACACTGACATCTGTCAATCAGAATTTTCTTAATATAGTAGATGTTTCCATGTTTATAACACAGCTGACTCCTTTATGAAATTTAATTGCTTTATAATTTTTACATCCCGCTACCCTTGGTAAGGGAGGTATAGGGATCGTGCTAAAAATTGCATATCGAGATTTTGGTAAATGACCACGTTTTAAGGTCTCTCTAATCCAATTTTAACATTTTTACGATGATGTCTGTGTGTATGTGTGGATCCTCCACTCTAACTCAAATACTATCATTCAGAAAATTTTGAAACCTTGTATTTCGAACTTTTTCTTTAATGGAAAGAGCCCATTAAATTTTGGTGAAAATCGGAAATGGCACTTTACTAGAAACTCAAAATAGTTTTTCTTCGAAAAATACCTTTAAATGTTATTTTTTCGAGATTAATCTTGTTATAAAAATGAAAGATTATTAAATTCTATAGATTTGCATTAGTACTTTTTCTATATATTTTATGGATAAATTTATAAAATTATCTATAATTTAAATCCCAGAGTCTACGCTTTAAACAAACAAAACGCAGTTATTCAAATGTATGTAACTGACAGATAAATGTGACTATCAAAGAAGTAATCATTTCAAAATAATATTAGTAACGTTTTAAAAAGAAAAAAGTAAATAGAACAATAGAAAAGGAATTCAATACAGTTTCCACCATAAATAAATATGTAGGTATGTATTTAGATTAATAAAAATTTAACGATTCACATAAATATTTAAGCTAATCCTCATTTTTGGATTAGTGAATTCTATTCTATCCCGGTATTTAAAATTTAATCTTCATTTTATTATGTTATGAGTGCCCTCGGGGCTCTTGGTTCGAATCCCACTAAGGCATGGATGTGTGTGAATGTGATCCCACTCTGTAATTGGGATTTAATTCTGTTGAGGGGTTTAAAAAAGGTAGTTATTTGGATTAGATTAGACTATATTTTAAGAAATAAACTGTCAAAATTAGAGTAAAATTCGCTAATCTAAAAAACTTAATATTTTGTGTATTGTGTGGGCTACATCAGATTTTTTAACTCTATATCCACTGAATATAAAGTATAAAATGTAATCAAATTACGTAGCGAATAAAATATTATTTAATATTTATAATAACATTAAATATGAAAAAATGATATTTAACAGCGTTTTTTCAAGAAAAACTGTTAAAATCTTCAAATTAGGATACTTCCGGTCGATCAATTATAACCAAAATCTAATCAGCTCTTCAAATGGATGTAAAGAAGAGGAATACGCAAAAATTATAATTTTCGAAAAGATGGAATTTGAGTTATGCGATCCAAAAGAATCGTCACTTACACACATACATACATCCATCCATCCATATATCCATCCATACATACATACATCATCGTAAAAATGGTAAAATAGTATTCTAGGAATCCTAAAACGTGCTTATTTATTAAAAACTCATCATCGATTTTTTTTTATCAAAGACAATACCTTCCTTACCTAAAGGTGACGGAAGGTAAAAAATTGGTTAGTAGAAGACGCACTAGTTTTCATCCAATTTAAATATGGCGTTGTTCTAATCAGCTGATGCATGAAAACAGTTAAGCCAAACTATGTTCATTTTCACATTATTTGTCATAAAGTTTTTGACACATGTGGAAAAAATGAACTAGGTAGAGAACTTACGTAAATTTTAGACGACATTATTACCTCGAGAAAATATAAATCACTTCACAAGTATGTACTTCGGTATATTTCTGAACAAAATATTTTGACCTTTATACATGTGTTACCATTATTATTTTACATTGTGCGCACATTATCTTATATGAAATTTGGATGGAAAATAGTGTCGAAGCTAATTTAAGAACAGTCCGAAAATGTTTCCAGTATGAAACTACGAGGTCTGTCCAATAAATACGCGAACTGGGATCATAAAAACTATATTTTCCAAAATTTAGAGTACATCAATCTTATACCCTTCAAAATACTCTCCATTTGTAACAATACATTTGTCCCATCTCCGTTTCCATTGTTCAAAACATCCCTGGAAGTCCTGAGAAGTTAGGCTCTTCAGCTGCCTCGTCGTTTCGCATTTGATCGTTTCCACATCGTCCCAGTGCCGCCCACGCATGACCTTTTTGCATTACGGGAACAAAAAGAAATCGCAAGGGGCTAAGTCTGGTGAGTAGGAGGGTGATCTAGCGTGGTGATCGAATTACGGACCAGAAATTGGCGGAAAATCGTTGCTGAATGTGCAGGCGCATTGTCGTGATGCAGCAGCCATCCATCACCATCACACAAATTTGGTCGCACACGACGCACACGATCCCTCAGGCGCTTGAGAACTTCCACGTAGAAGGCAGCAGTCACTGTTTGCCCTTCAGGAAGAAATTCATGATGGACAACACCATGAATGTCAAAAAAAAAAAAAAAACGAGCAGCATGACCTTGATTTTTGAATCATCCTTACAGTCTTCATGGTTTTCACTGAAACGCTTGATCCACTTGAAAAGAGCTGTTTTCTTCAGTGTGTTATCTCCATAAACAGCCAACATTTTATGAATTTCCTGAGAACTTTTCCCAAGTTTTACCAAAAATTTGATGTTGAGTCGTTCTTCCATCTGTTCATCAATCTCCATCGTTGACAAGAGCAAAAAAGGGTGCCACAAAAAAAATCTCACCTCCAGTTGTACGCTTACCTCGATAGTCTGACGGTTACTGACGCT
Source organism: Harpalus rubripes (assembly GCA_963082715.1). Classification (NCBI taxonomy): domain Eukaryota; kingdom Metazoa; phylum Arthropoda; class Insecta; order Coleoptera; family Carabidae; genus Harpalus; species Harpalus rubripes. Next base: position 8,763,139 of record OY720460.1, on the reverse strand, counting down.
CCAGTAGATCTACCCCCAACAGAGCAGCTAGTGCGCATGACCTAACATCACCTCAAAGCCACCTTAGTAACTCAGTTCGTGTATTTATTGGACAGACCTCGTATGATAAGCTTTATCCTATTTTTGCCAGAAAAAGTATAATGTAAAACAGGTTGAAAGCTTGTATAGTTGTAGTTATTTTTGGGATGGATGGACGCTTCTACAATTATTTCTCTTTGTGTTCAGGGGAAATATGCGGCGGCCAATGTTGCAGTTCGAACTTGGAGGCGCGGCTTCGAGTCCAGGTGCAGAAGGATTATTCAAGTTTGCTGAGACATAATTCGAGGTCCTTACAAGGATTGCTGGATACAACGGCCTCTACGTTACAAGGTATCATATTCATCTTGTATTATATATTAGCTTGAAAGTGTTTGTAATACAGTAAACGTTTAATCCCGCAGTATCTCATGAAAATGTAATGATAATTTACGGAAGCCTGTTTACCTAAGTGGAGGGTGAAATTATTAAAAAGGATTACATGCATAAAATAAAGCAAATAAATATATCAGCAGTGCATTCCCCTCATTTATTTATTTATAAGTAAGTACCCGACAGGAACAAAGTTCCCAATTAAAGGGTACTACAAAATAATACATTTACATATTATCAGTACAATAAATTGTGCAAAGAAATTACTATAAGCAGGTTATAAATTAATACAATGAGAAATATGTCATCAATTTCTTCTTAAATAATAATAAACAATAAAAAAAAGTCAATATCATCACAATTAGTGTATAAAACATTAAATGCAGAACATGAACGCCTTAACGGTCTTTTTAATTCGTAATTTGTCCTAGCTGTTGTAATGGAAAACAATATTTTTTGGCGAGGATGATTTGTTCTGGGTACATGAAAATTTAACAATGCAAATAGATTGGAATCCATTATAACATTATTAATTAATTTGTAAATAAACAATAGAGATTGCACAGTGCGTCGATTGTCAAGAGATAGCATATTAAGACTTATCTATGCAGTGTTGTAGTGAAAATCATTTAGAGAACCAAAATGACCCTTATACCAACAATATCTTGCAAATTTTCGCTGAATAATTTCAATAGCTCTTATCGAATTTTGATACAATGGATTCCAAATCAGGAAACAATATTCTAATTTGGCAAGAATAAAACAATTGAAAAGGGATTTAAGAGTGGTAATGCTATGAAAATCTCGTGAATTTCTCACAATTAATCCAAGATTTCTGTAACTACAAGTGACTAAGTTGTTAACGTGTAATGAAAAATCAAACTTAGGATCAAATAATACTCCCAAATCACTTTTAGTGCTAACTCTACACAAATTGATATGGTTCATTCTATACTCATATAAAATATAATTATTTTGTTTCGTTGAAAACGACGTGACCTTACATTTCATTACATTAAACGGCAGTTCAGATTCAAATGACCAAGCCATAATATTATTAATGCCACATTGTAATTCAAGGCAATCATTGACAGTGTTAACAATTTTGTAAATTTTCATATCATCAGCATAAAGAAGGCATTTTGAGTTTTTAATTCGGCCTACTATGTCGTCTATAAATAGGTTAAATAACAAAGGGCCAAGATTAGATCCTTGAGGAACTCCCGATGTAGCAATAAACGGCTGTGAAGTGAATCCATTGTAATAAACGTGTAAATTAGGATTATTCGAGTAAGATGAAAGTAGTGAAGCTAAGTTTAAGGAAAAATTAAAATTATTTACTAGTTTCTGTATGAGAATTTGATGGTCAACTTTATCAAACGCCTTAGCAAAATCTGTGTAGATAACATCCACTTGCAAATTATCATATACAGCATTTAGTGAGTATTCGGTGAAATTACCTAAGTTTGTCGCAGTTGATTTACCTCTTATGAAACCATGCTGTGAATCTGATATTTGTTTATGTATAGCGTTATATATTTGATTGTAAATGATTTTTTCAAGAATTTTTGAGATGTTGGATAATATAGCTATGGGACGATAGTTACAAATGTTACGTTTGTCACCGGACTTGTGAACTGGCGTAATATAAGTAGTCTTTAATGACGAAGGAAAGGTGTGAGTAGAAAGGGATAGATTGAAGAGAATATGAAACGGTTTTACAAATATATGACGATATCCTTCAATTATATATCCATTTATATTCTGTATTTAAAATTTAAATTAAAATGAATTCAACAAATTTAAATTATTAAACTTTCCGTCTCAACAATACGATTTTATACAATAGTCCAGTCAATAGAGACAAAAAAAGAGGCATTTCCTTGCAAAAAGTCGGAGAAAGTTTATACTTGGCAATTTTGTTTATTTTGGAGCCCTAATGAAATTCTGAAATTTGTAAACACGAAAAGTTGCAGCCGGCGCCGCCATCCTTTGTTCAAAAATATCTCGTTTCCGCTGCATTTTATTGTAAAAATAGTTTTATACGAAGTTGTAGAGAATAAAATTTCCTACAACTTTTGTATAAAACAATTTTTTCTTAGATCAACGGTCTACAAGTTATGACAGAAGAAAGCGGATTTTATTAGGGCCCCAAAATAAATAAAATTGCCAAGTATAAACCTTCCCCGACCTTTTGCAAGGTAAAACGACCTATTGGCTGGACTAAAATAAATTTTTGTAAAAATGTCAAGTCATCCCACAATAGCTATATTCTTTTTGGACAAAATCTAAGTTCATCTCAGATCACTTCAGATAAACTCAGGAAATAGTTGTTCTTTTTGACATCAACTGAGTTGTTCTGAGTAAACTCACTGTTGTTATGGTAGCTGCCCCGAATTTAGCTAAACAATCACTTTGACACTTGAGAATTGCATGGTTTTGTTTATTCAACGTCAATTCCATAGCCACCTTGAAAGCTAACTTTCTATTTACAATGAAACTGTTTAGAATTAATAAAATTTGTAAATACATATTTTTTACGATTGCACAAAAAATATTGTGTACACCTTGTCCGCGAAATCCTTTAGCGTCCTCGAGATTGTCTTGCCTCGGCGACAATTTTTCTCCCGGTACGCTAAAGAGTGATTTCGCGGCCTTGATATACAAATAACTATTATATTCACATATACAGATATACTTACAGTAATATATTTTCAAAATTATCCATTTTTCGTTTATAAACAGTATCATAGGTCAGAAAATAAGTCAATAATTTTGACCACTGTTACAGCAAATACCTCGGCAAATACTATCGGTAAAGAAGGAAGTGATAAAATGGAATTAAACTTGTTCTTTTTGCACACATCATAACTCATTCATCTCAACTCAGTTATGTACTGAGCTGAGTTTCAATTGGGTTATAGTTTCTAGTTATAGTACAGTGTTCAAAAAAATTCCTAACTCGGAGGAGACTTTGTACAAAGAAACGTATGTCAATTTAAAAATATTTATTTAAATGACAATTTGACACGAGATATTGTCAAAAATGTATTTAAAGAAATCTATACTCTATCCATTTTAACTATGGAGTAGATGGCGTTTCGAGCGCGGCCATTTTTACATGTATTAAATAAAAAATTCAAATTTTGGCGCCATTCCTGGATTTTAAAAAATCTTTCTAATTGACAGTTGACAGAAACAAATTAAAAAACGGCGAATGTCAGTATACTGTATTATTCTTTAGCCGTATTCTTTCGCTGCGTTGGATCAGATTCATGTTACATGGATCATTAAATTGCATGTTCTTTCGAATTCTGATCAGTACCCCCCACCCCAAATCCAGATCAGTGCGATCTACTCCAACAAAAACTTGCATCAGAAAAATACAGATCACTTTAGATTCAAGAATGGAGGAAGCAGCGGAAGATCTGTCATATTTTATTCATAATAAGGTTCCATTTTGAGTTCATTTTTTGACTGATTTTGACAGATTCTTGTATTCTTTCGAATAAACTAATCTGCGTCCACGTGACCTGATTTGATCTAGTTCATACGATCAGTTGGATCTGATCCAACAAAGCGAAAGAATACGGCTTTTATTGTCTTTTCTCCTTCAAATTACATTTTAAGATCAATTTTGACAACTTGAGTTGTGAATTAATAATGATCAGACATACGTTTCACTATTCATACCCTAATCCGAGTTAGGAATTTTTTGAACAGACTGTAGAAGTAAATGATGTTTATGCCATTTGGGTACATTTTGTGGATATAACTTTTAAGAAAAAGGAATGAAAAAGGCTTTCGTTTCAAATCTCAATAGAATAACGTCAGTGCATACGCCACTCTTTAAAACGATTCAGCTCACACTAGCAGGCAAAATATAAATAAAATTTGTTTGTTTTCATGTTAACATATGTTTAGAAGTGCGAGAAGTGAGGTTAGATGTTTTTTATAGTCATTTTTATACTTAACCATGGAATCAGGTTTTGAAAATGCAATTTATAATCATTTGCCAAAAGTTGAAATGTTTTTCGGTTAGATGCTTAACCTTGAGTTTTATGTTTGTAACATATTCTGGTGGTGCACAATATCGACTTTAATGTTAATTTTGTAATATTTTTCGACAAAACAGTTAAATAGTTTATTGAAGAGAAACAATTCTGAATTTTTAGAAGCTAAAATTTTTAATGGCATGTTTAAATTGACAACATCGTATCGAAACGAAATGTCAAATGAGTTGGTAAATATTTACTGTCAAAATTTTGATAAGCACTTTTTTGTTACACTGTAATTAAGACATTAACTATAAGTTGTGCAACTGGCCATAAATTTACGTTTTTAGTGACCGACTAAACTTAATTTATTGACGTGATAAAAATTGATTTAGTATGCATTATAAGAAATGAGTGATGACCGAGGTGTCGATTAAGTTTTGACATATCTATTACATACCCACTTGGCTTGATAGTTTCGACGTTTATTTTTTAATATAATCGCATACTAAATTCATTTGTACCAAGCCTATAAATTAATGGCTCTATTCTGAGCAAATCTGTAACTCATACAGATCTGTAAATCTGTAAATAATGAACAAAATCGCAACGAAAGCTGCCACTCTTATGTATAATTTTATATTAATCAACAAAAATGGATGCGTTTTTGTTAGCTTTTTACAGATTTTCAGATCTGTAAGACTTATGAATTTGTTCAGAATGGGGAAGTTTTAGAATTTTTGATTTTTTTATGATAAAATATTTTTAAATCTAAAGCGTTTTTACTTTTATATTTTGTAAAATTTTAAAAAGTAACAAAGAGAAAATTTGATAAACTTTTATATATATATATATATATATATATATATATATATACAGGGTGTTTCCTTTAAACCAGGGGTGGGGAACGTCCGGCCCGCGGGCCGTATACGGCCCGCCTAGTAGTTTGGTCCTGCCCGCGGGCGGGACTTGAAATTCAAAAAAGTGTGCAATTTTTTTCTATAGAAAAATAAATTTATATTAACTGAATAATACTCGTAATGTAAATTTTGACAAAATTAAAAAATATATATAATATATTATATTCAGCTACAAAGCTAGGTACAACAACCTACCACTGCTTGAGTTCTATAAACGTTATATAAGTAATGATGAGTATCCCACTTTATGGAGACATGCATTGAAATATGCATCTATGTTCGGAACAACTTATTGCTGTGAGCAGTTTTTTCCAAAACTCACCATCACAAAAAATCGACTACGCTCCAGGTTGACCGATACAAACCTGGAAAATCGAGTAGCAACGTCAAATATATCAATTGATATCATACGAATTACCAAAATGAAGCAGTTCCAACCCTCACATTAGGGGTGGTGGATTCTAGACTTTAATTTAGGGAGGAGAGTCAATAATATAATTGTTTAATATGCATATTATATGTATACATGTTTGTACACAAATAAAAACTAAAATAAAAAGCTAACATTACATTATCATTTAAAAAAACGGGGGGGGGGGTTGTTGTTATATTTTGAATGGGCCATTGATGTTGTGAATGTTCAAATGGCCCGCGACAGAAAAAAGGTTCCCCACCCCTGCTTTAAAACAACCAGCGCTTTTTTGGACGAACTAATGTCTTTAAAAAAAATGTTATATACAAGAAATGATCAAGAATAAGGGGCTAATTTATTAATAATAACAAACCGAAAATTCGACCAGTGGTTCTCAAACGACAGAACAAAATTAGATTTTTTTAAATGGTATCCTAAATAATTAAATTGAAATTTGAATAAATTTCATTTTTATAGCTATTTTTCAGTAGGCTATGTATGAAAAACAATAACTGCTATTTGTTAATTTGAATTATTTACGACGAAAATCAGAGAAAACATTATAAAGTTATTAACAAATATGTTTCATTTTAATTTAAGTTCAATTGTTTTTCATACATAGCCTACTGAAAAATGAGAACCACTGGTTTAAAAAAATATTTTCTTCTATATTCGGATGTCCCTCTTTCTATAAGATTGCCTTATAGTATTTTATTGTATCTTTAACAATATAGAAATTATTTGAGGTAGCTCGTTTAGCTGTTACACCCTGTATATACAGCGTATTTCCTTTAAAACAACCAGCGCTTTTTTGGCCGAACTAACAACTTTAGAGAAAAATGTTTTATACCAAAAAATATCAAGAATAAGGGGATAATGTGACAATAGTAACAAACCTAATATTTAACCAGTGGTTCTCAAACGGTAGAACAAAATTATATTTTTTATACATTTTTTTAGCCCTTTAATAGAATATTATTTTCTGATTTTAACGATATAAATATAGCATAGGGTTGTATAACAATTATTTCGAGAAAAATGGTATTAACAACTAGAAATAATGTAATAAAAAATGAGTATACTACTAGCGTAACCAGGCAACAGACGTATCAATTCCTGTGTATTGCATAGCCTATTGTAATATTATAACATTATTTTTAATACCATTTTTCTCGAAATAATTGTTATACAACCCTATACCGTATTTATATCGTTGAAATCAGAAAAAAATTGTCCATCTAATGGACTAAAAAATTATATAGGATACTATTTAAAAAAATATAATTTTGTTCTGCCGTTTGAGAACCACTGGTCGAATTTTCGGTTTGTTATTATTAATAAATTAGCCCCTTATTCTTGATCATTTCTTGTATATAACATTTTTTTCTAAAGTCATTAGTTCGCCCAAAAAAGCGCTGGTTGTTTTAAAGGAAACATCCTGTATATATATATTATAAATAAATAATAAATTCTTTAGTAGGTGGCTATATTTAGGTGCTATATCGTCATTTGTAATTTACAAGGTTATTTATTGTATATGTAGAATAACCAACACAAATATGAAAGAGGGTTCATACTGTTTTAAATACATACCCTTTTTGTCGTTCTCCTAATTTTGCCGGTGGTATTATTAGTCAAAATTTTGATACGCAGTTTTTTTTTAACGTGTAGTTAAGACATTAACTATAAGCTGTGCAACTGGCCATAAATTTACATCTTTAGTGACCGCCTAAACTTTTATAACCTATTGTTTGTTTTTGAACTTGGAAATATCACAGAAAGACACTTACATGTGAATAATTTATTAAAAGATTTTATGTTCAAATGTCTAAACCTCTAAACAAAACTGAGCACAAACCATTCAGAAACGTAGATCGTACTTGAGAAATTTTGAATTTAAACGGACTGTAGTAAAGTATGTATTGCATTTTGTTGTGTATTCTTAAAATAACATTTGTATCGTCATGTCATGAGTAAAGAAGCAAGCAAGGGTGAACGACTTTGAAATGTGTATAGATTTAGCCTGGTCAAGACCTACGATAAGACGAAGCAAATTGTTTAAAATGTCAAATAGTACACGAAGCGTAAATTTAAAGAGAAATCCTGGTTCGGGCTACAGCCGTTGTGTAACAGGGGCTTTAAGAGGAAGTGCACATTAAGGATGATTAAAACACATCATAAATTGCCCCCGCCCCCCTTGTACCTACTACACACAAACACAAGTACTACATTTGTTTAAAATATTTAAAATCCTGCTTCTGCAAAAAGCAGAAACACTTGCGTGTGCAGCAGGAGTTAGCGTGAGATTCCCAGGACTAAAATTATCCAAAGGCTATGGGGCAATTATTCTAAATTTGATATTGCGGGAAAATAGAAAAAGACGAGAATAATTATACAATTTTTGCTGTTGAATAAGTTTTTTTTTAAGCTACTGCAATAACACGAATGATAGTTGCAAACAAATGGTAGGTACAATACTTCGGAGAAGGACGTAAGACAACGAGAGGAGGGGGGGGGGGGTGTTTGGAAGCAAAATCTTTTATCTCTTTCTTGCGTGTGACGTCAATTATGTAAGTGTCTATTGACGTCACACGCATGAGAGAAATAGGAGATCTTGCATCCAAACAAACCCCCTCTCGTTGTCTTACGTCCCTCTCTATAGTACTATACCAGCCATTCTGTTTGCATCTGTCATTCGTTTTATAACCTAATCCATTATTCTGATTTCTTTTATTCGTTGTTTTTATCTTACGTCATACCTTTAGGTAAGGAAGGTATTGTTTTTGGTCAAAAAATTCGATAGTGAGTTTTTAATGAATAAGTACGTTTTAGAGTCTCTAGAACACGATTTACTATTTTTGCGAAGATGTCTGCCTGTCTGTACATATGCGTGCGTGCGTGCGTGCGTGCGTGCGCGTGCGTGTGTGTGTGTGTGTGTGTGTGTGACGATTTTTTCTCCCTCGATAACTCCAACACTACAATTCTAAAAATTATAATTCTTTCGTATTCCTCTTCGTTGCATCCATATGAAGAGCTGATTAGATTTTGGTTATAGTTGCTCAACCGGAAGTACTCTCATTTGAAGATTTTAACAGTTTTTCTTGAAAAAACGATGTTAAATATCATTTTTTCACATTTAATGTCATTATAAATATTAAAGAACATTGTATTCTCTATACGATTTGACTGCATTTTATACTTCATATTAAATGGATATAGAGTTATAAAATTATAAAGAAATTAAATTTCATAAATTAGCCAGCTATGCTAGAAATAGCTACTATATTAAGAAAATTCTGATTGAAAGATGTCAGTGTCAAGTGCAATTGACATATTCGTAGTATATTTGTGTTATAATTTTACTCGAAATATAGGATCTTTTTGCTCGAAACTTTCTGTATGGAATTTGTATAAAATACATACAACTGTCGAAAGGTAATGTACATACAAGAAATTTAGAATCTTTTGCAAGGAACTTTCCGTATGGATTTTATAGAAAATACATACGCATTTATGAAAATTCTACCGGTAGATACTGCATCTACAGACTGTGTTCGAAAACACGAGTGGTAAAAAGTTACCGTGTTTGAAAATTGTTCAATATCTACCAGATCCATCTGCCGGATTAATGAAGAATCTAATCTCAAAAAAAGGTAGTGATGCAAATCGAAGCGCGCGCGTTATAAGTGGAAATGTGTTCAAAGTAGGACTTTGCTCAGTTTGTTAACTACGTCAAATTTCTAACCTGTTTTAAATTTTCAAATTTTTTCATAGGTTATAGATCTACTCTGTTTACCACTTGCGTTCTTAAAATATCGATTCCGGTAGCTATAACCTGATAAAAAGCTGTTTACCGGTGACAGTTCACCGGTAGAATTTTCGTAAATGCCTCATATAACTGTCGGAAGGTAATGTGCTGGCCACATCAGATTTTTTATATTACTATAAAAAATAATGCATAAACTTCCATCGGCTCATTGTGTAAGTGTCTATTGAATCTATAACACTAATTTAAAGACGACTTGCATTTTTTTCCTTATATTTCGCGTTAGATTCTTCCACATTTGTTCACTGTTTGTTAATTTTAAGACAGATTCAAAGTCGTACAGCAATAAGGTCTTTTTGCTGATTAATGTAATTGCTTAATTATTTGACTGCAGCGTGGCAATTTGATTTGTAAAATACTGTAATCTTACCGTTAATGCACATTTTATGTAAAGATATCTGTTAATACTAATCCTTAAACGAATGACATTGATCCTACATATTCTATATATGCTATGAAACAGTTAATTAACCTTTCTAATCTGTAAAGTTTTAAGTTTGAGCAATTAGTTTTGCATATATGTATGTAATCATAATTTAAACTTATGTTTTGAAACTAATCTGCGTTCTACGGCTGGTTTAATTAAATTCCAAAAAAAACCCTATCCCAATTCTCTGTCAGCTGTTGCGGTATCCCAAGGGAAGCAACCCCGGTCCGTCCCTGGATTGGAACATCCCCAACCCAATTCTGTTTGTTTGTGGTCACTCTCTAATTTGATTTTTGGATTAATTGGAATTCTATTGAGAATACGAGAAGAATTATTTTCTCTAATGAAATGAAATGAAGAAGATGAAGCTGTCTCCTCGATGCTTTTCTTGTATTACCATATAAATTTCAATTCTGATCACATGTATATGGAAGTAATTGATTTATAACAAAGTGTATTGACTCCGGAACAATATATTAGCATAGAATACCAAGTAATCTATTCCTCGAAGCTTGTAAAAACACTATTACACTATAAATTTTAGTTGTACAGTAAATTTAATCAATTCTAACTTCTAGTCCTCTCAGGGGCGCACCGTACTATAGTGTCCAAAAATTCAACAATAGGGTATTCTCTGAGGATTCCTAATATTAAAAATTTATTAAAAATATTAGTGTTGATAGGTAAACAACAGGGAAAAAACAAAAAATCATATTATAAATTGATTGTTACAAAAGATATAAAGCAATTAAATTTTACTGATGTACTAGATGACCTTCCAATGGGAGACCAGTTGAAATCCCTACTCCATGTTCGAATGTGATAAGACGCCGCATGAACCACTGATAGCACACCGCTGGTACTGTACAATTAGTACGTCACTATCACGTGACACAACAAAATCAAATTTTAAAAATTAATATCTCGCTTATTAAAAGGAATTTTTTACTCGAGTTTTCACACATACTCTTAGATATAACTGTTCTTTAAGAAAAATAAATAAAAAAATATGAAAGAATACCCTATAAAAAAATAAGCATCGCTATTCGAACGAACCTAAAAAAGTGGCCTAAAAAGGTGCAAACTAAAATCTAGTATTACTTCATATTTGGAAAGTAAACTATTATTCATGAAAGATGACTATTCAAGGTCATTTGTTTGAAGAAAGAATACACATCACCTTACAGCAATAGCTTAGCAACATTTTGTATTAGAAAGGGAAAGATTATTTGACCTATGTCTATTTAATTTATGGAATGTGACAGATATTCGTAAATAGTGGCATTACTTTCTAACACACTATAAATAATAATGACGTATGTCGTAGAATTACAGATAACTAATAATGTACTACACTGCCCTCTGTGCTAATATTTACCCAGTGGCGTTGACGTTTAAATCAAATTATTATTCTTTAGTTTATAAGCTGTCTATGTTTTTAAATTTTACAAAAGCATAAGTGAAGAACATAAATCTTTCAGGCATTATTTAGAAAGCAACATAATTTTCAAATGAATTACTCTTATATTTTCAGTTAAAATGTGTCCATAAATATTTCATGTTGCACGCCTATGCATGCGAAATGCAGTGAAGTTATCTGCAAGTAATATTATATCAGACGACTCAAAAATGACCTTGAATAGTCATCTTTCGTGAATAATAGTTTATATATTCACAAAAAAACTGCAAAATTTACATTTTTGTCTACAACAATTATGTGAACACGTTAACTTGAACAGCCTGTATACTTTTTCATAGTTACCATATGTTTTAAATAAACCACAATAATTGTTTTTACCTTATAAAATAAATAATTCTTGCATTTTCTGCTTGAAACAAAGATACATCGTTGGAAAGCTTAAATAAACTCTCTTTCAATGGTATAATTTTGCGACTATGGAAATTATAAAATGGACCCCATTACTTGAAATCTAATAGTAATAAAAAATCTGAGCATCGTCGTTTGAAGGAAAAAAGGGTCCTTAAAGACGTGCAAACCAAAAATCCATATAATTTCATATTTGGAAGTTATTTGTGAATATAAAAGGAAGTGGCTAGAGTATCGAACGCGGGACCGTGTTCAAAAAATTAAGATCTAAAATTGACATGGTTTTCGCAATTTCTTTAAATATACCCCAACATTATCCAACCTAACGCCCAAACTCAGGCTTGTAAAACGAGGGCCAAGTATTATGCGTTAGATGAGGTTATTGTTGTTCTCTTTAGAGTAATACAGAGTGTTCAATAAAATTCCTAACTCGGAGTAGGCTATGAACAGAGAAACGTAATGGCTGGTTTATGATGGATTTAATTTATAAATTTAGATTTACAAATTTAGATTTGAAATTTACGATTTATCTTGCTGGTTTATAGTGAATTTAATGATATGAAATATGCCCAATATATTGGGTCACGTGGTTTGACAGAAATGGGATGACAGTTATATGATATTTATCACTTTTATCATAATCAATCTGTATTTTTCTACAGATAATATTAATAATATATCCATATTTTCAGAATCCATTTGCCAAATCAAAATTAAAATGTTTCAACTGTCACTTGAAACTGTCATTTTCCCCACCAAAAATCATTGTTTGAAATACTGTGAAATGATTGGACGCATTTGCAAATTTACATTTAGAATATAAAATATGGTGATATTTTAAATGTAAATTCTAAATCATAAATTTCTTAAATTCAACATAAACCAGTAAAGGTAGATATGTACAATTTATATTTATAAATTTAAATTCGTAAATCTAAATTTGTAAATTAAATCCATCATAAACCAGCCATAAGTCTGATCATTATTTAATTCAAAAGGCAAGATGTCAAAATTGATTTTGAAATATAATTTTAAGGAGAAAAAATATTAAAGAAGGATACATTATGTTGACATTCACCGTTTTCTAATTTGTTTCCATTTCTAAAATAAGATTCAAGAAGAAAAACTTTGATGCCTAATTGACATTTAATTAAATATTTTTAAAATGTCACATGTTTCTTTATTCATAGCCTACTCCGAGTTAGGAATTTTTTTTGAACACACTGTATAAAAGCAATGTTAGTAAGCTATTCTACAACGGTCCCGCGTTCATGCCGGGATTTGAATTTTTAACAACGGTCCCGAATGTTAAGATACGTCTCTTCGACGTTTCTAGTACTAAACGAGGTACTAAATCACGCCATCTGGAGTTTTGTATAGTAACTATTTGTATATGCATTTTTCTTTTTACTAATGGGGCAACTGTGCCCTAATTTAATCAACTTCGTATCTCTTATAGTTTACAAGATCCCAATGTGAGCCTCGAAAAACGGGTATATTGAATTAAAAAAAAAAAAACAAGTCTTATTACAATTTTGCTCACCGTGTCGCCCGTGTGCGACGCACACATTGCACCCAGTGACGGCGCGCCCATGAGCCCTGTGTCTGTAAGTTAGTATTCCGTGTGTATGTTCGTATGTGTGTCTGCTGTCTCACAATCCATCCCAAGAGGAGAATTTTAATTTTTTAGAAAAGTTGAAATTGAATTTCAAACTCGAAACTTCCAAGATTGATGAATTATAATATCTTGAAACTACTTATACAGAGAAAACTTTTTAAATGATTTATTATTTTCTTAAAATTTGAGTCAGTGTATCCGTCCATGATCTGATCGACCTTGGTCTGCTGGTCAGTCGTGGTCCAGTGGCGCACGACAGTGGCGGGGACGAATAATTAACAAAGATTTATGAGAGTAAAGACCTAAACCCACCGATCGCTTTTTGTCACCACAATGCCGACTAAACAAAAAACTAAAGCATGTAAAAAATAAATGAAAATCTGAGATGATTTCCTTACGGATTACGTCATCACAACGCATTACTTTTCTAAGAAACACACATGTTGGAAAATTTCACATATTGGAGCAATTAAAAAAATTAATCAATTAATATTCTAAAATTTCTAAGTAGATAAGTCAATCATTTAATGTCCGAAACTAAAAAAAGTAAATTCCAAATTTCCGTAGTACGATGTATGCTTCTGATAGGCTATTCAGTCAAGTTTTACATTCAAATTTAAATAATTTTTCCATTTTAATGAGGGCATGGCTGGGAAAATATCGATAAATGAATAATATCGATATTATCGATAATAATTAATATTTATCGGTGTATATTTAGATATTTATGGATATTTTATCTATAATAATAACCGGAGAATATGTGGACTAAATTTGAAGCCCCATTCATTATTCTTTATTCGAATGGAAGTATAGCTTTTTGAGCTTTTCTGCGATACTTTAACCATCTACAATGGGGTCCTGCACTCTGATTATTTTATTTTAAATGAAAGTTCTTTTAATTTTGAAGCAATTCGTAGTATTACAAAGTCTTACTTGTTTTTAGTTTAACTGCATTTAATTTTTAATGTCAACATGACGTCACGGCGACACCTATAGCTACTAGATAAATTACAGCTGACTCGTCCACCATTTTGGAGCCACTTAAATTATTCAATATTAGTGTTACAGTATTATTAATCATAGAAATTATCCATAATGGCGGGTTGTTCTGCTTCAAATTGTGCAAATCATTTGAGAAATGGTTATAATTTTTACCGGTTTCAGGATATTATTCCATTGTTTACATGTACAAAAGTAGGCTGGTAACTAAGTAATAACTGTATCTGTATGGTAATATTATTACCATACTGACTTGTCAACAACGGTCTACAAAATGAAAATAAAATAAAATGAAAATATAATGCTCTTCATTAATACATACAGATAACGTTAACCTATCGTTCTAAATACGGTCTACTTTATTCTAAAATAATAAACATGTGGAACCATAGCAATCTGAAAGTAGCATTAATGAGAGAATTTCATAAAATGATATTTATCAATAATGTCAATTTTCTGAAACCGATAAACTATTGAACAAACCACGGATGTTATTAAATATAACAAGCCTTAGATGTCTTAAAATCCTCGCTCTACGAGCTCAGATTTCAAACCGACATCTTCGGCAGTTATGATATACATAACATTCCTAGGTATGTTAATAGCTATTACAGGTACTTATGCAATACATATATTTTTCTCTAACCTCAAAAATCTTAACGAACCGTATTTTTCTTGTTTTATTATTTTAAATGAATATAATATGGCAAATATGGAAGTTATATTTAATTATGAAAAATGGTTGCTACATAAACTTATAAGAAATGCACTTTTATTTCATAATTTACTGTGTTCATTTTGGCACCAATATGGCGGACGAGTCAGCTATGTATTATCTAGTAGCTGTAGCGACATCTATTGCTATATCTTTCTCTGGCACAAGCTCTATAGTAGACAGCGAGAGAAAGATAGCACTAATGTGACGTTACAATGACACTGACAATAAACCTAAAATATCTCGAAAATAATTATTAAAAAATTGTTTTTTTTTCATCTTGATCGCTATTTATTGAGTAATACTTTAAGTATATAGTGTACATTTTATTATTTTTTGTGCAACCGGACGCGAAATAAGCATTTCGCAGCCGCAATACAGGCCGCGAAATTAGGTAAACAATCACTTTGACACTTGAGAATTTCATGGTGTGCATGGTTTTGTTTATCAAATGTCAATCCCATAGCCACCTTGAATGCTAACTTTCTATTTACAATGAAACTGTTTAAAATTAATAAAATTTGTAATTACATATTTTTTACGGTTGCACAAAAAATATTTTGTACACCTTGTCCGCGAAATCCTTTAGCGCCCTCGAGATTGTCGTGCCTCGGCCGCAAGCGGCCTCGGCGACAATTTTTCTCTCGGTAGGCTAAAGAGTGATTTCGCGGCCTTGATATACAAATAACTATTTTGTTATGGTGCAGGACCCCATTATCTTAATAGTAATGATTGGAACTTCAAATTTTGTCCACATATTCTCGGATCATTCTAGTATATATCCCAATATTGAGTGGATTTTTAAAACCTCTTATTACCTAGGAGAAAAATAAAGTTTCAAACTGTGCTAAAACCCAATGTTATTAAAATTGGGGAAAAATCAAGTGCATTTAGGCACGAACGAATAATAATAAGCGGAATCATTGCCAGCACATTTTTATTTTTTATTTATTTGGAACCACTTTAGGGGGCGGCCCGGTTAAAATTCGACTTGACCCCTGTTAAGATCCACCCTATTAATACATATTTATTTTAATATTTGGTAATACACAGCTGCGCTCGGTAATTAAGTTATCGTTTCTAGAAATGTTCGACCAGTGGCATCGGTTGCGTGCTCGCTACTTCAGTGGCGTCGGCTGCGCGTACGTTACAATATAAATTACCCATGTTCTAATTTGTTACCACGGTGTCATATCGTATTGTTCAGATTAAAAGTCTATAATTCAAATTTAATGTAAATATATTGAACATATTATTCGTCCTAGTTAAAAAACAAAAAATGGAGTATAGTAAATGTACATAAGTAGATGTATAATGGGTAAACATTAATTCTGGTTTAGCTTATAAATTCTTACGAACAAGGGTATTAAATGTCTGTAAGGGTTGTAGGTCTTATTTTACGAGGGTTAAGATTTTATCTACCCTTCAGAAATTGTGTAAAACAACGAAAAAGTAGAACACTTGTAGGAAAAATTACTAGTTTATTAGATGAAATTTTTCTCTTTTAACTTATAATCCTGTTTTATTTATATTTGAAACTTCGCATAAGTTTTCAACCCTAAGAAAACCCTTGGAAACTGGAAGATTGTATTGTCCAATCCTTGTTGTTGTTTCATTAGAGTTTATGTTGGTCAACAACGGATTAGAATAAGCCAGGCATATCCAGGATTACTCTATATAGTGATACATATACAAGGGAGAGTATTTTACTAATTAATATGTAGAACAGTTTAGCTTAAAACGCGGAAGAAGAACTGTAATTAAAAATAAAATGAAATATCATCACGCCTTAATATCCATTTCTGGGTGAGACAATCTGCTTTTCATTCGCATATTTCGATAATGATGTACCGCTGAGGGTGCATCTCTCGGGATTTTCAAGCTGTCGTGGAGAGACCACCGCAGCAAAAAAATTAGAAGAAAATAAGACTGAAGTTAAGTTTTTATGAAGAATTCACGGAATTCATTGAAATCTGCATCTAGGACTTTCCTGTCTAGTATCTTGTAGGATACTCTAGCTCTACCAATGGGGTCCTGCATTCTGTTTTTTTTTTTTATTATTTTAAATGAAAGATCTTTCAATTTTGAAGCAATTCTTAGTATTAAAAAGTCTTAATTGTTTTTAGTTTAACTGCATTTGATTTTTAAAGTCAACGTGACGTCAGGACGACACCTATTAATATATCTTTCTCTCGCACAAGCTCTGTATAGTACACAAGGAGAGAAAAGTAGCACTAATGTGACGTCACAGTGACTGATAATAAACCTTAAATATCTCGCAAATTTTAATAACTTCAATTAAATCACAAAATTGTAGAGCACTTCAACTATATGGAGAGAGGAGACATAACTAATGTAGATAAATACTTTTCTTTTGTTTAAGGAAATAAAATTGTTTCATAGCTTGCTATGTTTAATTTTGTATGAAATTTTATTAATATATATTTTGAAAATAAATGGTCGTCATTGTGAAATGGTTAAAGTAAAACTATGATATTTTGGTATCACTGTGAAGCTAATTTTATGTAAATTCTGAAAAAATATATAAAAATACAGATTCCCTATGCTAGATTTAAAGTTGTACCCATTTCTGCTAAAACCGAAAGTCATGCAAAATTCCTACTATGGTCATCGTATGAGCCCCTTTGTCTAGTTTAAGTTTGCCTAGTAACATTTTCTTGTATCTCTCAAGACTCAAGATAAATGAAATATTCTTGGTGCCGGACTTACGCCAAACAGCCTGTATATAAAAACAGTTTTTAATATAGGTACTCGTATACAGGGTGAGTCTGGGAAGACGCCCCCCCTTAACTTTTTTTATTATAAGTAATACAAAAAAAAGGCTCATATAAAAGTTTTATTATTTTACATATACTATTTGATAGCAGATGTAGATATTTTTTATAAAGTCAGGTTTACAAGATACGACTATCAACTTTTATTTTTCAAATGGCAACCTATAATTATTTTAATAAAATAGAAACCTCCATTTTTTTCTCTTTTCAACGATGTATTATTTTTTATTAATGTATTTGAAAAATTTCGAAAAAAATGAGATAATTTAGAAAATTAGAAATAATTTTTAAACAAATATTATAGGTGGCTATGTGAAAATAAACAAAACGTAACAATGTAAAACAATTAAATTAATGTCAAAAAAGTATACATTTATTTGTAAATTAATTTAACTTATTTTGTAAACAAAAAAAAAGAACATTTTGAAATGTTTACGAAGAACGAATTAATTGATATGATTCTAATAATTGGTGAATCGACTGGAATCATAAGAAGAGCAAAAAGAATTTACCGGGAGCGGTTTTAAGTTGTTTTTGTTACTAAATTTGTAATACATACCACGTATTTTGTTATTTTTTTATGTACATACCGGATATCTACTTTTTTAACCTATAGGAAATACAATGTTATTTTTTTTTTATTTCGTCGGATGCAGTTTTTAATTCTGAACATCTTTTGTATTTACACTTTCACTGTAAAATAAATTAGTAAAAACTTAGAGCGAAATAATTGTATTTTCTACAGGTCAGAAAAAGTAGACACCCGGTATATATTTTTGTCTAACCCATCGAACGAATTATTTAAACACGTCCTAAGATGTTATATACTTTCTATAGATACATTTTATCATTGTTTCAATACTTTGTCATATTTAGTAAATACAATTTAAATTACAAGATAAAAATTTATCTAGAATCAAAACCATATAATTATAAGAAATTATGTAAAAAAAAAAATACATTTCGCTGGGAAAAGTTACTTTGAAATTGTTGGCTACCTTGAATCTATTTTAACAGCGCTTACCAGACCTCGATTTACTTGTTCTCAAAGCTATCGTGGAGAGAGCACCATAAGTGATAACTTTCGTGCTTCACGTCGGTCCGATTCGAACCCGAGTACTCAGAACTACTCGTATAACCGTTCACATACAGACACTTCAAACTATTCAATAGAATCTAAACCTTTATCCGTCTATTAGGTTAGAGAATTTATCCCTCAGGCAATTGGAAACAGTTCTAACTATCCCTTAGGATATTCCCAATTGTGTTCAACTGAAGACGTGACTTAATTTATAGGATTCGACTATCATTAATATTTGGTAGAGTCCTTGTAAGTAGGATATTTTTCTGTCTAAATACGCATATCCTCGCTTCTTGTGCCAAAACTACTTGGCAGACTGCTCAAGTTATTGACCTGTCTTACACATCACCAACGAATCAGAATAAAATATATTTAAATGAATAAAAATATATCATCACGGCTTGTTACCCATTTCTAGGTGTACCAGTCTGTTTTTACCTTTCGTCACCTTTATGTGAGGAAGGTATTGTCTTTGGTCAAAAAATTCGATGATGAGTTTTTAATGAATAAGCACGTTTTAGGGTCCCTATTTTTACGATGATGTCTGTTTTTATGTTTGGATGTGTGCATGTATGTATGTGTGTATGTGACGATTTTTTAGGATCGCGTAACTCCAATACCACCTTTTCAAAAATAATAATTTTTGCGTATTCCTCTTCTTTACATCCATATGAAAAGCTGATTAGATTTTGGTTATAATTGGTCGACAGGAAGTACCCTAATTTGAAGATTTTAAAAAAATTTCTTGAAAAAACGCTGTTAAATATCACTTTTTTCGCTATACGATTTGATTACATTTTATACTTCAATGGATATAGAATTATAAAATCTGATGTGGCCAGCACATTACCTTCAGTCAGTTCTATGTATTTTATACAAATTCCATACAGAATGTTTCTTGTAAGATTCTATATATTTGCAGTAAAATTATAACTCAAACATATTATGTAAATTGCACTTTGACACTGGCATTTGTCAATCAGAATTTTCTTAATGTAGTAGATGTTTCCATGTTTATAGCACTGCTGGCTGCTTTGTGAAATTTATTCCTTTATAATTTTTTAACTCTATATCCATTGAATATGAAGTATAAAATGTAATCAAATCGTATAGAGAATAAAATATTCTTAAATATTTATAATAACATTAAATGTGATATTTAACAGCATTTTTTCAAGAAAAACTGTTAAAATCTTCAAATTAGGGTCCTTCCGGTCGACCAATTATAACCACAATCTAATCAGCTCTTCATATGGATCTAAAGAAAAGGAATACGCAAAAATTATAATTTTTGGAAAGGAGGGAAAATGGGAACAGTATTATACTGACTATTTCACTCATAAATATATAAGCCAATCCAAATTCAGGATTCTACTTAGTTCCCAAGTTTCATTTCGACAAAACACCGTCACAAAAATTTGTTCGCACACTTTAAGCCAATAAGATGTATTTTTACAAGTAAGTGAGTTTTGATAAGCGAAATTCTTTGACATTTTAGAAACATATTGTTTATATACCTGTCAAAATGTGTATATTTTCAGTGTTATCAGTTTTTATTAAAAACGAGTCGATTCGGACAGGAATCTATTTAAAACGTTGAAGAAGCAAACTTTAATATAACACCTAAAATACAATAAAAATTAGAAGATTTTCGTTATAAAAAAATATAAAAGATTACCTGATTTTTATTTTGGAAATAGGTAGTCATCCGAATACCATTCGTGCTTAAATTTTATCCTGGCAAAATTTTCCGATTCCTTTACTCTAGCGACTCTAGCCTGTTGCTAATTTATCTCGTGACATTGATCAAAAATCACTCGTTTGACAACTCGTGATTTTTTTGTCAATGCCACTCAATAAAATGCTAGGTAACCAGCTCTTACAACAATCTGAAAAATTTTCCGGGAAAAATTTACCATGATATTATATGTGATAAAACTCCGTTACCCAGATAAATTTTTACTACCAAGTAAATAAACATTTTCTTAGACATATTTTTTATCCCTCAAGTAAACTGACGTTAGGTGAAACCCTTCCTCCTTCGGAGTCGGGATTTACCATGCAGTTTGTTTCATGTTTGTTGCTAAGCAGAAAAATTCGTGGAGAATAAAAATTTATTGATAAAATCAGGTCTTGTGATATTACTTCTGAAAAAGTAACGAGAATTTTTGAATAACATATTCACTTTTTGTAAGTTTATTCTCATTATTTGCGTAGGTTTTACAATTTGTTTGTTGGAAATATAAACCGACCGAATTATTATGAATTCTCGTTATATCGTCAGTTGCAAAATCTGCGAATAAGAGCAAACTGACGCACCCAAAAATTGAACAATAAGTCGTGATGATATGTTTATGTGTGTATAGAACACTAATGATAGTGTTTAGTTAGGGTAGTTCTCAAAGCTGTATGTATTTATTATAAATAACAGAGATTATTAAATATTTAATTATGTATAAATTCACGGATGCACAAATTAAATGGTTCAATTGATATCAAATTAAAATTATACAGCATATGTACCAATTTACATACATACATATTTATTACTGTTCACCCATCCATAAACCATCCCTATCCATCAAAATTGTAACCATTGTTTGCTTTTTCAATATTATTATTTTATACTGAGAAACATTCAATAATAATTTGAAGTTTCGGAGAATCGTGCAGTTCTGTGAATAACATTTTCAAAGAATTTAAACCAGGTCGAATTCCTAGAACCTTCATGACTCATAAACTCATAGAGTGAAGTTCCCGGGTTCGAATCTGTTATTGATTGAGCGACTAGACAGTATGACTCCCACGACTCATCAAGGATTATTATTATATATCCGGTACGAGAAGTTACAAACTATGAAGATACAAGAGGTCAGTCTTAAGAAAACTAAATATACATATACGGCCTAATTCACTAAGATAGTTGTTAACATAGTCGTGAGGTAACAACTGAGAGTTATCAACATTTTTTAGCAACTCTTTTAACAACTGTCATTCAATCGGTATTCAGTAAATACATAATTAACGACATTGTTAAAAACGGCCGTTCTGAACAATCGTTAAATATAGCAGTGAAGTTATTAACAAGTGAGTTAAAAGGCATGACGATTCTCAATATTTGTACATATTTCTACTCTATTCACAACCTAAAGTGACAGATTTTGATTCGTTTGACGTTTGAGTTTTTAATAATGAGTAATTAGAAAATTTGGGGTGCAAGATGTTCCGCGGAACAATATTCTCTAATGGTAGATTTCACGATAATTTTGAACTAATTAAATAACAAAGCTAGTTTTGCATTTCAGTTCTGATAACTGCTAGTTGCAGTGGCGTAACTAACGGGCCCCCAGGGCCCGCATTGCGGGCGGGCCCCAGGCTGTAGAGAGGCCCAATTTACATGATTTATAATTTTGTTACTACTGCGAAATTTTAAATTTAATCTTTTTTTTGTAGCAACATACAAATTTATTTAGTCCTTTATATTTTTAAATGTAAATTTCCAAAAATGATATTGGCTAAGGAACCCCTTATCCGCTATACAAAATCAAGCTCTTTATTTTCTATCACATGTCGGCCGGTAGAATTTCGATTCTTAGCAAATATTTTCCTGCACTGATCCAGAGTTTTCCTTTAAAATAACCCCATAAAAAGAAGTCTGGGGCTGTCAAATCAGGGCACCTGGCGGCCAATGTGTATTACCAAAACGTGGGATTAAATGACGATACGAGAATTATTTTCGCAAAATTGCTACTTTTTAAACTGTATGATACTTATCCATCTTGCTAATACCATATTTTGTCCAAGTTCTTTCATTTGGGATACCAAAAATGTATGAATGAATTCCCTGTAACTTTCACCAGTGGACCGGCTACAAATTTCATTAAAAAAAAAAAAATACGGGCCAATCACATTTTCATAGTAAATGCCACAACATACAATGACTTTGGAGGATGTAAAGGTGCCGAATCTTCATTTTCAGGCCACCCATATTGGTTATTTTGTTTCTTAACATGTCAACTCACATGAAAGTGAGTCTAGTCACAATGTCCACAAGTTCTTGTGGTACGTAGTTCCTCATGATAAACGCTACAATTAAAACGGGCCCCAAAAAATTTGCGGGCGGGCCCCCGAACTCTTAGTTACGCCACTGGCTAGTTGGAAATTTTGCAAATGGTTGATTGACTTGAAATGTTGAAATTTTACCCTGTAATCTCTTTATAAGACCCATAGCTAAGCGTAGGGAGAATCTGATGAAGTTCTCCAGTTTAGTGTACCATGTTTATTCAATTCGATGCGATAGATTTCGAAATTTCAAGAATCTTATCATCAGGAATGACGCATGACCATCGTCTAGAAGTTTTAGCAGTAAAAATAATAGAAATTTGTCATTGTTAAAATGGCTGTTTAAATTTAAATGTGTAAGATAAATGAAAATAAATTTCAAAAAATTTAGTTTAGATCTTTTCGGGAGAGAATCTGAAAATTTGTTCAATAATAAGAATTAAAATATTTAAGTTTGGAATAAATGTAAACACTTTATCTTGTAACATGAGACCTTCGGGCATATACTGACTCAGTATGCTTGAAGCATGAAATCATCCAATTCACGAATTAAACGATATTTGCCCAGTTTGAATATCTCTGTAAATATTTTTTCCCGATATCAGTATCGGGAATGGATTACTAACACCTCGCAAATTTCTTTGCATAGATCTAAAATCTTGTTTAAAAATGTATATAATTATTGGGCATGTAGGTATATATTAGTTTATAAATAGTTTACCTTTGTAGTCATATCTCTATTTCCAGTAAAAGTTTATCTCCTAACTCAAAATTTAATACTAACAACGAGAGAAATGCAGTTGCTAGATTAAACTCGACGTTAAATTTTAGTAACTTGATGTAATAATGAATTTGGATTTTGAACTTAGCAACTGACATTGATATTAACAACTGAAAATGGTTGTTAATTTTAACAATTTTGCTTAGAGAATTAGGCCGTATGATGCAAAAGATAAATTTATCGTAAATAATATTTTTCACAGCTGCACAATTTCTGAGGTCATATAATACAGTTTATATATTAATTATGTTATTTTGTTTTATAAAAGTAATATGTTATACATTTATAAAAGAGAGTATTGTCTTTTGCAGTATAAAGACTTTATTATGTTACAGTGAATTAAGTTGTAATATAAACATAATCCTTGACCAGCACAATGCATAAATATTCATTAAAATTGATATATGACAACTCTTTCAATTTGAATTATTTTCTTATAATTATCATCATTAGCATTCAAAGCCCCTGAGGTGACGTCTGCATATAAAATAACTTCTTTTTCGTCCTTGGTCCTACATTTCTCGCAAGATTGCTGCTGTTTTATACAAATGTAAGATGCGCCTAAAAAATACTTGACCCGACGCGTCGCTCCGCCTGACGTTCACGGTGTGCCACATGTGACCAAACAACACTCGAGGTGCAGTCCTAACCATTCCAATAGTCGAATGTACACTGATCCTCTTCTACCTCAGCCTTAACTTTCAAGAAGTAGTTATGATATATTCACAGCGAGGAGTATTTTTAGAGGACAAGATAAATGGAAGAAATAAATAAATACGTAAATAAATAAGGTAATGGAAGCAAAGAATGACCATCTTAATTAAATATTTTGGATAATTAGTAATCTTTATTGAAAAATCTGTGTTCATGTTAAACTTTGTTTTATTATAATGCCCGTATTCATAACAGTCCGTAACAACTTCGTTATATTCAAAACGCCTGTAATATAGGGCGCGAGCAGACCCGTGACTCGAACAACCTTGAAGTGCTTGAAATCAGCAGATTTGTGTGTGCGTGTCACTTTAACAAGAACAATGTCACTTTGAAAAGACCAATATTTTGACTTATTTTAATTTTAAACTATTAAAAAGTTATTATTTTCAATTTCATGTATTTCAATGCTTGCATGATAAGTGTACAATAATAACATTTTATCAGTTCAAAATCAAACGTTTTTGGACATGTGTGTCTTTTAGTTTTTGTTACAAAGCGTTATATTTACTTTTATGAATACGGGCATAAATCTAAAAACACCTACGGTGTCGTTGTGTTTCCTATTGTATAACTATTGATTATACAATGAATAAATTTGACAACAAAAATTAAATAATTTTTTGACATTTGTTGATAAATAAAACAACGTGTTTACTGGCGGTTACTGTGGCGATATTACATTTGGGGCCCAGCGAATATACAAACACGGTTATACCACGTCATCAATAGTATATTCGCTTGTGGTATCTAAGTAAAATCCTCAAATGCCATTGGCTGAATTAATTATAAATTGTATAATAATATTTATCTTATATCTTGCCCCCAAAAAGTAGGTTCAAAAAATATTCTGCTATGACCTACTTCTTTTTCTAGAAGTCAAAGGTTTAGGTAGAAGTGGATCAGTTGACACAAAAATCGACAGTTGGATCAGTTGGAATGGATCAGTTAGAGCGACACCTATAAATCCAGATGTCTGCTCATCCTCGTTTTACTCTTTTACTATTTGTTGCACTACAAGAGAATTTCTATTCCTGCAACAAATTTTATAAAAAAAATCTGATGTGGCCAGCACATTACCTTCCGTCAGTTTATGTATTTTCTATAAATGTTATACAGAAAGTTCCTTGCAAAAGATTAAATTTCTTGTACATTAGCTTAAGGCAGTTGTATGTATTTTATACAAATTCCATACAGAAAGTTTCTAACAAAAGATCCTATATTTCCAGTAAAATTACAACATAAACATACTGTCAACTGCGCTTGATACTGACACCTTTCAATCAGATATTTCTTAATGTAGCAGCTGTTTCCAGAGTTATAGCAAAGCTGACTAATATATTTAATTTCTTTATAATTTTTTAACTCTATGTCCATTTAATATGAAGTATAAAATGCATTCAAATCGTATAGAGAATAAATAATTCTTTAATATTTATAATAACATTAAATGCGAAAAAATGATATTTAATATCGTTTTTTCAAGAAAAACTGTTAAAATCTTCAAATGGGGGGTACTTCCGGTTGACCAATTGTAACCAAAATCGAATCAGCTCTTCACATGGTTGTAACGAAGAGGAATACGAAAGAATTATAATTTTTGGAATTGTAGTATTAGAGTTATCGCATTAGAAAATTTTGTCACACACACACACACACACACACACACACACACACACACACATATATATATATATATATATATATATATATATATATATATATATATATATATATATATATATACAGACATCCTCGTAAAAATAGCAAAATTGTATTCTAGGGACCCTAAAACGTGCTTGTTCATCAAAAACACCACCGAATTTTTTGACCAAAGACAATACTTTCCTTACCTAAAGGTAACGGAAGGCAAAAAATCTGGTGTGGCCAACACAATACCTCCCGCCATTTACAGCCCGAGTTACAAAAAAGATTAAGTTTTTTGGATTAGCGAATTTTGACAGTTTATTTCTTAAAATATAGTCTAATCTAATCCAAGTAGCTACCCTTTAATTTAACCCCTCAACAGGATTAAATCCCAATTACAATATCTCGAAAAAATAACATTTAAAGGTATTTCTCGAAGAAAAACTATTTTGAGTTTCTAGTAAAGTTCCATTTCCGGTTATCCGATTTTCACCAAAATGTAATGGGCTCTTCCCAATACAGAAAAAGTTTGAAATACAAAATTTTCTGAATGATAGTATTTGAGTTAGAGTGGAGGATCCACACACAGATATACACATACATACACACGTGAAAATGTTAAAATTGGATTGTAGGGACCTTAAAACGTGGTCATTTACCAAAATCTCGATATGCGATTTTTAGCACGATCCCTATACCTCCCTTACCAAGGGTAGCGGGAGGTAATAGATTGTGATTGGCACGCCTAGAAATGGGTAGCAATCCTGATTGACATACATTTGAATAACTTGAAGAAATATTGAATGTTGCGCGTTGTATTTTATCTACTCAAATACAGATGTGAAGAATGTATGTATAAATAGAATAGGTAATATTTGCGTTGCAACTGTACAGAAAAGTGTGTGAATTCTTGGTGTGCAATTTGGATTTAGCGATAAGGTTTCGCGAGTGGCGCCATCCCCATCTAAATGATGTGTATTCATTTGTTACCAGGACGTCTCATTTTCGCGTTTTTCTCCGCGCTACATAAATTCTCGTGTCTTTCAAGAAAAAAATGAAAACGACGAAAGAAACTCGCTAGGTACTCGAGTTTATGTAATAACATGATCCATTTCTAAATATATACTTGAAAATATACATTATGTTATGACAACAATAATATTTGATAAACAATTGTTTGCCAAAGGTTCAGATAGCTACGGTATCTTCTGTTTATTTAAGTATCGGTTTGGAAATTTAGCTTTTATTGCGTTTTTCAGACAGGTAAAAATTATGTAATTAATATTATGTTGATTAGATAAATTTAAATGTGACTTAGTCATTCTTTAATCCGATTATAGATAGCCAAAAAATTGTTATCGTATGAGCGGTTAATAATATTAAAATTTATTCTGTTCTGCATAACGTGTACTAAATGTTTTTATTATGAAAGTCAGAGCGATAAAACTATCGTATAGACTAAACAAGATATGCATTACAATAAATTTTATTGCGAACAATTAAATTCACACACCTTTGCACAATAAGCCTTCATACGACACGTTGGTGAAGGATTTTTAAAATCTCGTGGAGTACGAAACCGGGTTATACGGGACGAAGAATCTATACATAATAGGATATTTCATTATTTTTTTAAATATAAGTAACTTATTCTTTATTTAAAAAATCTGATGTGGCCAGCACAATACCTTCCGTCAGTTCTGTGTATTTTGTATAAATGTCATACAGAAAGTTCCTTGCAAAAGAATATATTTCTTTACCTCAAGGCAGTTTTATGTATTTTATACAAATTCCATACAGAAAGTTTCTAGCAAAAGATCCTATATTTCCAGTAAAATTATAACACAACTGTCAACTGCACTTGACACTGACACCTTTCAATCAGAATTTTCTTAATATAGCAGCTGTTTCCAGAGTTATAGCATAGCTGGCCAATATATGATATTTAATTTCTTTATAATTTTTTAATTCTATATCCATTTAATATGAAGTATAAAATGCATTCAAATCGTATAGATAGAGAATAAAATATTCTTCAATATTTATAATAACATTAAATGTGAAAAAATGATATTTAATAAACCTTTTTTTCAAGAAAAGCTGTTAAAATCTTCAAATGAGGGTACTTCCGGTTGACCAATTATAACCAAAATCTAATCAGCTCTTCATATGGATGTAACGAAGAGGAATGCGAGAGAATTATAATTTTTGGAATTGTAGTATTAGAGTTATCGCATTAGAAAATTTTGTCACACACACACGCACACGCGCACACGGACGCGCGCACACGCACGCGCACACACGCACGCGCACACACGCACGCGCACATACACACGCACGCGCACATACACACGCACGCGCACATACACACGCACGCGCACACACACGCACACACACACACACGCACGCACGCACACACACACACACGCACGCACACACGCACGCACACACACACACACACACACACACACACGATTTAAATCGTGATTTAAATTAGGCCAACCCTGAAAGGAACTACTTTGAACATCTAAAAAATATGAACCTTGTGTCTTAACTGTCTTATTCTCAATAATTCTAGCCTAGCATCTAGCGTATGGGATCTCGTGGCTGCGTGCCTGAGTGTCTGGTCGCGAATCTGGGGGACCGGGTTCGATCCCGACCGACGCCAAATATTTCGAATTTTAAATGGCACAAAATTGATCCCTGTGGTACCCGTGAGGTGACGTCTGGTAAACGCCCGCACGGTACAAATATGTCATCATCATTACCGATATCTGCGAACAAAGCAGATTGGCACACCCAGCAATGGGTAATATGCCGTGATGATATATTTTTTTAAGCATCTAGCGTGACCCTTTTAATAAACATTTTTTTTTTCATAGAATGATCCATTTAGCTGCTTTTATTTTTAAATAGTGACCGATGAACTAACCTAACGTAATAACATAAGCATATGTGCATGTACTGGTATTACCACTAGATGGCAATCGAGTAGTAAACGTAGAAACATTTATGCTTATCAAATTGACATTTATAACCATTTCTAGCTTTGTAATTGTAAAGTTTCATGCTTCGGGCACAATTCACGTTCATATCTTTGTATTACTGCTTCGCCATCTAGCACCGTTTCATCATAGTAATGTCAAATATTGACTTCATTCTGGGACAAATTTTAATTTTGACAAGCATAATTTAATAATTGTAGGAATTATTTTTTTTGTTACTAGTGCAACTAAATTTTAACTAATACATATAACCAAAATTGTAAAATTTGATTTATTTGCATTGCACCGCTGTCCCTTAAATTTTAGGCTAGGCTTAAACAAAAAATGCAAATCGTTATTTTGGCAGTATTTATTTGGGAACTTCAGGTTCAATCTTGAACTGATCTCTAACCAACCTGAGTTACTTACAAATAAATGATACAGTTCTGAAATTTGGCGGAAAATTCAAATTCACGTCCTTTATTCCCATCATTGTTAGTATAATTAGTTCTTTTTAATATAATTTTATTTATGTGTAAACAACTCCACGTGCAATCCACGCCTTTCAATTTTAAGAAATAAATAAAGAACACAACTGTTTAGAAAGCGACAACAGACGGGTTGTATACTAACCCAGCTAATCTGTGAGTTGGGTCAGTTCAGGATCAGTTCAGGGTTACTTAAAATGTGCCAACTAAACACAACTAACCTGCGAAGTTACTCTAAAAGTCCCAAATAAATACGGCCTTTGATAGCAATATTCAATAGGGGATTACAGCTCAATCGAATTAAGAGAAATTAGTAAAAAATAGTGAAAGTATATGCGTAATAATGAATATTAATAAAGAAATAAAATGATATAATTGAAATACTTCGGAAATAAGGGGGTATTTGTTTTAGCAGCTCGTCACTCATATGAAATCCATATATATTATTTTGATTGGCGACTCAAAGACCACCTATAAATATATAACGAATACCGAGTTAGGGGCGGAGCCTACTACCAATGGAAGTAGAGAAATTCAAATAGCGGAGGCGTGGCTATCAGTCCAGTAGTGCAATTCTCAAACAGTTTATATGAATATAAATATTTTGTATTAAGCTTAATAATTTAAACACATTTCAAACTATCATGTCGACTTGTACAGTATAATAATATTCATTTATTTTTTATAAACATAATTTAGAAATAGCATATATTTCAAGAACATTTAGGTCCAACAAGAAAAAACAAATTTCGGAAGACTATAACTCGCTTAATAATTTTTCAGCGACAGTCTTAGTTTTACTTATACGTTCAGATGAAATTAAAAAAAAATCTGATGTGGCCAGCACATAACCTCTCGCCAGATATTTTACCTGGTTGTACGCATAAAACGAAAAATATTTTTAAATACAAATACATATATTCATGTCTCACTACAAAATAATTCTCACATATATTTGTAAAATCTATGAGATATTTTAATATAAATTATGTACAATGCATACATTTTCTTTATATTCAATATCCTGAAATTTTCTTTTTCTACTTTCCATTTCTTTTTCTTCATATTCGTCATTTTTTCGCAAATTCCTTTTATATTCTTTTTTACGTGTATTCTTTTGCGTTGTTGACTTTTTTTATTTTCATAATCTTCATAATAATGTACAAATATTTTTGACAGTGGCATATAAATATTTTTGACAGTGACATTTATGTGTGAATTACAAACATTTGAATTTCTTGCCTTGAAGTGAAGTAGTTTGATCTGAGAATTTTTACATCAAATTATTTTATATGTATTTCTTTATCTCTAAATCTATAGAAGATATAATAATGAATTTATATTTATCGAATAAAGAATTTAACGTTCTTTAATATAAGTATTTACATAAATTTTCGATAAATAATATTTAGATGATTTTTTTCTTGTAACGACTACTTCCGGTTGTCCAATTGTTCCCAAAACTTAATCAACTCTTCCCATTATTGTTAGATTGAGGAATCCGTAATTTAAAATGTCTTAAGTCTTATAGTATTTGAGAAATCGTGGATCCAACATCCACACACACATACGGACATCATCGTGAAAATGTTATAATCGGATTCTAGGGACCTTAAAACGTGCTTATTCACTAAAATCTGGATATGCGATTTTTAGCATGAATTCAATACCTCTCTTAGCGAGAGGTAAAAAATGGTGGAATCCCCTAACGATATTGTCAATTTAAGGAATACTTAAAATAAGGGTCAGCGGTGCAACCGGGCATAAGGGTTAAAAAAACTTGGCAGAAATATTATAGAGATGTGCATCTAACCTAATAATATCTTACGTATGTTTGTGGAAAATCATTTTAGATG
Source organism: Harpalus rubripes (assembly GCA_963082715.1). NCBI lineage: Eukaryota > Metazoa > Arthropoda > Insecta > Coleoptera > Carabidae > Harpalus > Harpalus rubripes. The sequence continues at coordinate 8,731,583 of OY720460.1, read as the reverse complement.
ATTGCTGATTTCGCGCATTTTTCTCCATATTCGTTGAAAAAAAATATAATATTTATATTTATATATACAACGAAAATATCTAAAATATGACAATATATAAACTACAAACCATGCGATGTAAAAGTACTATATTATAAAAGGATAAGGGATACCTTTATATAGTTTAAAATACAATTATGGAAGTTGTTAGGGTTGTACCGGCCTTGATAGTCAATTGTCCCCCGGAACAAGTGCCGGACGATTCCGGATGTGATGTTCGTTTGTTTTATTGCCCTGCATGGATGGCATGGCTCTATTGATTTTATGAACTCACACACATTATGTATAGACTGTGCGTTTAATATTAACCACTCGGACATTTTATTAATTATATATTAATTTCAAGGTTTACTAGTAGGTATTTTTAATAAAGCAAAACAATATATGTGAGAGCAGGTATTGATTATATAGGTTACCAAGGTGACAAGGCGTGCATAAAAATACGAATTCCAGGGATATTTTCGCTAAATATAATCTCACCGCCGAAACCCAATCCCATTCACAAGTTTTATTTCATTCCGCCGTTTATTTATCAAATTAAAATCAATAGAAAACTAGACTAGCGCCCTAAACAAAGCACTGTCGAAACTCACATTCATAAAGAACAAAAGATACCGCCGAAACAATAGACTGCAGCAGGACCAAAACTTCTACAACAAATCTTACTTTGAAAATCGCGTTTCTTCAGCGAGAAAAACATCTTCCATTGGTAAGCTTGTAAACACACAGTTACTTTTAAGATGGGGGATCATTAGGAGAATATAGCGTGTTTTATTTTTTACTTTTGATAGAACCAATATTGAAACTAGAATTTAATAAATATATTCTCGTATGTAAAAGAATAAGAATCATCAAGTTTTCACTACTAGAAACATATTCTGAAAATTATTTTTTTCAAACTAGTTACAAGTTCCGATCCTAATTTCCATCCACCTTTCATTACTACGAATACACCTGACACACTGTATACAGGGTGTAACAGCTAAACGAGCTACCTCCAATAATTTCTATATTATTAAAGATACAATAAAATACTATAAGACAATCTTATAGAAGACCAAGGGGGACATCCGAATATAGAAGAAAATATTTTTTTAAACCAGTGGTTCTCAAGTTACAATACAAAGTTATATCTTTTTAAATGGGATGATATATATATATATATATATATATATATATATATATATATATATATATATATATATATATATATATATATATATAGGCCTATTTAATAGAGTATTTTTTTCTGAATTCAACCATGTAATCATTTTATATCGTAACATAACAAAAATATTGAGAAAAATTCAATTGAAATTTAAATAAATTTCATTTTTATAGCTATTTTTCAGTAGTCTATGTATGAAAAACAACTGCTATTTGTTAATTTGAATTATTTACGACGGAAATCAGAGAGAACATTATTTATTTATTTAAGTTCAATTGTTTTTCATACATAGCCTACTGAAAATATAAATATAAAAACGAAATTTATTTAAATTTCAATTGAATTTTTCTCAATATTTTTGTTATGTTAGGATTATAAAATGATTACATGGTTGAATTCAGAAAAAATACTGTATTAAATAGGCGTAAAAAATATATAGTATCCCATTTACAAAAATATAACTTTGTGTTGTAACTTGAGAACCACTGGTTTAAAAAATATTTTCTTCTATATTCGGATGTCCCCCTTGGTCTTCTATAAGACTGCCTTATATTATTTTATTGTATCTTTAATAATATAAAAATTATTTGAAGTAGCTCGTTTAGCTGTTACACCCTGTATACAATGCAGTAATACATGTCAAAATAGTTTACGTTTTATTTTATATATATATACATACATAAAATCACGCATTTCTCACTTAGTGGGTTAGCACAAACCCGAAACAATAATAATAATAATAATAATAATATCAGCTACAAAAATAATCACTCTCTCTTCAACAACATTCCTACTAACCTGACATACAACAAATTTCCTCACTCTTAACATATTAAAGTGACCGATGTTCGGTAGCGAAATACCGCATCCGGATCATAATAATTACGAAACAATCATCCTTCGCCACACATTCCTGTCTAAGCACACTTCTTTCGCCTCGGCCACATTCATAATCGCATTCATACATTCTCTTCTTCTCTTCCCACTCGGAAACTTTCTCTCTTTTAGCACCTTGTCAATCACATCCATCCACTTACATACTGGACGGCCACACAATCGAACACCCTCAACTTCACCAAGATATATACTTACGCTTTACAAGCCGTTCACTCTTCATTCTCACTACATGACCAAACCATCTCAACTGGCTCATTCCTACTCTCTTAACAACATTTTTCCTAACCATACATTCTTCATACACCAAATTATTCCTCACGCGATCCCGTCTTACATTTTATGCTTTCCCGTCCATGACCAACATTCGCTTCCATACATCAAAGCAGGCACTAGAACTCCATTATACACACTTAACCGAGCTTCTCTAGATACGTTTACGTTTTGAGCAAACGTACCTAGAGCACCCATTACCTTACACCCCGCACTCACTCTCCTTTCAATTTCTCTATCAATTCTACCAAATACTCGAATATTAACAATGAGTTAACAGTTTGTATATTTGAAATAAATTGTGAAAAATTGTCAACCATCGGGATTCGAACCCGAGACACCTACCTAATATCCTCAGCAGTTATACGACCTTAAACGTGAAAGGTTGTTCGTCCATCGAGAGGAGAGCAGCCAATAGCTTAATTGGTAGAGCACTATCCTGGCAAGGTAGGTGTCTCGGGTGCGAATCCCGATGGTTGACAATTTTTCACAATTTATTTCAAATACTCGAAATTTCAGTCATACAGCATTTTATTCTTACAAAACCGACGATTAGGTATTGACTTATAGTTTCTTCTGCGGAAGTAAGATCTTACAGATTTTTAAACATAAACAGCCGTATTCATAGTAATTCTGACGTGGTTTAAACCAGGTCTATCTTAGGTCTAAGGTTTTTCCTTATTCATAGTAACGGTTGACTTAGAGCTAGTTTAAACCGAGTCTAAAATTTAGGCCGGACGTACCCTTAGTTTTAACTAGGAGTCCTGTCATTGTAACGAATATATAGTGTGCTTTAAAAAAATTGCATTCGTAAGACAATAGTACATTAAGATACAAGTTTCATAAGACATGATTTTAGCGCACGCGTCTTTCTTAGAAACGAGCGGCTTGCCGCGAGTTTTCTAAGAGGACAAGTGCGCTGAAATGTCTTATGAAACGTGTATTTTATAGTATTTTTTCTATTTTATTCATTTTAGAAAAAAAATACATTATTTCATGGTCAGGAATTTCTATTTCGGTTTTTAATGTGTACTTTATGAAACTCATTTGGATGTCTTAATGAAGTACTTTATGACAAACAAATGGGTTTCATAAAGTACACATTAAAGCACCAAAATAGAAAAAAAATATTTATTTATTGTCAAATTGACAATTTTGATATTAAATGAATAAAATTGAGGATATTCAAGATATTTGTGCAACATAAATGATGTAGAAGATGAAGAAAAGATCAGATGTCAATGTTAAAGATACTTTTATCATATCTGCAAATTTGATATATAATTGATATTTGTATTTAATTTTAGAAAATGAATGAAAGACAGAGATTCAGATGAAGATAATACTGAATTAAATAATGCAATATGTAACGAAGCATATTTAGACAAAATCACAATAGGCCCGGAAACGAAAATACTTCAAACCTCACAAGTAGTTGTCAAATATTTTTATATAAAAATTAAGGTGTTCAACAAATTTGGAGTATTAATAAATTATTTTTAGTTAATTTCACGTTTCCTGTAACTTGCAACAAGTTTCATACCCAAATAAAAGTTCTGATATATTGTCAAAACCAGCACCGTCGTTAGCATCAAGTAATTTTATTTATTAAATATTCATATTTTAATTTATAATTTTTTTTCTTCCCATTTTTCCTCATGTATACTTGTATAGGTATATGAATACTCTGTCTACGTAGACTAGGTTTAAACTGGGTCTAAAATTTACTATGAATAAGTCCAAGGTGGTCTAAGTTAGACCTAGTTTAAACCTAGTCTACTTAAACCTACTTTAAACCGGGTCTATCTCAGTTTCTATGAATACGGCTGAAAATAATTTTGTTGTCGATTTGAGAGCAAACAGAAGTGTATGTGCTTTTTCCGACGATCACTACGAAAAGTACATAAATTCACACGCTAAACTATTACTGAAAGTTGGTCATTGCAAATCACTAGCAATGCCGTGTGATATGAAAGCTCGTTAGCCAATCAGATGCGTCCGCAACTGTGTGATGATTTTATCACACGCTGCGATAACTGAGCGAACTAACCTAAAAATTTGTATTTAAAAGTTTGACAGTTGCAGATAATTTGCTAAATTTACACGGATTAAGAAGGTTGGATCCTGATTTATCAAAATTTAAAATAATTTTTGGTGAATTCTGATAGCAATGATGTTAACATAATCTGTTTTAATATGTATATACAGTTATGTCAATTCAAGAAATTGTGGTCGTCGGAAAAGTATCGTGTACAACACGTGCTGAAAGGGTATTTCACACTCATGTGATTGAACCACTCGCCTTCGGCTCGTGGCTCAAACTTCACATTCGTGTGAAATATCCAATTTTCAGCACTAGTTATACAATATACTATTTGCGACACTTTATACGATGTAAAACTGAACGTTTAAACGAATGTATTTATGTGTATGTCAAGATAAATGCACATTGACTTTTACGCCATCACAGCATGTATTTGCTTAAAAGATTTGCAAGGGTAAGCGAACAGAGAGATAATCACAATTTTTTCCAATTACCAAATTTAAAACAGTTACTACAAATTAGGTATTAAAATTCATAATAAAGTTACTACTGTAACGTTTTTATTTATTTCGGTGAAGTATAAAAACCAAAGAATTATTACTAATTAAAATAGAAGTTTATTAAACGATAAATAAATATTAAAAGATAATAAAAATGGCTATTACTATTGTTAAACAAATATTAACTACTAATTTAAGACTAAGAATATAGGTAATTAATTATTTAAACACTAAGATTATTTATTTATTTATTTAAACAATTAATACGACTTTTTATTTTTAGATTATTATTTTACTGTACTCTCGTACTTTTATTTAACTAAATGTTCATTTACTTTACTACGCGTTCCAATCTTAGACTACCGGTCAGTTGCAGGCTCTTGTAGAATATTTACGCGATATTTATATCACTATTTATTTCAATATGTATTTATATCACATTCAACTGTCTGATCCAGTGTCACCAACTGTCCGTATGCCGCAATTCTTCAACACTACTGCCGATTATCCACTCCAACTCGCTGTTACTGTGTTCGTATCCTATAGCTTCCTAATAATCGTCAACAGTATACCGAGTATTCATTTCCACAGCTATCCCAATATACCAGTAACTTCCCGAGTACTCCACTCTACACTATCTTGTATTTAATTGGATAAAAACTACTACGAGTATGTCTTCTAGCCAAAAAATCTGATGTGGCCAGCACATAACCTCCCCAGATATTTTACCTGGTTGTACGCATAAAACGAAAAATATTTTTAAATACAAATACATATATTCATGTCTCACTACAAAATAATTCTCACATATATTTGCAAAATCTATGGGATATTTAATATAAATATTGCGAAAAAATTACGAATATAAAGAAAAAGAAAAGGAAAGTAGAAAAAGAAAATTTCAGGATATTGAATATAAAGAAAATGTATGTATTGTACATAATTTATATTAAAATATCCCATAGATTTTGCAAATATATGTGAGAATTATTTTGTAGTGAGACATGAATATTATGTATTTGTATTTAAAAATATGTTTCGTTTTATGCGTTCAATCAGGTAAAATATCTGGCGAGAGGTTATGTGCTGGCCACATCAGATTTTTTTTATTTTCATAATCTTCATAATGATGTACAAATATTTTTGACAGTGGCATACAAATATTTTTGACAGTGGCATTTATGTGTCAATTACACACATTTGAATTTCTTGCCTTGAAGTAGTTTGATTTGAGATTTTTTACATCAAATTATTTTATATGCATCTCTTAATCTCTAAATCCATAAAAGATATAATAATGACTTTATATTTATCGAATAAAGAATTTAACGTTCCTTAATATAAGTATTTACATAAATTTTCTATAAATAATATTTAGATGATTTTTTTCTTGTAACTACTACTTCCGGTTGTCCAATTATTACCAAAACTTAATCAACTCTTCCCATTATTATTAAATTGAGGAATCCGTAGTTAAAATGTCTTAAGTCTTATAGTATTTGAGAAATCGTGGATCCAACATCCACACACACACGAACATCATCGTAAAAATGTTTTAATCGGATTCTAGGGACCTTAAAACGTGTTTATTCACTAAAATCTGGATATGCAATTTTTAGCATGAATTCAATACCTCTCTTAGCGAGAGGTAAAAATGAATAAAAACTAGTACTTATAGAATTCAACCAAAAACAAACCTAACTCACAAAAATCTTCTCTGCCATTAATGTTGAGAATATAAATTCAGATCTTTGTGACCGGATGAATATCAAGTTGATCGGCACTTGTTTGCTGTAGACATGATGGCACCCACACATAGCAACCCTTAGCAGCAGGCAATTGTTCTTTCTATTGATGGATTTGTATAGGAGATAGGGGAGGCATTCATGACAAATATATTGAAATATAAAGTAAAGGAGATCTTTCCTTTATGGATGTATAAAAATATTTTCTCTTATGATTTTCTATCTCCCACACCCACATTCCAATAAGAGTGACAAAGACAACATCATACTACCCCTTTGAAGAGAAAGAGATAGCGACATACTAGATTAATTGATATAAGTGAGATAGCAACTTTTGAAATCAGTGAATCACAAAATGTTTTGAATTTGGGACGGATTTTACGGGTTGTTTTCAAGAGATTATCGCATATCCTGTGTGTTTGTTCGTTATGTTTGTTTTCCA
>OY720460.1:7989478-8119478 GCA_963082715.1 Harpalus rubripes | reverse complement strand
ATTATTATTATTATTATTATTATTATTATTATTATTATTATTATTATTATTATTATTATTATTATTATTATTATTATTATTATTATTATTATTATTATTATTATTATTATTATTATTATTATTATTATTATTATTATTATTATTATTATTATTATTATTATTATTATTATTATTATTATTATTATTATTATTATTATTATTATTATTATTATTATTATTATTATTATTATTATTATTATTATTATTATTATTATTATTATTATTATTATTATTATTATTATTATTATTATTATTATTATTATTATTATTATTATTATTATTATTATTATTATTATTATTATTATTATTATTATTATTATTATTATTATTATTATTATTATACATCACTCTTTGGTGGAGAAACGCATAGGTACAAATATTTTTCATTCACGTCTTACATGAACATGTATGTGTATGGAACAGTGTCGAGTATGTCAGAAATGTAGTACTACGGGCAAGAGAGAAGAAGACTATAAAAGAATTCATCTAAAAAGTATCCTCTTATCAGAGGACTCTGAAAAGACAAATCGTGTTTTACTGTCGGGTTAAGTAAAATAAAACGGGTTTTAGTTCGTAACTGCCACAGTATTGTAAAAGATATTAATATTCTACAAATGTTTGAGAAAACGATGTCATATTTTATTAGTAATAAATCAGAAATGTAAGAAATGACAAATTTCTAAAGAAAATGTGAGTTTATAAATTAATATAAAATGTCAATAAAATTATAATATAAATAAAAGAAATTCTGTAAATTCTACATAAAATATTAACACAGGTGTCCTAAAATAAACGCACCTTTTTAAAATTTGAATATCTCTAAAATATATAAAACATAGCAGTGACAAAATTGCTAACATACTCAATAATAGATTGCAGTTATGGGCTGAAAGCATCCGGTGGAAAAAGATGACATAGTCATGTATACAGATGGATCCAAAACATCAAATAGGGCTGTTGCAAGAATTTTTATATACCTTCTAAGTATTAAATTTAAAAAGATATCATTATTTAAATAGCCTCAAATTTGAAAATATCAGCAAATATCCATTAGATATTTTACAATTAATTTTTGAAATTTGGATAATATTTTGAAAAAGTCACGTGAATAGAATGTGATGTCATCGGCTCCAATTAGTCCCTTTATAGTGTCAATTCTTTGTGTTTTGTTACAAGTGTTATAATAAATATATTGTCAAACAAGTGTAATTTTTTTTAGTTTGGTTCGTGTTAGATAATAAAAAATCCAACATAAAATACGTAATTTACAGTATCGTATTGTGCGTTCTTGCAAAATTGCTGCTAGGAGCAAACCTACTATTGAATTTATAAATATGCCAAAAGATGCGAAGAAAAGAAAATTATGGCTGGAAGTAGTAGGTCGAAAAGCTGATTTAATTTTACCTAACTCCTTATTTCGGCAGCAGTAAAATAACCGTTTTCTGATATAAATTCAGCCACCATTCGACTTAGCTTGAGTGTAGTCTGTATTAGCCATTATTACTTTATTACTCAGTTATAATGAAAAATATCAACGTCAAATGTCAAATTAGAAGTTTGTTATTAACATGTGACAAACTAACGCCTACGTTTATTTATCTAAATACCAAAAATAAACGAAGGTGATGGAAAAAATGTTTTTCTATTGGCTGTAAATGACGTTATGTATGTGCTTCTACGACACAGGAGTGGGGCGTTGTTTTTCATGACAATTTTTGGCGCCAAACTTTTAATTTAATTACTTACGAAAATAACAACAAATTATTAAAAAAATAATAATTAATAAGAAAAATATTGCATAAACTTTCATTTAAAATACTTTTTGAAAAATGTGAAACAGGCTCATTGAGCTGGAGCAGGAATACATGGAGCTAAAGGACTGAGGCACAATCAGTCGTTTGGACTTGGACTTATACGACAGTATTCTTTGCAGAGTTATATGCACTATAGCAACAGAAGAATCTCTATAGTAACAGACAGCTAAGTCGCAACTAAAAACATTAGAATCTTGTGAGACAGAATCTGGACTTGTTCTAGAGTGCATCCACAGAATAAACGTACTAAAAGCGAGAAACAAATTAGATTAGAATTAATATGGTACCCGGAAATTCAGAGATCGAAGGAAACCAGGTAACATATAGTCTGGCTAAGGAGAAGACAAGTTTTCCTTTCACAGAATCAGAACCGGCTTTCGGCATCTCAGCTACAGTATAAGGAAGAGGCAGTAGGGACACTCTGCTAAATTTCATGTCAGAAATTTCTATGCGCATGTGCGAAAATTCACCTCTGAAAACATGGGTGGAAAATTTTAGTTTGCTTAGCAGTGGCGTAACAAATTTAAGATTTATAATAATATAATATTTAGATCAATAATAGCAATGAATTAAGTTTTTACTCAACATAACAATAAATGAAATTAGCAAAAAGTTAAATTTCAAATGTCTCCTATGTATTATATTAATTTTGTTAGGTGGATGAAGGGACCTGGCTAATCCCTCCTATTTACGCTACTGAAGCGTGTTTTGTTTTCGTTTGAGAACATAACCTTGCTTGATTTCCATCAAACTTTGTTTTTTCTTTTTGACTTGTGCACTTTTAAAAATGGAAACAAATACAGCTAGGAGAAGAGGTGGAAGTAAATGTGCTATGAAAAAATGTTTAAATGTACATTCATGTGACACGTGCAATAAATTTGCTAAAGAACATGAAGAATTGGACAATACCTCATTATATTCCTATTTTAAGAAATATGAAGATGTGCCTTTTGAGGAAAAGACATTCGGAAGTTTATATATGCCAAATGAATTATTTATAAGTTTTGTATTTAAGTTAGAATTTTTTCTTATTCAAAACTTTGAAACATTTTCTACGCAAAATAACATTATTCAACGTTTTCAAATGTGAATAGAATAATATTTGACCATCCATGTGAATACTTTCCTAAACATTATTTGGTAAATTTGTATTTTAGGATGCGGTTATTTTATTCTTTAAAATTTATAAACAGAAATTTTAAATCTGAAAAAATAATAAAAAAAATATATTTTATTGTACAATTAATAAAAATTTATGATAAACAGTAAAATGTTTCATCTAAATAAATACCCGATTCCTTAACTACTGACAGCAACTCTGCATTACCTAAACACTATCGCCACATCGCACTGCTCATTTCTTGTGACAGTATTTCAAATTTGCCGGCTTCGCTCACCCCATACAATATGGCCGCCCATATTTATTTTGATACAAGAACATCAAAGGTGCCGCCTCGAAGTGTCGCTACTGTCTCTTCCTTATACTGTGTCTCAGCGGAGACAGTTAAGCAGGAAATAAAAATATTGCTGAATCAATGGCACAAGACTCATTAGTTGGAGTCACCAAAACTCTTCCTAAATGAACCATCCAAGAAAATAACGGAAGGTTTGCAAACAAGACGTTATATTAAACACAAGAACCTTATATGTCACTGTATATATATATATATATATATATATATATATATATATATATATATATATATATATATATATATATATATATATATACAGAGTGTCTCACAACTCGCGCCCCAGACGAAACTGACACTTGCCGACGACAAGACATTTTAATCCACCAATCCCGGAAGGATATCTTGAGGTGTGATGATAATTATTACACAATAAAACTGGTTGCTAGGTTTTAAAAATACTACTAGTGAGTTACAAAATTTGTTTGACTTACTGTAATTTTGACACTTTAGAGTTGACTTTTCACCGTCAACAAATTTAGGTTAGCGAAGGTGTCATCCGAGATCATCATTTATATCGTACATTGCAACATGTTGTAGCAGCTGTGTAAAATGTGTTAAACGAAAATATTATTGTGGGAGCATCACCAGTTTCCTTTCGATCTGGCATAACTTGACCGGTCTCATACGTCCTTGTAATGCCTCTCAATATCACTTTCTGATCCACAAGATTTCTATCCGGAAAACGTGCTGCCTCTCTGGCGTTACGTCCACATTCTTCGAAAAATATAATCATTTCTAAGTAATCAGCGGCTGAATACATGGTAAGAATTTGCCTTTTTTTATTGACCTTGTCAAATTTTGACACTGACATTTTTCGAAAACTACAGCCGCCCACACATTTTAAAGAAGATTTGATTTATATAAAACCGTAGTAACGTAAAATTACGGCAAACACACGTTAAAGGTGTAGGTCTTTGATTGGTCATTTTTAAGCCGTCTTTTCTCGAATATCTTTTAAGCTAGATTTTCTTTTCTTCGTAATTACACATCCGATTGCAGTCTCGTGTTTCCCCTTTCTCTCTGGGGCGCGAGTTGTGAGACATTCTATATATATATATATATATATATATATATATATATATATATATATATATATATATATATATATATATATATATATATATATACATATATATATGTGTGTGTGTGTGTGTGTGTGTGTGTGCGTGTGTGTGTGTGTGTGTGTGTGTGTGTGTGTGTGTCTGTATGTCTGTATGTGTGTGTATGTATGTGTAGGAGCGCGCGCGTGCGTGTGTGCGTGCCTGCGTGCGTGCGTGTATGTGTGGGTGTAACGATTTTTTCGTTCACGATAACTCTTCAAACAAACTTCCAAATATATCTATTTTCCGTATTTACGCTTCCTGCATTCATATAACGAGTTGCTTAGATTTTGGGTAAAATTCGATAAATGGAAGTGACTCTTTACTTGAAGCCCATAACAGTTTTTAATGAAAAACTATATTAAAATATAATCCAAAACTTTTCAATTTTAATATTTTAAATTTTTATATCATGGGAAATAATATATTAGATTTTAGCTAAAATTAATCAACCAGAAGTGACACTTTACTTGAAGCTCTGAACAGATTCTCGTGAAAAATATATTGGTATACTCCAAAACTTATCAGATTTAGTATTTACGACTTTTATATGAAAAGGAACAACATATTAGATTTTGGATACAATTGATAAACCGGAAGTGATACTTTATTTGAAGCTTTGAACAGATTTTTGTAAAAAATATATTATGATACATTCCAAAACTTATCAAATTTAGTATTTAAGACTTTTAACGGGAAGCAACATATTAGATTTTGGCTAAAATTGATAAACTGGAAGTGATACTTTATTTGAAACTCTGAACAGATTTTCGTGAAAAATAAATTGATACAATCCAAAATTTTTCAAATTTGGTATTTAAGACTTTTATATAAATGGGAACGACATATTAGATGTTTTCTAAAATTGATAAACCGGAAGTACTACTTACAGGAAGCTATAAACAGATTTTCTTGAAAAAATGTATTAAAACATGATCCAAATCTTCTCAAATTTGGTATTTAAAACACGTGTATAATTTGAAACAACATTAGATTTGGACTACATCTATATGATAAACCGGAAGTGGTACTTAATTTGGAGCTCTTAGCAGATTTTCGAGGAAAAACGTAATAAAATATAATCTAAAATTTGGTATTACAGACTTTTCTATTTACTGGAACAACAAATTAGATTTTGTTTACGAACGATCAACCGGAAGTGATAGTTTACTTAAAGTTCAAACACGGAATTGACGGAAGGTCATAAGTTGGCCACATCAGATTTTTTTTATTATGAATGGCCGTAGAAAAAATATTGTATACAACTGTTGCATAATGATGACCGTCGCATGAACAGCTATCATTATAAACTCGTTGCGTAATATACTATTATGGTATACTCGTTTACTTACGTGATTAAGTGTATGAATGGTGTAGATTCCTGATTTATCATACTATTATTTATATTACACATAAATATTCATAGAACACACTCAGGTTATTTAAATTGTTCATATTTCATATATGCTTGGATATCTTTACTAGCAAACGTCAATTACAGAAAACATTTACATCTTTAAAGTATAAATTTATAGCTTAGTTAATTAAATATGTATTTAACAAAAACTTTATATTCGAAATTTGACAGTAATGTTAAGCCACAAGTACCTATAAATACCGAATATACGACTTGTTGCTCTTCCTGTTCATTTTACGGCAAAAACTGAAAATCAGAAAAAATGAAAACAAGTGTCATGGCTAGAGCTACTAATAAACCGAGATTTTAAAATTTCTTTTTAAAATTGTAAAGAAACTAGAAACCAAAAAATTTAAAAACAGTTTTCTATACAACTTTTAATTCTGTACAACTTTGCCGCAACACGAACAGGAGAGCAGGAAATTGCAAAAAACTAAAATCCCTTGTTAAATCCGTATATGTTCCCACCTTAGCGTCAACACCCTGTATAAATATGAATTAATAGATAACGAAACGATGTGTTATATTATTCTTTGGATATTGGCAAAAGAGTCATCTCACCCGGTAAGCCATCTTTCCCGAAATTACTTATTTTTCCTTTGCATGTAACTTCTAAATATTATATAATATTGAATGTTGGTTCCACTTCATTAGAAAACTTTTTCATACATTTTCGAACGATGGTGATCATTCTTATGATTTATTGCATATAGAAACAAAATCGATTCTTACGAATTTATGAGAGCCAACTATCGCCAAGATTTGTTTATAATATATGTATCTATTATTTATTCCCAGTTTAAAGTTAACATTTAGAATTTTTCCTAATTCTAACTTAGTTTTACTTTTTAATGCAAATACTCCACAATGTTGCACGAAAGAACAAATCTGATGTGGCCAACACATTACCTTCCAGTAAAATTATAACACAAACATACTATGTCAATTGCACTTGATCTGTCAATCAGAATTTTCTTAATATATATAATTTTCTTAATATAGTAGATGAAATTAATTTCTTTATAATTTTTTAACTCTATATGTATTGAATATAAAGTTTAAAATGTAATCAAATCGTATAGAAAATAAAATACTCTTTAATATTTATAATAACATTAAATATGAAAAAAATATATTTAACAGCGTTTTTCAAGAAAAACTGTCAAAATCTTCAAATTAGGGTACTCCCGGTCGACCAATTATAACCAAAATCTAATCAGCTCTTCATTTGGATGTAAAGAAGAGAAATACAAAAAAAATATAATTTTTGGAAAGGTGGTATTAGAGTTATGCGATCCGAAAGAATCGTCACACACACACATACATATACATACATCCACACATACATTCATACATACACACATACATATATACATCCATCCATACATACAGACATCATCGTAAAATTAGTAAAATCGTATTCTAGGGACACTAAAACGTGTTTATTCATTGAAAACTCATCATCGAATTTTTTGACCATCCTTTCCTAAAGGTGACGGAAGGTAAAAAGGTAAGAAAGTTCAAAGTATAAAACTATGTTTGGGCGTTTAAATTTCGAATTGGAAAAACATACTTAACTTCATTTTTTATTTGCTTTTTATAAAGGTATTTTAAGAATATGTATTTGATATACAGGTATTTCCTTTAAAACAACCAGCGCTTTTTTGTGCGAACTAACAACTTTAGAGAAAAATATTTTATACCAAAAATGATCAAGAATAAGGGGATAATGTACCAATAGTAACAAACCGAATATTTAACCAGTGGTAGAACAAAATTATATTTTTTTAAATGGCACCCTATATAACTTTTAGCCCTTTAAATAGAATATTATTTTCTGATATCAACGATATAAATATAAAATAGGGTTGTATAACAAGTATTTGGAGAAAAATGGTATTAAAAACTAGAAATAATGTAATAAAAATCTGATGTGGCCAGTACATAACCTCTCGCCAGATATTTTACCTGGTTGTACCCATAAAACGAAAAATATTTTTAAATACAAATACATATATTCATGTCTCACTACAAAATAATTCTCACATATATTTGCAAAATCTATGGGATATTTTAATATAAATTATGTACAATACATATATTTTCTTTATATTCAACATCCTGAAATTTTCTTTTTTTACTTTCCTTTTCTTTTTCTTTATATTCGTAATTTTTTCGCAAATTCCTTTTATATTCTTTTTTACGTATATTCTTTTGCGTTGTTGATTTTTTTTCATAATCTTCATAATGATGTATAAATATTTTTGACAATGGCATACAAATATTTTTGACAGTGACATTTATGTGTCAATTACAAACATTTGATTTTCGTGCCTTGAAGGAGTTTGATCTGAGATTTATTACATCAAATTATTTTATATGCATTTCTTTATCTCTAAATCTATAGAAGATTTAATAATGAATTTATGTTTATCGAATAAAGAATTTAACGTTCGTTAATATAAGTAATTACATAAATTTTCGATAAATACTATTTAGATGATTTTTTTCTTGTAACTACTACTTCCGGTTGTCCAATTGTTACCAAAACTTAATCAACTCTTCCCATTATTGTTATTGTGTACACACACACATCCACACACGCATACGGACATCATCGTAAAAATGTTATAATCGGATTCTAGGGACCTTAAAACATGCTTATTCACTAAAATATGGATATGCGATTTTTAGCATGAATACAATACCTCTCTTAGCGAGAGGTAAAAATGGGTTTACTACTAGCGTAACTAGGCAACCTGTGTATTGCATAGCCTATTGTAATAACATTATTTTTAATACCATTTTTCTCGAAATAATTGTTGTACAACCTTATACCATATTTATATCGTTGAAATCAGAAAAAAATTCTCTATCTAATGGGCTAAAAAATTATATAGGATACCATTTAATCGAATTTTCGGTTTGTTATTATTAATAAATTAGCCCCTTATTCTTCATCATTTCTTGTATATAACATTTTTTTCTAAAGTTATTAGTTCGCCCAAAAAAGCGCTGGTTGTTTTAAAGGAAACACCCTGTATATTTGAAGAATTACACGTAATTTTCTTGATAAGTCTATAACTATTTTTTTAAATTTCGGCGCCCCTCGCTTACCGTCTAACACCGGCCCTGAATTTTTTAGCATGATTTATTCTGTCTTAGCCACGATGGCGAGAGTTATAATCGGTAGGACGGCTGTATTTGTTCAATTCCTTACAAATTCTCTGCATATGTATAGTAATAACAAGTGTTAAGGCAACTAATAATGTAAGTATGTTATATTCTTGTCAATTAGATAAAATATCACTTGAAAGATAATACTAAGAACTGGTAGAATTCATCTAATTATCTTGTTATATTTATATCGTAATTTGAAAGTAAATACGATAAATTTTATTGTTCATTACCAGTTTATGATCTTGCCTTAAAAAATTATAAATGCAAGTATTATACTTGTTAAATTTTATGAACAATATAAGCGTAAATAACTGTTACATTCGTGGTACTTGTTATACTAATTATGATATGATGTTATATAATTCTGCATGCAAGTTTCAGAATTAGTTCAGACAGCGTTACGAAATCAGACAGAGACTGGTATTCATAAAGAAGAATTTAACCATTTCAACAGTTCTTATTGTTATAAATTCCAATATCTTGTATTTCTTTGACAAGTATTGAAGTATTTGTAAAGGCCTTTATTGTGAAATAGACAGGCTGTATATGAAAGTAAAAAATAAATCCCTCACGATCTGCTATTACGGTTTTGGAATCAGTTTCGCTTGGTGAACAGATAGCAGATCTGATAGGTGTAAATGTGGGAAGTGCATCAGTGCACTAGATAAGCCTTTGTTGCTGCCGAAGAAATAAACAGTTTTATCAGGTGTTTCCGAAGGAAAGATATCATTGGCTAATGTCATATCCTATCAACGATGAGAAGAAGTGGAACATCATAAAAATAATGATTAATAATTCTATAAGTTAATGTTTTAGAAAACCATGTAATATGCTATTAACAATAAATCAGAAAATACAAGAAATAGGAAATTTCTAATAATAATTAATCCAAGTAAAATTACAAGCGAAGTAGATAAAATTTAATGAAATGTACAGATATATTACTCGTACATTATTATTTTAGATTAAGAAAAATATGAGATTTCTAATAAAAATTATGTATTAGTAAATAAGAAGTAATCTTCAAAGAATAATACTCATTCCGCTTTTTGAAATGACCGCCTTCGATATCTCCGTTGTCGTTAGAAATACAGCATAAATTTATTAATAGAATTTATTCGATTACTCAAGGAGCATAACGTAAAATTATTTTCATATATACTGGGTGTTGCATTACGGCTCGGCGAGAATTGTTTGGAAAAGCTATATATTTTCATATATTTTGAATTGTATTTTATTCTCCTATATATTTCTTGACAATTAATATTGCAAGCATTTTTATGTTTCATGTGTCTAGATCCTGGATTATATCTTAATATAATTTTTCATTAAAATCTATTATATGCTTCAAGTAAAGTACCACTTCTGGAAATTTTGTAATGACCAAAAAGAGAGGTGCACAATTAGATGTTATAGCAGTCCTAAATACATATTTTCAACTTTCTACGGCTTACCGTTTTTGAGTTATGCGAGATACGTACGTACGTACATACGTACGTGCGTGCGTACAGAAGTCACGACGAAATTAGTCAAAATGGATTCAGGAATGGTCAAAATGGATATTTCCGCTGAAATCTGAAAACCGAAATTTTTCGCGATTACAATACTTCCTTTACTATGTACAAGGAAGTAAAAACCACCAAATCTTACTTTACTTTTCACCAAAAATTAATCCAAGGTCCCGAATTTTTTAAAAGTAGCACTAAAACGCACTTTTTTCCTGGGTGGTCAGCCGGACCGTCCCTAAAAATTACCTGTGTGCGCCCCTGCGTGGCTGTGTGCCTCAGTGTCTGACTGTCTGGTCGCGAATCTGGGGACCTGGGTTCAATCTCGACCGCCGCCAAAATTAGGTATTTAGAATTTTAAATGACACAAAAACAACTCCTGTGGTGCATTCTCCACGACAGTAATAAGAGTCCGTGATACGAATATATCATACCATCATTATTACCGATATTTGTGTACAAAGCAGATTGGCACGCCCAGCAATGGGTAATATGTCTTCATGATATAGTTATATATTTCTTGGAAGTCGCAAATTGCGAATCTAATTGATAAATAAGTATAACTGTCCGTGTTTTGCGGACGTGAGTTTTGTACACATAGTGACTAAAACAATCAATAAAAATTAATAATTCTCAATATTTTGGCCTATAGGCGGTGTGCCCAGAAGTAATCAGCGCCGACAGCGGACGAAAATGACAAAATGGTTACTCAATGAAACATAGCAAGGTTATGTTTCATGTCAGAATAATTTTGCTATTTCTATTTTATAAAATATTTGCAATGAATGCGATTGATAGGACGTTAAATATTATGTGATGCAGTGGGGGATGTAATAATTCTTACAAAATTACCGATTGAAGTATCAAATTTCATAAATTTCCTTAGAAGATTATATGAGGAACAGATGTATAAGAAAATAACTTTTCAACCGATATCTTCTACTAACATGAAAAATTCTTTTAGGTATACATATTTTCTCATTGTAAAAGATACTTTTCGTAAGAATAAAATTCCAACAAGGGTCGTCTATAGCAATAATGAATTATATAAAAATGAGTTTCTTAAGTTAATATTTGAACAAGATATAATTCAAGAAGCAGAAAATGGTCTTAAAATTGTATAATACTTGCAGTTGTATGAAATAGAAATCTATATTTTTGACATAATTCGTCTATTTATTAAAGAATTGTACATGTAATGTTAATTTTAAAGATAGAAATTCACATGGTACGTATTTTTCGTGTATTTTTCCGAGCTTGTGCAACTGATTCCACTTAGACCCTGGTATATTTTCAATGAAGAATCTTCTTCATTTATTACGAATATAAAAGAAAGATGCTAACATCATCTACTGATATCGTGATATGTAGAAACTTTCTTCTTTCCAATCATTCAAGTTTTTCAACTTTTTAATCTCAATTTCCATGTATTGTGTGACAAGGCGAGGGTAAGCACAATAACAGATAAATAACTTTTTATAAACTCTTCTAAATTATAGTTTCAATATTCATATTTTAACTCTGTTTATCTGTTTAAGTTATAAATGTCAAAATTCAGTTTAGAAATTCTTATCGTATTATGATAGTCACGACATTTGTTTGTTGATCTTAAGTCTGGAAATTATTATATATACGAGCGTGACTTTAGAATGACCTCGCCTATGCACCCCATACCCCTAAGATAATCCTATCCTGGAGATAGCGTTTTTGTTTTAGGCAGTCGGTTTCAGTTAGCCATGGGATAAACATGGGAGAGTCAGTATTAGTTAGCCATGAGAGAAACATGGGAGAGTCGGATTAGATACTCGTAGGAGTGAACATGTAGTTTTTAGTTTTTTGGGGCGCCCGCCGGCTGTATTAGTTAAAAATGTAATCATTTAGTTTAAATGTAAATAAAATAAAGTTTAGTTATTAAATCAACAAGTTGTGTTCATGTCAGAATGTAGTGTTCATCAGTGTAAAGTGAAAAAGGGTTAGTGTATGTGTGTTCTTCCTTCTCAAGAATCCATCACACGAAGTCGTGGACGCCAGCCATCCGAGGCGTCCACCAGTCATCAAAGTAGCTTATCAGCCAGCTTCAAAGACCCCCTTCGTGTTACAGTAGCGCGGTCGGTAGTATTATCAGCAGATTTAGAGACCCCCCCTCGTGTTACAGTGGCGCAGTCAACGGGTAGGATAATGAGAGTAATGATTTACTCTTTTATCCGAAAAGTTCCTACATGAGTTCAGTATTATTAGTTTGTGACCGAGGAGAGGGTACTTGGTGTACAGTATGTACACATTTGCGACCACGACGCCAGCGATGATACAGCAACCCAGGCCGTATCAGCCGTCACCAGACATGCTTGAGGTATTGCTTGCAATGAATACGTTCTCTGGTGATGGCAGTGCGGGAGAATATATCCGCAATATGGTAGCAGCCAGCAGAAGATACGGCTGGGATGAAGTTTTCCTCGGCAGTGCAATAGTGTTTAGGCTCAGTGGTAAGGCAAGGGAATTGTATTTTGCAATTCCATTGTATAAGCGGCCTACCACTGGCACAGATATGGTGCGTTGGTTAGAAATAACTTATGCAGGACGCACCATATTACCACCTTCATTTTTTCCTACTTGTATGTCAAGTTTTTATGGTCCAGCATGGACGCACCAGGTCTACGCACCGCAGGCGCCGTTAGATTCGTTGTCTCCAGGGCATGGAGTGCACGAGTTGCCAGTAGGGAGGATCAGTTTAGAAGAAATTGAGTCCTTGCTGGCAATAGAGGATCGTTTTGCGGTGGTAGACATACCACGACCGGAAAGTCCGACAATAGTCGTCACAGCGAGTGACAAGGGCGTACAAGAAGGAAAAATGATTGAAGAGAATTGCCTGCCGGAGGAAACAGCGAAATGTGAGACTGAGGAAGAACACAGCGAAGTAGCTGATGAACTGGACGTGAACACAGTATATGACGACAACCTGCACGAAATGGATCTGCAAATGGTCAACGAAGAGGACATCGAGAATGGCGACTTGGGCATGAACGTCGGAGAGGACAACTTGGCATGCCCACCTGTGCAAGTTTTACGCCGCACCCATGGAGGGCACGCCACTGGTGGTATCGTGTTACATTCCAGGAACGACGTTATCGCTTGCAGAAGTGTTCCCAAATTTTTTGTAGTGCCATCCCTTAGACCGCTTAGGTGTGAAAAACCGCCCCCAGTGCAGTGACCTTTGTGTTGTTTTCTTTTTTTATGACTATTATATGACGATTTTTGTTAGTGTTTAGTTTTTTTGGCTAGTTAAGTTGCATGTTAGATTAGAAATTTTTATTAGATAGGAAAATAAAATACCCTTTTCCTTTAGCATCGAATTTGTAATTTGTTAAAACGTTTTACGTTTTTATTGTGCTTGCATTATGGTTATAATGTTTTACGTTGGTAAGCTTTATGCTTTATGTCATAGGTTTTATACCTTTTGTCTGTTTTTAACATGTTATGTTAATTGTGTTTATGCATTTGTACCTGTTTTGCAATTTTTTTGTATCCTATGTTTTATGCTTTGTGTCATATTTGTAATATGTTTGATGCTTTATGTTGTTAAGCTTTTTGCTTTTGAAATGTCTTAGGTTTTATACCTTTTGAGTGTTTTATCGTATTATGTTAATTGTGTTTGTACATTTGTATCTGTTTTGCAATTTTTTTTGTATTCTATGTTTTATGCTTTGTCTCATATTTGTAATATGGGTGATGTTTTATGTTTTATTTGTTTTATGTATGTGTTTTATGTTCTGTGGTTGCAGAATTTGGAAACTATCTTCAGTTCAGGATTTAAGAATAAATATATCGATTTTGCGATATATTTATGTCTTAAGGGGAGGATAATGTGACAAGGCGAGGGTAAGCACAATAACAGATAAATAACTTTTTATAAACTCTTCTAAATTATAGTTTCAATATTCATATTTTAACTCTGTTTATCTGTTTAAGTTATAAATGTCAAAATTCAGTTTAGAAATTCTTATCGTATTATGATAGTCACGACATTTGTTTGTTGATCTTAAGTCTGGAAATTATTATATATACGAGCGTGACTTTAGAATGACCTCGCCTATGCACCCCATACCCCTAAGATAATCCTATCCTGGAGATAGCGTTTTTGTTTTAGGCAGTCGGTTTCAGTTAGCCATGGGATAAACATGGGAGAGTCAGTATTAGTTAGCCATGAGAGAAACATGGGAGAGTCGGATTAGATACTCGTAGGAGTGAACATGTAGTTTTTAGTTTTTTGGGGCGCCCGCCGGCTGTATTAGTTAAAAATGTAATCATTTAGTTTAAATGTAAATAAAATAAAGTTTAGTTATTAAATCAACAAGTTGTGTTCATGTCAGAATGTAGTGTTCATCAGTGTAAAGTGAAAAAGGGTTAGTGTATGTGTGTTCTTCCTTCTCAAGAATCCATCACACGAAGTCGTGGACGCCAGCCATCCGAGGCGTCCACCAGTCATCAAAGTAGTATCATCAGCCTGTTCCACCCCCCTCGTGTTACAATTGTGCACCTTGTAACATTTAATTAATATTATAAATTATAATATAAATTTAAATATGATAAAATGGTTTACAGAAATCTCACATATTATGAGAAAAATATATTTTCTGCCACAGTACATTCGCTGGTATTTTGACTTTTTTGAATTAGTCACATCACATATATAGCATTTTAAATATTTTCTTTATTCATTTCAATATACTATAATGTATAATATTCATATACAATAGCAACAACTCAAAATGAAATTGTAAATTGTATCACTTTCTCGAATTGTCAAAACTGATTCGGTAATCAAAAATGCCAATTTAGCCGTTAGAGGCGCTGACGCTCAAAATGTGCACATCGCCTATTGAAAAGGAACTTTTAAATTTATCTATGTTCATTTGTTTCAAAAAGAAAATAATGCAACAATTTGTTGTGTTGTAGCATACGATATTCATATTTATCTAATTTATCTTATCTCCTAAAAATTTTACCCCTGATCTCTCCTATGAGTAATGCATACTTCCGTCTTGTAAGTCGAAGAGGCACATAGAAGTGGATCACTTGATACTAAAATCTGCTGTTGCATTCTTAAATATTATATGTGGGGCTGATTGCTTAGGAATATCGCTGTTGTCGCTTTTATGTTAGATACATCATACAAGATACAAGGACAGTTTGTTTCAAGATATAAAGGATTAGCTTTACTAGTGATGGGATGGGGCAGGTCCCGTTTCAGCGGCAGATTCTCTTACCAACCAATCAGATGAGTAGAATTAACAGAAAATTAGAAATTAGTTTCTAATGCGCTGGGTAATAAAATAAATAAAATTCCAATGGGCTTACTGTACCAGCATTGGCACTGTACTCGTAGCACACCACAAGACTACGTTTCTTATACATTTTAACAAAACAAAGGCGAAGTAAAACGGAGACAATGTTAGGTAGCAAGCAGATGATAATATAAATCGTATATTTTAAAGTGATGTATAGCTAACGTATATGGTCGTGTATTGTAAAAAAAGAAAAATGTAAAACGTTTTTCGGGAGAATGTAAATCAGTATGGCGGCATATAAATCTCAATGTTTACATGACATTAAAGAATGAGTAACAAGCCTAAGGTAAATACCACCACATCGGCTCGCTGGCACCAGGAAGTAGTTACAATTAGATGCAGATCCAATCTGTTTTATCTGACACTTGTTTGCTAACCCTTTCTCAGTGATTGTAATCTGACTTTTTTTGCTCCACATTCTAAGAATTCTGACATATTTCCTTACAACGGGGACAATATACCTGGATACCGATTCTTGAAATATGAGAATTTTTTCACAAGGTGACATAAAATTTCATCTCACTCTCATCTCATTTCATATTTTCTCACTTTTTTAATTCCAGAAACAAAGTGAGATATATTCCACTTATCTAAATGGCCATGATTTAGCAAGTGAAAAATTTGACATATACTATTATTCACGAAAGATGACTATTCAAGGTCATTTGTTCGAAGAAAGGATTCACATGGCTTTATAGCAGTAGCTTAGCAACATTTTGTATTAGAAAGAGAAAGATTATTGGACCTATGTCTATTTAATTTATGTGGTGTGACAGATTTACGTAAATAGTGGCATTACTTT
This sequence comes from Harpalus rubripes, assembly GCA_963082715.1. Taxonomy (NCBI): domain Eukaryota; kingdom Metazoa; phylum Arthropoda; class Insecta; order Coleoptera; family Carabidae; genus Harpalus; species Harpalus rubripes. The sequence goes on along the minus strand of OY720460.1, from coordinate 8,102,801 downwards.
CTAACACACTATAAATAATAATGACATATGTCGTAGAATTACAGATACCTTATTATCTACTACACTGCCCTCTGTGCTAATATTTACCCAGTGGCGTTGACGTTTAAATCAAATTATTATTCCTTGGTTTATAAATTAAGTCTATGTTTTTTGTATTTTGCAAAAACATAAATGAACAACATAAATCTTTCAGAAAGGCATGATTTAGAAAAAAACATAATTTTCAATTGAATTACCTTTAGTTTTTCAGTTAAAATGTGTCCGTAAATATTTCATGTTGTACGCCTATGCATACAAAATTCAACGAAGTTATCTGCAAGTAATATTATATCAGACGGCTCACAAATAACCTTGAATAGTCATCTTTCGTGAATAATAGTTTAAAAGTGTGATTTTTGACATTGACAGTACTACATTGCACTCTTCTTTGATTACCTTTACATATTTACCGTGATATTCTTATTTTCATTTTAGCTGGTATTGATAATGTTGCCATACGCAACTATTTTTTCTAGATTTATTGAATTTTGTATAGCTAAATTTTCTATATCAACTATTTATTATTATTTCCGTAATCGAACAACTACAAATAAAATGTGTCTTACTACGTATAGACGTATTTGTATTGTATAAGTGTATATAAAATATTTAAATCGGGCTGTAGTTATAACAGCTAAATGTATGTCATTTCCCACACCAAGCTGAATACCCACAAATCAAAAAACGTAAAGTGGTTAAATTTTTTGTTGGAATCCCTAATGCTGAACTATAACTTGGTTGGTTGGTTTAAATTGTCACCCAAGCGATCCACTAAATTTCTGTATTTTCCAAATGCTTCTACTTCTCTTTCGTCAACCATGATATTTGTAATAATTTTATTTATAATATTAGTTAATATAATTTAGTAATAAGCAAATTTCTATTTAATATTAACGAGTGACATTGATTCTCACAACCAAAAAGGTGGGGAGATAAGTTTCACGTAGTGAGATGAAATGTGAAGTAGTGAGACGACAAAATTATTTCAAGAATTGAAGAAAAAATCTCACTACGTGACATATAAGTCACGAAACGTTTTTTCTCACTTCTGTCAAATCTCACAGACATCTTATTTTTCAAGAATTGCCCCCCTGGTGTCTACTTTTTTGTAGACTCTAGGAATAACAATGATAACATTTTCTTTTTGCTGTAAATGCTGCCCTATTAATTTGTGTAAATACAAAAAGTGTTAAGAATTAAAAACGGCATCTGTTTATATGCAAAAGAGAGGCAAAATAATAATAATAATTTTTAGCTATTTACAGAGTGCCATGAGCAATAGCAAAAAATGTTAAACAGTTGTATTGCTTGAGTTTGGCAGATGGCATGTGTCATACAGTTTTAATAATTATTGAATTCAATAATTTATTTATCAGTAATCATGGATACACTTACCGTCGCATAAAAAACTCAATGGATAAATATTAACATTAGACCCTTTCAAATTAACGGCTATCTCTTTCTATCGCTGCAAATAGAAAGAAAATGGCGCGAACAACTGCCAGTTGGGCTGTCAAACGAAACGTCAAAAATATTGCAGTCATTAAAATACCTGTATTCTCAGTGAAAATTTGCATCGTTAGACATTTTATCTTCAATAAAAGCTTTTGTAACTTATTTCGATAAGATTTTTTACAGTTATCTGAGATATTCTCACATTTTACGTCTAAATCTTTTAGAAACAAACGCCATAGATCTGTTGTTATTGCTATGCGCAGATCCCCATTGCGCATATCTGTTATCTCTTTAAATTGGGCGGGCGTGCGTGCGTGCGTGCATGCGTGTGTGTGTGTGTGTGAGTGTGTGTATGTGTAACAAAATTTTCGTCTACGATATCTCTAATACTAATATTAAAGAACATTGTATTCTCTATATGATTTGACTGCATTTTATACTTCATATTAAATGGATATAGATTTATAAAATCATAAAGATATTAAATTTCATAAATTAGCCAGCTATGCTAGAAACAGCTACTATATTAAAAAAATCTGATGTGGCCAGCACATTACCTTCCGTCAGTTCTATATATTTCGTACAAATTTCATACAGAAGGTTCCTTGCTAAAGATTCTATTTCTTGGACATTACCTTTCGGTAGTTGCATGTATTTTATGCAAAATCCATACAGAAAATTTATAGCAAAATATCCTACATATATTTCCAGTAAAATTATAAGACAAACACACTATGTCAATATTACATGACACTGACATCTTTCAATCAGAATTTTCTTAATATAGTAAGTAGCTGTTTCCATAGCTACGGCTACTTTATGAAATTTAATTTCTTTATAATTTTTTTAACTCTATATCCATTTAATATTAAGTATAAAATGCAGCCAAATCGTATAGAGAATAAAATATTCTTTAATATTACTATAACATTAAATGTGAAAAAATATATATAACATAGTTTTTTCAAGACAAACTGTTAAAATCTTCAAATGAAGGTACTTCCGGTTGACCAATTGTAACCAAAATCTAATCAGCTCTTCATATGGATGTACCGAAGAAGAATACGAAAAAATTATAATTTTTGAAATTGTAGTATTAAAGTTATCGCAGACGCACGCACGCACGCACGCACGCACGCACCCACGCACGCACGCACGCACACACATACACATACACATACACACACACACACACACACATTCAGACATCATCATAAAAATAGTAAAATCGTATTCTAGGGACCCTAAAACGTGTTTATTCATCAAAAACTCACCACCGAATTTTTTGACATAAGACAATACCTTCCTTACCTAAAGGTGACGGAAGGTAAAAAATTCTAATTGAAAGATGTCAGTATCAAGTGCAATTGACATAGTCGTAGTATACTTGCGTTATAATTTTACTCGAAATATAGGATCTTTTTGCTCGAAACTCTCTGTAAACACGAGTGGTAAAAAGTTACCGTGTTCGAAAATTGTTCTCTATCTACCAGATCTATTTACTGGATTCATGAAGAATCTAATCTCAAAAAAAGGTAGTGATGCAAAGCGAAGCGCGCGCGTTAAAAGTGGAAATGTGTTCAAAGTAGGACTCTGCTCAGTTTGTTAACTACGTCAAATTTTCATAGGTAATGGATCTACCCTGTTCACCACTTGCGTTCTTGAAATATCGATTCCAGTAGCTATAACCTGATAAAAAACTGTTTACCGGTAACAGTTCACCGGTAGAATTTTCGTAAATACCTCATATAACTGACGGAATGTAATGTGCTGGCCACATCAGATTTTTGTATTTACACTTTAGTTTTAAAATAAATAGGGCAGACTTTACAGCCATATGCAAATTTTGCCATTGTATTTCCTATGGTCCATAAAAAAGTAGACACCCGGTATTTTAATATGTATTACAAACTTTCAAATTAATTTAAATCTATATGAAACATATTTCATGCACGCAAATTTATTGAGAGATAATTACAAAATCTTGAAATATATATCTCATTTGAATGTAGATTAACAGTGTATAAATACATGCTCGTACATATTCATAAATAATGTGCTTTCTGATTTTAGATTGTACTAAAATGGAATTTATTTCATTCCTCGTCTGTTTTCAATTCTAATTGCACATAAGAAAATGACATGTTTTTTCCGTAAACAATACTGGCAAAAGACAGTTAATACCTTGAACTTTTCATTCTTTCAAGTTTTTCCTATAGTTGGTCAGCCTGACTCCAGACCACCTATTGTATACTTCGTTTCTTTGATCACGATTGGCAACATATTATTTCCAACATTAAAGCGCGAAATGTTCATAAGGTTTTGCGGAAATTGAAAATTAATAATAGGTGTAAATATAAGTACAAACATTAATTACACATTAATATTTTTTCAGATTAATTTAATACACTTATTACTTTAACAGTTACCTAGTCATTTTAGTACCTGTGTCCAGTTATAGATTAGAAATTTATTCTATGATTGTGCAAAAAATAAAGTACGGTATATGGTATATACACGTTTCTCGAGAATAAAAAGTGGGTCGTTATCTCTTCAATAAACACCGGGCAATAAAGTTTACATAATAACATCATGCAAATGTTACAAAATAATACAATGCAGTATGTAGGAGGGTTGTTCAAATCACGACGTGGAAATATGGTGCCGGTACGTGCACGGAAAAAATATTTTTTTATTTCGGAATTATGGGTGTATTCTAAACACAATCCGTTAAAATATATTATGTAAACGGATTCCGTTAAAATATTTCTTATTAACGGATTCCGCTAAAAAGTCTATTCACAATATGACATTTCAACGGATCCGTTAAAATTAATATAATAAACGGATCCGTTTGCTATTGTAGAGCAGTGTTGTCAAATTGTAAATGTCAACATATTTATATTTTGATAATAACAAAATATATTAAGATCTAAACAGATATTTGTGATACATACTATTTAGTAATAAATTTAAATCAATAAATAATGAATATATTCTTCAAAATAATCTTTGGAATATTGGTAGGTAAATACTTTGTTGTAATAAATGTCAAAATTGTCAGTTTCATAACCTTTTGATATTATTGTATATTATTGTAAATTTGGAAAAAATGGGCATAAAACAAAAAAATCTATAAAATCATAATTCGTTACTTATTAAGCGCAGCTAAAGTAATAATAAAGAACGTCCCTAACGCCCAACCCCAATATTTATTTTGCAATTATAGACACCACCAAGCTAATCTACAGTATAGAGAAAATGAACATACGCGGGGCCACAATTAAATATAGGCGCATGCACTTTAAAAACTACGCAAATTATAAAACACACATTATAAGCTTGATTTTTAATTATTCGCAAATATTAATTAATTTTCTTCATTAGATTCATTCAATCAGTATTCTTCGAATATAATCAAAATATCCATTGTTGTAATCAAAATATTCTTTGTTGTAATAAAAATATTCTTTGTTGTAATCAATAAGTACAAATAAAAACACCAATAGCACATTTGTATCTTGAGCCCATGAAGATTAAATGCAGTCCTGAAAATACTCGAATAATTTTAAAACATTAGGTAAAGTACAAGATTTGCAATGTAGAGTAACATATCTGCTCGTTTCATTAGAGAAAGCATTTTTATTTTTTTTTGAGAACGATAAATGGATAACTGTCTATTATTAAAATCTTTTATCGAACAGATATACGAGTATAATTTTGTTATAAAAATTATTTATTTCTACTTTCCTTTCAATTACATTCTATGATTCCAAGGGTTGGAGCAAACAGTAAAGGATGATAACACCATTCTCTGTGTAGAATTTAAAAATTTCTAAATATTTATGAATTAAATGTCGTCCGTTTACAATTAACGGCTATGAATCATTCTCCGTTTAAGTTTTATTTATAAACGGATAACATAAACGGATCTCCGTTTATATTATTAACGGATAGTGTCTTTAGAATAGCAAAATCTAGTTAACGGATATCTTAATTTTAACGGTCCGTTTATAAATAACGGAATGTCTTTAGAATACACGCATTAGTGTCATATTATATACTCCGTTCGCTGAAACTAGAGAATTTGGAACTAATTCTTCGACAGAAACAAGTCATACTATTGGTTCGGCTTCAAAATTATCCTCTTTTGATAGGGATGCCACAGTTTCCGGTTTGGCCGGGACGCTCCCGGTTTTAAACTCGTGTCTCCAGGGCCGCGCCCGGGTGCGTTGGCGTCGGGGTGCCAAAAAAATTGCCGCTCCTAAATAGCTAAAATTATGTTAATCTTTAATAAGAAATATTTGGAATCAATTTGTTAAACCTCCTAGTTTATTCACCTTGATCAAATGTACTGGAATATTAAAATATTAAAATTGAAAAGTGGAGAATATAAAGAAAATATACTCGTTAATGGTTATGAATTATGTAAAATATATGTCCTTTTGTTCAGCGTAAATATTAGACAATTATTAATAAAATAAGAAATAAACAATCAATCATGTTCAATAATTTTAACACTAGTAAACTAAATATATAGGTGAAAAGCGGGCCATAGATGTTTAATACGAGAAATCAGTTTTCCTTGCGCAAAACTTTCCAATTAATTCATGACAAAAATGATTCAAATAAAAGTTATAGATAATCTCTTAAATTTCTCATCTAAAGGCACTAAACAGATTTTATTTTGTACGTTTAGTGACCTGAAAATCAAATTTGAAATTATATAAATATTGCTTTTTTTGTAGTGATGTAAAAAATTCGATCTAAATAACTAAACGGATTTTATTTTTCAAATTTTGTTTTACAGGTTACTAAACGTACAATATATAATTTGTTTAATGATTTAGATGTATCACAGAATTTAGTTATATACAACTTTTATTTTTGTCTAAAATTAATTGAGAAGTTTGGCACAAGAAAAACAGTAATGTTAAATGTCTATGGCCCGCTTTTTAATTAACACCCTGTACATATTATTTACTATGAATATTTTCCAAAACAAATAAATAAACGTAATATTAAACAAAATAGAAATATAAAAAAGGTTGGCTTCATTAGATCTTGTAGTAGCTAGAGATTATAGATTTAAATGCCGAATAGAAATCGAATTCTTCAAATAAAATCCTTATTTATAAAGAAAAAATCTGATGTGAACACTACACGACTTCCTTGTACGCAAGACTAATATGAAGTATAAATTATAAAATTGCACGTATTTGGCGTAATTTGACATTAACATCTATTTTTTATTTTTTTGTTATTTTTTGTCCTAATCCATAGCAAGCTTAATTACAAAAATCAAAAAGTATGTAAGTTTTAAATTTATATATCTCGCTTATACAAAGGGCTAATTTAATAATACTTGATGTGCTAGACGCAGAATTTAATTCTCTAAAACTCTTATTTGAAGCATTTATTTCTAAAATCAAAATGAAACCATTTTATTCAAGAAAAACAGTTAACAATTTCAGGTAATATATCACTTCCGGTTAGCCTGTTTTAAACAAAATCTGCTATTTAATTCCAATTGATATAAAAGTCTTATATACTAAATTTGAAAAGTTTTGGATTATATTTTAATATAGTTTTTCATTAAAATCTATTATAGGCTTCAAATAAAATACCATTTCTGGAAATTATGTAATGACCAAAAAGGGAGGTGCATAACTAGATGTTATAGTAGTCCTAAATACAAAATTTCAACTTTCTACGGCTTACCGTTTTTGAGTTATGCGAGATACGTACGTACAGACGTCACGACGAAATTAGTCAGAATGGATTCAGGGATGGCCAAAATGGATATTTCCGTTGAAATCTGGAAATCGAAATTTTTCGCGATTACAATACTTCCTTTACTTTGTACAAGGAAGTAAAAACATAAACTTTACTCTCCTTACCTTTTTGTAGCAAATTCATTAATTAAATTTGATTGTGAGAATGTAAATTTTTAGTATTTTTTTGTATGCTAATTAAAATTAGACACATAAGAGATCTAAAATTATAGATACTTGTCTATATTTAAATGTAGGTATGTACTTCACTTTTTATCACATTAGAAACATTATTATGTGGCGTCGTCATAAATTTATTAGTAACAAATAATAATTTTAAACTTTTTTGCCGCCCCTCGAGTTCGACCGCCCGGGTGTTGGGCACCCCTAACACCCCCGCTTGGCGCGGCCCAGCGTGTCTAGGTCGGTTTACAATATGTCCCGGTTATTTCAAATTTTTCTTTATATTATAAGAATTTTGTTAGCTCTTTGTGATACAATCTGTCGGATAAGTTCCGCACTATCTATAGTGTATAGTGCACCTTGCCTGTTAGATGTCATTGTAATTATTCGTTTTCTTTTTGCGAAATAATGCCTAAACGAAAATGAAAAAAGAATATCCGCTTTTGAATACCTAAAAAAATTGCACTCTACAGTTTTTGTCGTAAATGCATACGAGAGCAAGTAATTGCATAAAAATAAAATCTTATGTTAAATACTTATGCTCACTCCTAACCGCCACCACTGAGTCTGGTGTATGAATATCTGGATATTAAAATAAAAAAAAACGTAAATTAAAACAAGAAGAAAAAACTCTTGAACTGTTAAATAAAATTCCAAACACGCAAACACCAATACATTTTTCAAAAACCGGAGATCTAAAATAAAGTGCGAAAACCAACATTTTGTCAAATTGAAGAATTAGAAAATATTTCTAATGATTAAATATCATTGGAGCAAAACAAATTTTTTTTTTAGAAACAAATTCAGATTTATTTTATAACGGCCCTATATTTACAATTTACGAATTTTAATTTCTTTTATATTTTGTATCTCAATAAATGCTGTATATAAATATTTAATTTAATATTTATTAGTATGCAAAATGTAAGTGCAAAAACAAAATAAACATTTTCTAGTTCGGACATTATTCACAAGCATACTTAATTCGGCGTCTGCCCAGTGTCCATGTGTAGTTTATGTCAAGATAAATGCACATTGCTTTTCCGCCCATTTCAGCATGTATTTGCTTAAGTCTTAAAAGATTTGCAAGGGTAAATGAATAGAGAGGTATTCACAATTTTTTCCAATTCCCAAAATTAAATCATTAAGCGTTCTATCTCTACTCTACGGAAAGTGCCTTAAGTCTGCAATGGAGGAAAACGGGCTGTTCGGATTTTGCCAATTAAGTGTTCATAGAAATAAGGTGAAAAAAAAAATAAAGAACAATTAATAGAAGAGGTTATAAAAGTTTTTGGCACAAAATGAAGAAATCTTCGTTTTTTGTTTTCTTAATCTAAAAATTCAATTAAATAAAAAGTTATGAACATAAGTTAGTTTTGTTATTGATACAAGTAAGAAATATACGAGTACGTGCCTGTGCATTTTGAGAACTTTTAAAATATTACTTTTTGCCCCCCACCCTCTTGTATTTTGGGTTAACGGCGCCCATGCTAGGGCGCTCTGGGTGTTTAAACCGGCTCTGGACACACTATTAAACAGTAGTAATAATCTTCTGGTTCATAACATAACAAAACAAAAAAAAAAGTCGTGACGAAAATTGATCTGTATGCCAGATGAGAAAGAAGATTCTACCTTAATTTTAATTTCGGTGGGTATGGGTATTTTTCTGAAGAAAACAATAGTCTAATATCGTTTTGAGTTGTTGCGAAAATATTCTTTTACTGGGCTTCACTGAGGATTCGTGTTATGATACTTTATGTAAGGAAATCGAGATGCAGAATAATGCATATATTCCAGAAAGCCATGATCTTACGAGGTGAGAGTGTACCTAATTAGTTCTCGCCCATATTTAAAAGTCGTACACAAGGATGTATTGGAGCCGGAACGGTTCAGAATTCGTCCCGGCATTTTTTTTTAGCAGAAACTCGATCCAGAACTTTTTCCTTTTCCATGTTATATAAATAACTAATTATCTATTATGGTTGAATAAAATTGGATCATAGGAAGAACAATGTATATTACCTATTGTAACATGTGAGCCCCGCTGCTACGCTGAGTGAGTGTCTATTTATAGCGATGACGCAATCACGCTAGCAGCCGGGTTACGTAACAAACAAGCCGCGACGTGTTTAATTACTTCCGATCGCCTGAAACTTTTGTGTTCATTGTTATTATGCGGTCGAACATTCTAGAGCGCTCTGAAAGTTAATGGTAGCTGTATAAAAGGGACGCAGCTATGCTCGGGAGTCAGTTAGTTAGTTACATACAGAGATTTATAGAGACATTCACATGGGGTGTTAGTGAGTTTGAGAAGCACAGCAGTGTCGTAGTGAGTGTATGCAGTAAAGTGTCGAGTGGAGTAGGTACTCTGGAAGTTGCTGGTATACTGGGATAGCTGTGGATGTGAATACTCGGTAGTGTTGACGAGTATTGGGAAGCTATATTGTACGAGGACAATAACGGCGAGTCTGGAAGGTTCTGGTATAATGGGCTAGCTGTGGAAGTGAATACTGTGGAAGGAGAAAGTTAGTTACATAAACAGACAGACAGTGAGGTGAAAGGTGTGACTTCTGTCTGAGCAGTTGAATATACAGACGCTGTTGAGTCAGTTGAGTATATAAACGCTGTGGAGGTCGATAGGCGGACAGTTGAACGTGATAAATAGTGGAAATAAATAATTAGTAATATCGTGGAAATAAATAGTAGGGTTAATTGGTTAAATAAATAAATAGTGTTAGTGTTAATTAGGTTTTAATAATTGTTTAATATTAGTAATTATCATTATTTAATACCTTTTTAATATTTAGTTATAGTTTAATAAACTTTTATTTTAATTAATAATAATTGTCTAATAGTTACACTTCACCCAAATAAATAAAAACGTTACACTATGTTAAACACGTTGAGAAAGTAGAAATATTTTTTAGGTGAATCTATATGTACTTATTCAAAAAACTTAAATACATAATTTGATTTTATTGCAGAAGAGAAAAACAAAATGACAATATTATCAAGTATAAAAGTTGGAAAATCTTAAAAATGTTTGCAAAAAATAAAAATTAAGGCTAATTAACAGTATGTTCCGTAACTTAACCGCGATGACCGAGTTTCTGGTTAAGCATTCTAAAACATAATTTCAGGATCGGGGTTCCATTTCGGAATGTAGGCCCTGAAAGTTTTTGTTACTTTTTCGTGACTACGACGACCAAAAATTCTTTGTGGTTATTGTGGTCATTTTCTTATTTCTTATAATAATAAATAAAATTGCATAAACATATAATTATTATTAATATATACTGCTATGTATAATATTTACGTTAGTATTAAATAAACAAATAGAGCTATGTTGTCACTTATTTCTAATGGTGCGGTGGTTCCCTGCTTTACCGACACAAATTAACCAAGGTGTTCCGAATCACAACCACTTTTCAATAAGCATAACCTGACTACGTGAACCACAAGAAAACCATAACCACAGTCGTGGTTTTTTGTTATGGTTTTTAAAACACTTTTATTAACACACCCATAGATTTTCAAAAAAAGGATTGATATATGAGTCGCAAAACACGCCAAGTCAAGAAAATCCAAAAATGAGTTATTACCAGCAGTCGCTAGTTTAATGCGTCTTCCACGTATATGAATGGTTATCTCCTCTAGAAACCCGCCAAATTCATGATTCTTTTTGCTTTTAAATTCACGTTTAAATTCAAAACCATCCAACTGCAGCAGTCATTCAAGTTCATATTCCACCAAGTCAATTTTAACCAATAGTTGCATCGGAGACAGAGACGTAACTAGAATTAAGGCGCCTATGGCCAGCCAACAAAAATGCGCCTTTTATAAGTTCACACGTGTAAAATAAAAAGATCTAGATATAACATAGAACTAATGAATTCAATAGAAGAGGCTGTTGGGGCTCGGTGAAACATATTAAATAATAATAAAAAAAATCTGATGTGGCCAGCACATTACCTTCCGTCAGTTCTATGAATTTTGTACAAATTTCATACGGAAAGTTCTTTGTTAAATTAAATACATATTCTATTTCTTGTACATTATCTTCCGGCAGTTGCATGTATTTTATGCAAATTTCATACAGAAAATTATTATTTTGTGACGTTTTCTATATACAGTGTAATGTATCTGCAGAAATAAAAGTTTATTATTATTTATTATTATTATTATTATTATTATTATTATTTCTTGTACATTACCTTAAAGCAGTTGTATGTATTTTATACAAATTCCATACAGAAAGCAAAAAATCCTATATTTCCAGTAAAATTATAAGACAGACACTCTTTGCACACTATGTCAATTTCACTTGACACTGACATCTTTCAATCAGAATTTTCTTAATATAGTAGCTGTTTACACAGCTATGGCTACTTTATGAAATTTAATTTCTTTATAATTTTTTAACTCTATATCCATTTAATATTAAGTATAAAATGCAGTCAAATCGTATAGAGAATAAAATATTCTTTAATATTTATAATAACATCAAATGTGAAAAAATTATATCTAACATAGTTTTTTCAAGAAAAACTGTTAAAATCTTCAAATGATGGTACTTCCGGTTGTCCAATTCTAACCAAAATCTAATCAGCTCTTCACATGGATGTAACGAAGAGAAATACGAAAGAATTATAATTTTTAGAATTGTAGTATGGAAGTTATCGTAGACGAAAATTTTGTTACATACACACACACGGACACACATACATACACACACACACACACACACACACACACACACACACACACACACACACACACACACACACATACAGACATCATCGTAAAAATAGTAAAATCGTATCGTAGGGACCCTAAAACGTGCTTATTCATCAAAAACTCACCACCGAATTTCTTGACCAAAGACAATACCTTCCTTACCTAAAGGTGACGGAAGGTAAAAAAACACAACTCTCGGTTAAGTTTCACAAGAAAAAGTATATTTACTTTATTGTACAATTTCGCCAGTTACGGCATCATCAGAAGTACTGATGATGCCGTAACTGGCGAAATTGTACAATAAAGTAAATATACTTTTTCTTGTGAAACTTAACCGAGAGTTGTGTTTTTTATTATATAATATAGAACGTTTGTAATAAAAAATATTCAGCCATAAAAGTATAATGCAACAAGAGGGTGCAAAGTTGAAGTTGGGATGCTTACGCTTACACGTCTAGACGCTAGATGTCTATAGTAAAATAAATATAAATAGGGTACTTGCTGAGAATTTATTTATTTGCATTATGCGGAAAACTATGTTGAGTACAGTCGACAGAGAAAGTATGGCATTTAATTCAAAATTCACAATATCAATTGCAATTTAATCCGTTTTCGCGTCTTTTGAATAAGGCGCCTATGGCCGCCGCCATATCGACCATAGGTTATTTACGCCTCTGATCGGAGAGCATCATGTGACGTTTTTGTACTAAATTTGAAGTTCTATAAGGGAGTAATTGATCAAGAACCAGTAGCTATGCAAATGCCCATAAAAGATAATAGCGACATTGCTTGCTGCCGAAATAATGATGGTCTTGGAATAGACATTCATTTAAGAGTTTAGATTGAAATAAATGTTCATGAATTTGTTATTTTTTAAATTAAAGTTTTTTTTTGTGTTGTAAGGCATTTTGCAATGTTCTTCCCAATATTTTTACTTTAAAAATTAACGTACTATACAAAAACTGGTTACCCATTTTCTTAAGTTCAAATGCAAAATCCGCCAAGTCATTTTTTGAATATTCGATGCAATATACCTAACGGGTTTAGATTTTTTTAAATACCTTTTTTTGCTAATAATGTAACACGAGGGGGGTGCCGTGTAGAATGATGATACTATAGTACTGGTGGACGCCTCGGATGATTGGCGACCACAACTTGTGATGGAAGAACACATAGACACTTCACTTTAACTTTACACTGATGAACACTACGGACATTAACAAATACTTGTGTTTTAATAACTAATAAACTTTATTACTTATTATTAACTATGGATTAAACTAAACATAACTAACACAACTAAGCAGATACTAAACTGTTACATTCCGTAACCCAGCGGGCGGGCGTCGCCCCAAAACTAAAAGACAATACATTCCATCAACTAACGTCTTCCCGACGCGACGAACTCATGTAGACTCTTACATGTTAATTCCACGAGTCTCTAATGTCGACTCCTTAAAACAAAACGCTATCTTCAGGACAGGATTATCTTAGGGGTGCGGGGTGCATAGGCTAGCATTCAAAGTCACGCACGTATACCTAATAATTTCTAGACTAAGATCAACAAATAAATGTCGTGACTATCATAATACGAAAAAAATTTCTAAACTGAATTTTGACATTTATAAGTTAAACAGATAAACAGAGTTAAAATATGAATATTGAAAGTATAATTTAGAAAAGTTTATAAAAAGTTATTTATCTGTTATTGCGCTTACCCTCGTCTTATTACAATAAACTGTCCTAGAATACTGAAAAGTACAGATTATCTAAATAGTATACGTTGCTTTCTTAAGGATTTTCATGATTTTCTCAGAAAGTGACTTGGCGGTTTTGCACTTACGATTCATATGTATATTGCTTGTCAAATTTGACTTATTGGTTTTTTCGACCCTTGTTTTCAGGTACACTATTATTCACGAAAGATAACTATTCAAGGTCATTTGTTCGAAGAAAGAATACACATCACTTTATAGCAATAGCTTAGCAACATTTTGTAACAGAAAGAGAAAGAATATTTGATCTATGTCTATTTAATTTATGTGGTGTGACAGATATACGTAAATAGCGCCATTACTTTCTAACACACTACAAATAATAATGACATATGTCGTAGAATTACAGATACCTAATTATCTACTATACTGCCCTCTGTGCTAATATTTACCCAGTGGCGTTGACGTTTAAATCAAATTATTATTCCTTGGTTTATAAGTTAAATCTATATTTTTATACTTTGCAAAAACATAAGTGAAAAACATAAATTTTTCAGAAAGGCATTATTTAAAAAGAAACATAATTTTCAAATGAATTATTGTTAGTTTTTCACTTAAAATGTGTCCATAAATATTTCATGTTGCACGCCTGTGCATACGAAATGCAATGAAGTTATCTGCATGTAATATTATATCAGACGGCTCACAAATGACCTTGAATAGTTATCTTTCGTGAATAATAGTTTATCTAGTTTAAATATTGCTACATTCAAAATTACAATTCATATTCTGTACGGGCTGGCAAATAAATTTTGGTAGACAATGTGTCAAATTAAAAGGAAAGGTTACGCCTGTACTATATTCCGGAAGGACGGGTCGGGTGTAAGTAGGGTAGTTCAGTAGGCGGACCATTCTGTTATGACGTAGAGTTGTAGGGAAAGGTAAAAATATTTCGACCGAAAACTTCCAGTGTAATCTTTTCCAACTGTGCCAGCCCCAACCTAGATAACCAGAAAAATGACAACATATAATCACAGAATATAACCAGCATAGATCAAAATATTTTTTCTACAGTTTATATACAAAGTAGCCATTTGCGCTCTCTTTTGTCAACGCAAAATGTCACTTTGCCGCTCTAGAGCGACAAAGTAGAAAAAACGCTCGCTCCTCAAATTTCTAACTATACAATGTTGAGAAATGTTACTTGACTACATTCTTAATGGAAACGTTTAGTCAGGAATTAATGACACTGTAGTTACACATTACCCACTTACATAACCAAACAAAATGTCGCACTGCTGTGAAAATAAAATAGGGTATTCATTTACAAAAACGAAAATATAAAATGCTTAGATTAGATTGAAGCAATAGCTCAAGAAGAATAGAAAATACCGATAAGTAAAAATAAATAAAAAATAAATTTTTGTTATGGTGGGGGATCCCATTGTGGCGACTGTAGAAAAAATCTTGTGTGTGTTTCGAGCGCAAATGGACATTGTCGATTACGAGAGAATGCCTTGCTCCTGCGTCGCGCGGCAACAACCTCTCAATCGACAATGTCCCATTTTGCGCTCTTAATAAATATTTATTTATTTATTTTTGTTGACTATATTACAAAAAAAGTTTATAGTACGTCAATATACAAGATAAAATAAATCATATAAATCAAACAGAAAAAAAAATTCATATATATATATATTATGTCATTATTCTAGACAAAATTTACTACTCAAAAATTCATTTAAACTGTAAAAGCAGTGTTTTACAAGAAATATTTTAATTGAGTTTTTGAATTTTTTATGTTCCATTCGCTTTACATAGTCTTGTGTTTATTATATAGGTCAAAATTTAAGCTATGTTTTACTGATTTCTGTAATTTATAACGGGGCTTTCGCAATAATGTAGCAGATCTTGTATTGTAAGAGTGAATATCTCCATTCGTCAACAGATTATGTTTTGAATTATGAATTTCAAGTAAAGAATAGAAAACAAATAAACAAGGTAAAGGCATTATTTTTAATTCGATAAATGCTTGGCGACAACTATCTCTGTTTCCTAGTCCAGATAAAATTCTGATTGCAGTCTTTTACAATCTAAAATTTTAATTGAATGTGAAGAATTTCCCCATAGTAAAATTCCGTAGGAAATCACCGAGTGAAACAATGAAAAGTACACGGTTTTCAAAGTGACTTTATCAACTATAAATTTTAATCGTCTCAATAAAAATAAAACACTATATAAATTTTTACTTATATGTTACATGAGAAAACCCATTTAGTAAGGGTTCAATAAGCAATCCAAAAACTGAAACAGCGGAATCTTTATTCAACTTACTATCGTTAGAGATAATCATCTGTTGAGCTTTTCTTTATTTAAAAGTAAATTATTAGCGGAAAACCATTTTTCAGCTTTTTGAGTGTTAGCATCTCTAACTCTCAATAATGATTCATAATCATTAGCACTATTAATAAGTGTGGTATCGTCAGTGAAAAGGACACTACTGCAGGGCTTCATATAGTTACTGAAATCATTTACATAAATTAGAGAAAAATAAAGGGCTTAAAATAGAGCCCTGAGGTACACCATACTCTATACCTTTACACTTGGATGATGTCCCTTCAATAATAACAATTTGTTCCCGATTGTGTCAGTAAGAACTTAATAAATTCAACGGTGTCCCGACTATACCATAGTGTTTAAGTTTCGTTATAAATAGCGAGATAAAGTAAGAAGAATTTAGTTTATTGGGTAAATAAACAACCTAGTTACAAGATCTAGATGAATGTACATTTAGTACTTGATTTAAAAAATTAAAACAAATTTAGAAAAAGATCATTGAAATATCAAGATGAAATAATAAAAATATTTTATTTTGGAATCATAAACTTGTTCATTTGCCCTCCAAAGTGGGCGCAATTTGGCTTTTATTGCCCTAGGGCCTATAAAGTTGCCAGGCAACAGCTATTCAAACATATAAAATTTGTGGTTTATAGATAAATGTCAAACAACCTAACAAATTCGATAAATCACATTTTTTGAACACTACCACTCGCAAAACTTTCTCCTATACGCCTTTTGACTTCTATAGAACCAATTTGCCTTGTAAAGCTTCAAATTCATGCGATATTTCTTTGGAATAATCGATATGTGTCATTTAAATTTGACACTAAATTGCTATCTAGTGAATTGTGGAAGAACACATCATATTTCATTGTTTTGTGCCATTAATAACTGATACCCATCTGTTACGAAGCAACAACCAACATTCGTGTTTAGCACGCCGTAAAAAGGTACAGACATGTTGGGAGGTACCAGGCAGTTAAGTAACACATAGATACCGCTGTGTTTCTAGCACCCGGGCCTTAGTGCATCAATTGGTCTTACCAAAAATTGTGTGGAACAATATTTTCAAATTTATGTTGTACTCATACACTCTTTAACATAGCATTTTTTGATGTTGCGTATTTTATGTACATTTTCTTTAATTCGTTTATTTTTCATACATTTTAAAATGAGAATATGGTAACATCTTTTTCTGTAAACGAAACGATGTTATGCAATATTTACATATTTACTAGCCGATATTAATTAAGTTCTCTAAAATTCAGCTGGTGTCGCAAACTATTTTGCGGTTCCTAATACAGGGTGTTTCAGGACTAGTGTAACAAATTTTAACAGCTTATTCCTGAGGTCATTTTGAGCCAAAAATGTCATATGAATATAGGCCCTATTCCTTCTAGTTACCAAAATACAAAAGGTTGAAGTTCTATAAATAACACGAAATTTTTTAATTTTTGTAATTAAGGTACTTTCGGAAAACAAGAGTTATATTGAAAAGTCATACCTTATTTGTATTAATTAATTTTATTTATTATTATTAACGAATTAAATAGACAAATAAATAAATTCTAAACATAGAACAACATAACCAAACATGGAATAGGTTAACACAAAATGAAATAAGATAACAAATTTTAAAAAAATTACAGCAAGTACTCAAAATGCGCGCCTTGAACTCGTATGCATGCTTGACATCGGTGAATCATAGAATCATATACACGATAAATTACATTTTGATCGTTACGAATGGCAGCAGATGCATTCATAATTCATTCAAGTAACTGTTCACGCGTGTTTATTTGTACCCTATAAACTTCTTGTTTCAAGTGTCCCCATAGATAGAAATCAAGAGGATTTAAGTCTGGAGATCTTGCAGGCCAAAAGTTTGGACCTCCACGTTCAATCCACCTATTAGGAAAGTTTTGGTTTAACCACTCAGTTACTTGTCTACCATAGTGAGGAGGAGCACCATCATGCTGGTACATCTGTTGTCGTACAGGTACAAGAAGTGGAACATCTTCTATTAGTTCATGTAGTCTGTTTTCCAGAAAGTTTCTGTAGCCATCAGCTGTTAATCGGTCAATTAAAACTTAATTAATCTAGTATTGAAAATTCCTGCCCAGACATTTATGCTAAATCTTTGCTGAAAACGGGACTGAACAATCGCATGTGGATTTTCAATGCTCCATAAATGGTAATTATGGAAATTGTTTACTCCGTCTATCGTGAATTGGGCTTCATCAGACCATAAAACTTTGGAAATAAAGTCAGGATCATTTAAATTTTGACGGAGAAACCAGCAACAAAATTCTAAACGAGGACCATAGTCTCCGGGTTGCAGTGCTTGAACTCGCTGAAAGTGATAGGGATGTAATTCCTCACGGTTTAATATCCGCTAAACAGTTCTGTGAGACATGTGTAATTGAGCAGCGATGCGTCTTGTGCTGATTTCAGTATTATCGAGAACAGCATCAATTACATTCTCTTCATCTTCAACGTTATTATTAACACCAATGCCATCATTTTGTACACCTCCCCGTACAGTTGTTGATCCAGTTTCACGTAGACGCTGAAAAATGCGCGCAAATAGGCGATGGGAAGGTTGGCGTCTATTTGGATATCTGTCTTGGTATTCTCTGGACGCATAACGGCCATTACCATTACATAATCCATAAATAAAAATCATGTCTGCATATGCAGCAGTACTAACCATCCATTATGAAACAAAAATACAATCAAAAGTACAACAATTTTTAATTAAGACAATTAATACATAAATTAATTAATACAAATAAGGTATGACTTTTCAATATAACTCTTGTTTTCCGAAAGTACCTTGATTACAAAAATTAAAAGAATTTCGTGTTATTTTTAGAACTTCAACAATTGTATTCTGGTAACTAGAAGGAATAGGACTTATGTTCATATGACATTTTGGCTCAAAATGACCTCAGGAATAAGCTGTTAAAGTTTGTTACACTAGTCCTGAAACACCCTGTATAAAGTACATATTGTATATATATTTTTTTTTGATCTCTTGACCTTGAATAATTATATTTCATGAAACAGACTAACAATTTTCGATTTGCCACTCCAACATAGAATTTTATATTCTTCACTGTGAGTGTAGTCGGGTATTACGAGTAAAAAGACGTCATTAATATTGTATCCCTGTAAGTAATAAATCTTTTCGACGCCACTGCCTGTATATTCTATATAAAGGTAAAAGAATGTAAACTATTCCCTAGTGGACACAATGAAACAAAGTCTTTTCGAAGCTCATAAATATTGAACAGAACTGAGTCAACTTTTATTATTCCCATTCCTAATCTTGAATCGAACATTAGACAAGTAAAGGAAATCAAACTAAACAAAGCCTAACACATTACTAATGAAGACGTATCTTGATTTAAGTATCGCCGTAATGTTACCTTTTGCCAACAAGTACATATATTAAAGTTTATCATTTAACAAGGCAGATTTGTAAGCGAAACAAAGTTTTAATGGTACTAAAAGCCAACCCATTACGATCGAATACATCTCGAAGGCTATACTTCATTATAATTTATTTTCACACTCCGATTCTCAAATGCTAGTTTAGTTTATGGGTTCGTTGTTTTGTTCTCTTTCCCATGTTATTCACCTAGCTCCGAAATTCAGCAGCCTACGAATTTTTCAAGCATATCCGATCCAGTACCGTCTTAGAATTTTTAAGGTTCAATTTTTTTTTTTGTTATTCTTATAAACACGTATTTTTTCTCTGAAATCACGATAATTCCAAGAGAAATACTAACTTTTGAATGTGTTTCTAAGCAAGTAATATAGTAGTAAGAAAATACAACAATATCGTATGAATACGAATGTGCCATCAGGCCATCACCTTAGATGTATGTTATAAGAATAGACATACTTTGTCACTTACTATAGATAACAAATCAAAGTGTATTATGCTGTGTAGGTACTGTTCATATAGGTACCGGAACCATAGGTGCAAAGCACCTAAAGCAATGGGGGCATTTACCATAAACAAATTTTGTGTTTGTAATAGTAAAATTCATTAGTTCACATCTAAATAATATAAGCAAATACATAAAATATAATTAAATAAATTTCTTAATATATTTTATTAATTACTGAAAACTGTTATTTTTGCCCTCTATAGAATGTCCTTGAAAGATGTCACGTCACAATCACAGACATTAGAAAAAGACGGAAAAGAGAGCATGATTAGTTTTGACGTTTGGGAGACACATGTTTAGGAACTCAGCTGTGGCAGAGAGTTAGTTTATTTATAGTGTTGAAAGAGATGTGTGTTCTTCTCGTCAGTGTTTTATAATGTCTGCAATACGTAATTGTTTTGTGCCTGGTTGTTTTAATAATTCTGAGGATACGCCTACGAAAATATTTTTTCACGTTCCAAGTAAACATACAATTAGAAAAATGTGGTTTGAAGCAGTGTCCATGTGATGAAAACGAAATTACCAAAACCAGAACATTGTATTGTTGTGAAGATAATTTTGATGTAGATATATTTATAAAATAACAATTATAAACATTTACAGCAAACTTTCTGTACATTCTGCAGTAGGTATCCGATGCTGAAAATTGGACATATTTTAAATTGATTGGCGGCAACTTGAAAAATTATAAAACAAATGTGGAAGAGTTCCAGCTTTCGTTATTGGTATAACCAGAGTCCATTTCGACACACTTTCAACTCAAACAATCACAAACAATGATACCATACCATGTGGTTGACAATGACAGCAGATGTTATTATCTGAAACATCATACAGTTTCGGCTTTGGTCGGATAATTCCGTCATTAATGTCGTTCCGTGAATTCTACGTCTTCAGAAAGGAATTCAAGTAATACATACATTTAAAAAAAATAATTTCTCAGTTATTACAAATAATTTTTAAATCGGACAAAGACCAAATACTATATATGAAGTTGAGAAAAAAATAATTAAAAAAAATATGGTAAATGATCCCATTGAGGTGGTGATGTCATAATAAAATAAGTGGACTGAATTTTTAAGTTTATCAATTGCATTGCAATAATTCTAACTTTGTTCGTTTCTTTGGGGTCTCGTGGCCGCGTGCCTGAGTGTCAGGTCGAGAATCTGGGGAACCGGGTTCGATCCCGACCGACGCCTAATATTTCCAATTTTAAATGGCACAAAATTGACCCCTGTGGTGCACTCTCCACGCCTGCAATGAGTGCCCGTGAGGTGACGCCTGGTAAGCGCCCGCACGGTGCAAATATATCATCTTTACCGAAATCTGCGTACAAAACAGATTGGCACACCCAGCAATGGGTAATAAGCCGTGATGATATATTTATTTTTATTTTATTTATTCGTTTTAATTATTTATTTATAATTAGGTAATATTATCATACTAAATAACAACTAAAACATAATGAAAATTGAGTAGGTCGACCATCGCCAGACCAGCCTAATACGATGAGGGTCACGCTAATACAATTAAGAATATAACACATGGTTAAAAATTTTTTTTAGAATTTGTTTTAAATACGTTGAAAGTAGTTCCGCTCAAAAATAATACAATTCGCCTTTCTATCCTTCTACTTCTGAAATACTCCCACCCAAACTTCTTTTGGAATTCTTTCAAAACAATCATAAATTGTAGCATCAATCTTTTCTCTATATATTTCGTCAAACACTGAACTGTGACGCATTATCAATTATCTCATGTAACATGAAAAAAAAAATCTGAGCTTTAAGTAAAGTATCACTTACGATTGAACGTTTGTAAACAAAACCTAATTTCTCGTTCCAATAAATAGAAAAGTCTGTAATACGAAATTTTTGATTATATTTTATTATGTTTCTCCTCGAAAGTCTGTTAAGAGCTCCTAATTAAGTACCACTTCCGGTATATCATATAAGTATAGTCAAAATCGAGTTTTAAGTAGGGGAGACCGGTGTCAATTGTTACAAAATTTAAATTTTTGTTTTTCACGAGTTAACGTTACATTTAGAAATTTTAAAATTACCTATATGAGAACCTACCCACCTTAGTGAATAATATTTTGAATTTTAAACTTTTGAAAATGTGACAAATCTAAAAGTATAAGGATTTTTAGTCGGGCATTACAAATGTTACAACTGACACCTAACTGGTGTCAATAGTAATAGGACCAGTGTCAATTGTAACAAATTTTAACAGTGAAGTAATAAGATAAAATAACAGATAAAAGAAGAAATTATTGGAATAATAAACATTTATTTATTACCTCAGAAAATACAAAATTCAGATGACTCAACTAAAAGCAAACAAAATATATATTCTATTGGTGATATGAAATGGACCATTTTGACCAATGCCTTTAGTCGTTAACGAAATTGCAGTTTAGGTAAACATAAAATAGGTCTTTCTTCGTACAATTTAACTTGCCCAGTGTCCAGATTTTACATTTTCGCCACTGCAACCAATCTCCTGTGCTCAAAAAATATGGGCCAATACATATCAGAGAGTTTCCTCATCGGAGTTATCTGAAGAGTAATCTGCGACTGTTAATTTCGGAAGTGTTTTCGTTTTCTTGCTCTTCTTCTTTTGTTTTCGATAGCAGTGGTTTTTTCTTATAATTTTTATCACGATCAATACTGTGCTTAATTATTAAACTCCTTACAATCGACACCGTGGCATGTGTTATAACTGACACCGCTTCACTTATAAAGATATTATTTGCTATTTTGTATTTATTAGGTAATAATTCGAAATGTTTTTTAGTGAAAAATAAAAGCAGATATAACTCACAAACTGATCCTTAACTTGACACCTGTTACAATTGCCACCGGTCTCCCCTACCAAATTTGTGGGACAATCTGTTTATAGTTTTTTGTAAAGTACTATTTCCGGTTTATTAATTTTAGCCAAAATCTAATATGTTGTTCCC
The DNA here is from genome assembly GCA_963082715.1 of Harpalus rubripes. Classification (NCBI taxonomy): domain Eukaryota; kingdom Metazoa; phylum Arthropoda; class Insecta; order Coleoptera; family Carabidae; genus Harpalus; species Harpalus rubripes. The sequence continues at coordinate 8,079,634 of OY720460.1, read as the reverse complement.
TTTCATACAAATGTCTTAACTATTAAATTTTAAAAGTTTTTGAATATAATACAGAGTTAAAAAATTATAAAATAAATTAAATTTCATAAAGCAGCCAGCTGTGCTATAACCATAGAAATATCTACTTTATCATGAAAATTCTGATTGACAAATATCAGTGTCAAGTGCAATTGACATAGTATGTTTGTGTTATAATTTTACTGGCAATATACAGAATCTCTTACAAAAATCTTCTTATGGAATTTGTTCAAAATTCATAGAACTGACCAGGCTACGGAAACCCATATGTATAATGTCGAGACCATGTAGTAGCCTATGGATAGTACTTTTCTTCCAAGCGCTAGATAGCGCCAGGTGGAATATGGCCGACGCATTATATTAAGAAATTACATATTTCGAATTAATCTATAGAAAGCCGCGAAATTTTAATTTGTATGACAAGTGTTTCAGTCATTTATGTCAAATTTATATCTGACTTAAAACCACCTTAAAGTAAAGAAAGTGTTTAAATTAATATTAAACGATTTCTTATACGACTATTGTTATTCCTGTTCAGTTATGTAAAGCTAATGGTGCGTAAAAATATTTTTTGTATTTTAATAACAATAATCTACAAGAATTTAAATATTACTTTTATAGCGTTTTCAGCGCACTGAGTGCAACATATCACGTGACCACACTGAACGAGTTCTGCCTTCATTCGCCATATTTGCACTGACACTATTGCACTTGCCTAGGGAGTCAGTGCACAAAAGTCGCACTGAGCCAGTGCACGGTGCAACTTTTTCTTAAGCTGAAAACGCATCAGCTGATTAATTTTTGCACTCGATGATAAGCTGATAACGCTCAGTGCAAAAAAGTGCGCACCAGTGCGCACTCGACTTGTAAGCTGAAAACGCTATTAGATATTTTACGTGCACTACACTATTAACATTCATGCCCATAGGCGCCGACTTTGAAAATTTTTGTCGGGTGCACTCACCGAACAAAAATTGAGATTGTATATACTGTGAGTTTTTTTTAACAGTGGACATGGGCGTATGTCATTACCATAGTTACACTTAAAATGATTGACAGCAATGTATTATCGCGTTTTTAAATAAAACTGGACATAGGGAGTTCTCAAAGTCATCAAACTGTCTTTTCCAAAATAATGTATGAAGAAAACATACAAATCATAGATTGTAGAAGTCCAATATGAGTTTAAGGCAAGTTTCCGATTTATTTGCTGCTACTTTTAATAAGCGGCTCAGGCCAGCGACTATTATGGAGTTATCAAAATCATCAAAATGTTGTCAATTTCATAAATTCCTTTTATATTGAGAGAGTATTGTCCTTTTCATTTAACTGTATAATTTAATGTTTCTTATTATTAATTACCTTACTTGTTCTAATTTTCTTTTAATGCTGTCCATTGATGCATCTTGTAGTTCTATAATTATTATAGATTTGTCTAATAGTTGCTGACCTGGGTCGCTTATTAAAAGCAGCAACAAATAAATCGGAAACTTGCCTTAGACTCATATTGCACTTATATGTTATGATTTGTACTTTTTTTTTCATACATCATTTTGGAAGATAACAGCTTAATAACTTTGACAACTCCCTATTTCCAGTTTTTTAAAAACCGCGGTAATACATTGCTATCAATCATTTTAAACGTAAGTATGGTAGGACATACGCCTATGTCCCCTGATAAAAAAACTCTCGGTATACAGGATACATAAGACTTTAAAAAATGTCGAATTTTTGTTTCGATTCCATGGCTATTGCTATTTTTGAAGTGATTTTCGACATTTTCACATCTAATTTTTGACGTTACAAACCAAAGCAAGCAAAATTATTTTTCCTTATTTATTAAGATTCAGAATTGTATCGTCTACAATAATTAGGGCAGCGGGCAGCGGGAAATTACGAAAGACGGATTTTCAATGTGTTCGGCTATACCAGTCACCACCCTATTATCATAACTATATTTGTATATAAGATGATTGAAAAAATAGGGAGATATACGTAGTTATTTTCTCTATTATAATCAATAGTTTAAAAGTTGGTTACGAAATTAAATTCCACTTTTTTATGTGAAAAGATCCTGATCAATTAGTAACAATACATGCTTTCTTGGATAAAATTTTTGTCAGGTGCAAATCTATACTTTTGCACCCGACAAATTATTTTGTCGGGTGCACTTGACCCCATGCACCCTACAAGTCGGCGCCTATGTTCATGCCTGAGAAGGATTCAAACCCGGAACGTTTGCTTTGAGATTATGTTGCTCTTACGCTATTTTGCTCGGCAGTTAACATATTCTTCACTCTTTATTATTCTGATCTATAAACATTTTTTAAAAAGTATGCATTTATGTCATGTGCTCCAGATATGCTGCTCTCCGGTGAATTGGGTTACATTGATGAAAGTATTATGATTATTACCAATCTTTGCAATCAGTATGTAACAAAAATTTGATGAAACCAGAAAATAAACTTTTTTCCGTTAATTGTGGTCATATTTTATTTAAACGCTTTTCTACTTTAAAAATTTAGTGTATGCCAAAGTATTGCGAGTCGCTGGACCTCCTCGATATTGCCTATATACACTCCAGGTTGCCTACTTCACAATTAGTTTTTCTGCCGAGCGCCAGACGGCTATACGTGCATCAATGTCTCAATTGTTATAATGGTCGTCGGCCATCTATAAAGGGTATATATGATCCGTGGAACTGACGGAAGGTAAAGTGATTTTCAAATAAGAAAACGCTAACTAGCGGCTAATATTAGAAGTACAAACTGTGGTACACTATACTAATTATAACTATATTACAACAAAAACTAGTATACATACTTGAATTATTAATAAAAAAATACTAATAAATGAAAAAATAATACGGAAACTAAATAAACACAATTGACAGTAATGCTTCGCTTACAAATGTCAACAAAAAGTGTACCATTGTTTAATGCGATCAGCGCCATCTCTTAATACTTGAAAATCCCAATATATCATTCAATATTTTTACGCACAACTGTATTGTAATTGTTTGTTTACATTTTAGTTACCATGGCGGAAAATGAAAGATTTACCCTGCGGGCGGTAAAGTGTAAAGCAAAAGCCCTCCGCGCTGTAAAAAATATGACAAAAAAAAAAACAAATAACGGTAAATAATATTTTATTTGTGCATATTTATTATACAGTTGGATATATTATTCAACGAAATTCCCTCCAAATGAATTGTCTCTGAAGATTTCTTTAACTGGAGATTCAACTGATTTCTGTCTTTTTCAGTTGCAGAAATGTCAGATGACAGACCAGGTTTATCATGGTTTTTAGTACCAATAATCAGTCGATCTGTTTTATATTTTACTTCTTCGTCGGGCTTCAAATTTCGTCCGCAGGCGTAAACCCTTTCTTTCGGCCCTCTGTACGTAAATAACTATTGCGGCTTCATCATAGTTCTTACAATCACTTATAAATTCGTACACTTGGTGGGAAACATAGCTTATTAACAATTTTGACTTGTCATTACCCTTTAGCTTTTCTTTACTGTTCGTTGTTTCCAAAAATAGCAGCGGTCAATGAATCCGGCTTCAAATCTCTTAGGTTTCAGGAACTTGTTCATAGTTCAAAGTAAATGATTATAAATAACTTTATTACTTTTTCCGAATTAAATTGTAATGCATAAATCTTTTCAAATAATAGGATTTTTTCATCAGGAAGATCAACTCCGAGTAGCACGCATCTACCCTAAATCGTTCTTTTTAAAAGGGGATAAATGATCTTGTACTACTCATTTTCTTCGTCCCCGCCCCCGCGAAGCGCCACTTTTGAAACAGGATCATATAGATCCTGAACTGATCCCGAATGTCAATGTCAGTTCAGTTCAGTACGAGGTAAGATCAGTTCATTTTCCCCCTAAAAAGAAAGCGCCTTTTGTTTCCGCTAAATTATTTTTGGAAAAACATAGCAGTATCTATCGTTTTTACGCAGCTATTCTAGCCCATTTTTAACTTCGCTAAATTACTAGATTAATGCTATCCTTGTCTAGTTATATCACATATGAGGATTGACAGAATGAATATAAAATTTTACGACTATAAAGTCAGAATGGATGCATGGACACGTATTCTGTAGCTGAATTGGTTAGATTGGGGCACCGTAATAATTATTCACAAGTTTAAATATATTCAAAGAGTACACACTTATCGTATTAGAAAATTTATTATTTATAAATTATGTGCACATTTTGTTGTAAATAGATTCCCAGTGCTCTACACTAAAAGCCTTTGGAATATCTTGAAAAATTCATGTTTATGTGAAACTAATCTATTGCAATTTATGAATCCTTATAAAGGTCCTTACTTTATAGTCACAGGACGACAAATTTTTTGTTTGTCGTAAATGACAGTTCTAGACCACTAAATAAAAATGGCAGCTATATTTTCAATAGTTATACAACAAGAGGTTTGAAATAGTATATTATATACTTGGGGACTAAAGTGCATATTCAATCCTGTGGGTGAAGTTTATTTCCCGAGCCGAAGGTGAGGGAAATAATCACCTGCACCTGCGGGATTGAATGCACTTTAGTCCTGTGGTATATACGCTATTTTTCGCACTCACGTATCAAATGAAACCATATTAATGTAAAAGAAATTAATCTTACAATTTGACAATACAAATGTCAAAAATTTTGTTCAAATTTAAACTCAATGCCTGCTTAAAATGTAGAGCAGATACGAATAAATAAATCATAGTAACTATATGATGTTATGGAAACATCTTGTTTATTTTTACTTTAGTCCCCCAGGGATTTTTTTCATATTTAATCCCTCTGGGACTGAATTTGAACTTTAGTCCCTGAAATGAGTAATTAGAATCGCTCTTTAGTGCGAAAATAATCGAATATACAGTTGAGAGGACGAGATGTGTTGCCTATGAAACACATCGATTTCGCAAACTGTATATTCAGATGATTTTCGAAGCTCGAGTTGTATATGTTAAGACGAATCAACCAACAATATTTTTACGAAATCTCAAAAATATTACTTGTTCATTTATATCCATGGATGATATGAGTACATATTATTCATTTGTTTGCGACCGAAACATCACTAGTTGTCTTTCGCGAAACACAGCTTAGCAACGCAAATAACCGATGTTATACAGCATAACTAAGAAAAATTAAGCTATTCTAATTGGTCTATTTTCCGATGAGTTGTATAGTCTCAAGTATAAAGCAGCGGAAACAACCTCATATTTTTAAAGAAAGATTGAGGATTTCTAAACGTAATCGATTACGCTTATTTGTTGAAGAGATTCATTCTAATTTTATTTATCATTGATGCAGTATGAAAATACCGCTTATATTTTGCAATTCAGCTAAGCAATGACACCTGATATGTTTAAAAATGACATATGACAGTTGTCAATTTGACACTACACTCTGACATAACATCCCTATAGACCGCTAGATGCGCTAGGTTCTGTTAAACGCAGCCATTGATTACAGCAAAACATTTACTAAGCTGGGCGCGTTTTATTATTCCGCAGATATGTACCCTTGCAATAGTCGTTTTGTTATTACATAGATTAGGGCTTAAACTTTTTCATTCACGACCCCATTTATGATTGCGAGTTTCTTGGCGACCCCATATAAATATAAAAGAAAGATAAATTAATAGTTTTTGATCATTTATTTATTAAGTAACAATATACATATACATATGAAAATATATAGTTTTAGAATTCGTTTTGAAACACACAAAAATCTAAAATTAAAAATTGTATGGAAAATTGTAAAATTGTATTTATTATAGTTACAAAAATTATATGCCTTATTTTATATCGAAATTGTCTTTTTTGCAATAACATAAAAAAAGGGATTCTGATCGTCTTTGTTCACTCGAATATATTCGAACGCAGTCGTTGAGTGGTTTGTATTAAATTAAAATTAAAGTAAAAAATTTAATGAGATGGATGTGCCTGTTTTTTATTGCATAACAAATTAAATCTTGGTGGAATGTTTGACACTGCTGGACGTAAGACCTCTTCAACATTTTTTAACGCTGAACGATACTGGGATTTAATATGTATTAAAGCTGAGAAAGTAACTTCACATAAATATGTGGTGTTGAATGGCAGAAGTACATTTAACGCCATATCAGCGATTGTGGGAAATTCAGTTCTAGTTCCGATCCAGAATTTGGTCAAGGGCTTTTTTTGAAATTGTAGTTTTAAGTTTGAGTCACTCGAAAGCTCAGCAAATTCCTCTTGAGCTTTAAGTGGCAGGTGATCAATCTCACTTAAGCCAATCCAAAACGGCTTTTGAATCCAAACTATTTTTTGGAAATCAATATTAAATATAAAATATGTACGAAACTGTGTTTCTAACGCTTTTAAGTGATCGACAATAATTTTTGCAATAAAAGTTTTACAATGAATTTTCTCGATTATAAAATTGTCGACACTGGAAAACATTTCGAACGAATTTTTTTCTACCCTACTGCACAAATACACATATAGATGTTATAAAATCGTGTATTTGAATATTTGAGATTAAATCTCTCGCGACCCTTAGTTTAAAAAGGCCTGAATAGATGCATCTGCTATGCAACTGAAGAGTGTTTTCTTTTTATTTAACTGCAAAGCAGTTTTGCTCGATGACTGCGCGCAGTTATGCATCCAGTTTTTAAAAGGTTGCATTGGATGTACGTTTGCGCAGACAGTATTTGAAGGTTATCGCGAAACGAAAATCAACATAATTAAAGATATTAATCTTCAATAACTACTTTAGTAGCATTTCTAGCATTAGTAAACATTTTGAATAACTTTTAATAATGTCTGATGAATTGACGTTTGACAGATATCATAACCTTGTTGTTGCTGCCGCAGGGTACTGTTTGTTTATTCCTCGCAGAACTGTAAGCTGTTAACAGCAGTTGTGACTTCATACAAAGCAGAACTACGATACATCGCAGTTTTCGGTTGACAATAAAAAAACGTACCCGCTATCTTAGATAACATATTACAATAATATTTTATTTCTCTTTCGACTATATGTTCAATAATTATAATTATATACTTCATTAACTTTACTCAGTAATATAAGTACTGCAGATAATATGTGAATTAATTCTAAGAGATCGAAAAATAAAATGTGTTGAATTAATAACACAAAGTAATACTGTTATACAACTGTTTTATTCCTCTATTTTAAATATGTTGCAAATGATTTCGATCATCATCTGAAAATAAAACTAGGAATAATTTGTGTTTTATTATCTATTATGTGTATAACTACCACATAACAGTTAAGATTATACTCATAAAATTAATCACACATAATGCTCATGGGCGCCAGATGGTTACCCATCCATTTACTAACTTTGCTTACTGTGTTTTGACTTTATATATCATATATACTAGCATATTAGTTGGTCGGCAGTAGTAGTATGATGCAAGCGCTTTCAATAAAACGATGTGTCTCTTAATTTTTAAATGCAAATTACATAGGTACCGGAAAAGATATATTTTGTTTACATTAGATAATTATGTTGAATAGTTTATTTTGATACAAATTAAGTAGTTATTTGAAGAAATGTTTGGTAAATTGAACGACCTTTGCAATTCAAAATGCTAACCAAAACACCAGCCAGCGGTGAACTAAGAATATTACTTTACTAGTATAATAATGAAAAACATTATTTTACTACAATCCATTCAAATCCCAGTTCCCAGAGTCACCGCTCCAAACAAATGTATGTAACTAGCATATGATTTTGCTACAGAATTGGACAGAGCTACCATCTAACTAAGAATAAGAAAGTAAATGAAACGATTTAAAAATACATAAATAGGCACGGTATTATATAAACCACACAGCTATGTGACAACAGAAGAATGAACATTGTTTACATAAGGTGTCTCTCGGATTTAAATGGGCTGTAGTAAGATAATTAATATCGTATAGTGTGTGGACATGTGTCTCATTTTTGATGTTTTTTTTTACCTTCTGTCACCTTTGGGTAAGGAAAGTATTGTCTTTGGTCAAAAAATTTAATGATGAGTTTTTAATCAATAAGCACGTGTGTGTGTGTGTGTGTGTGCGGGCGCGCGTGTGTGCGCGTGTGTGCGCGTGTGTGTGCGTGCGTGCGTCCTTGCGTGTGTGTGCGTGTGTGCGTGTGTGTGCGTGGTGTGGGTTCGCGCGTGTATATGTGTGTGCGTGCGTGTGTATCAAAATTTTCGTCTACGATAACTCTAACTACAATTTCAAAAATTATAATTCTTTCGTATTATTCTTCCTTTACGAAGAGGTGATTAGATTTTGAATACAATTGGTCAACCGGAAGTACCCTCATTTGAAAATTTTAACTGTTTTTCTTGAAAAAACTATGTTAAATATCATTTTTTCACATTTAATGTTATTATAAATATTAAATTATATTTGATTCTTTATACGATTTGACTGCATTTTATACTTCATATTAAATAGATATGGAGTTAAAAAATCAAAAAGAAATTAAATTTCATAAAGTAGTTAGCTATGGAAACAGCTACTGTATTACAAAAATTATGATTGAAAGATGTCAGTGTCAAGTGCAATTGACATAGTATGTTTGTCTTATAATTTTACTGGTAATATAAAATCTTTTACTATAAATTTCTATATGGAATTTGTATAAAATACGTACAACTGCCGGAAGGTAATGTACAAGAAATAGAATCTTTTGCAAGGAATTTTCTGTATGAAATTTGTACATACATAGAACTGAGGGAAAGTAATGTGCTGGCCACATCAGATATTTTTGTCGTAAAATTAGGAATATTTTCAATGTTTACCTCATAAAATAAGTATATTATTTTTTTACCAGTTTCAGGATATTAAATCATCGTTTACATGTATAAAAGTAGGCTGGTAACTAAGTAATAACAGTATCTGTATGGTAATATTATTACCATACTGACTTGTCAATAACGGTCTACAAAATGAATATAAAATAAAATGAAAATATAATGCTCTTCATTAATACATACAGATAACGTTAGCCTATCGTTCTAAATACGGTCTACTTTATTCCAAAGTAATAAACACGGGGAATAAAGCACATAATTTGAATATTTGTCATATTGACATATGTCAAAATAATTGTTCTGTTAACCTTAGCAATTTGAAAGTAGCATTAATGAGAGAATTGCAAAAAAATGATATTTATCAATAATGTCTTAATTTTCTGAAACCGATAAACTATTGAACAAACCACAAATGTTATGAATCATAATAAGCCTTAGATGTCTTAAAATCCTCGCTCTACGAGCTCGGATTTCAAACTTACATCTGCGGCAGTTATGATGTGCATAACATTCCTAGGTATGTTAAAAGCTATTCTCTGTATCTGTGTAAAACGAAACATAATGCTTTTCGTTTCGGATAAAAAATGAATGTAATTGAAATTTAGACTGATATATATTTCTAAAATAGATTGAAACTATCGTCGAACAAAGACTGTATGTATTCTCTTTGATTATCAAATTCTTACATCAAGAATAAATACTAAAAAGAAAAGAAAAAACAAAAAAAAAATAATTCATTTGATTATAATCATCGATGCAGGATGTTAATACAGAATGTCGCATTGTCGGACTGTCGATGACTCAGTGGCGTACCTAGGGTGGGGCAAACAGGGCAGGTGCCCTGGGCGCCAGAACCAAGGGGGCGCCGCTTGGAGCCCTTGGTATCCGTATGTAACTTGCATGCCAGAATTTGAAGTTTTAAAACTGTTGATTACTGTGCGTATTGACATTTTTCGGAACTGTTGAAGCTCTCTATCTGTTTTTTCATCGTCTGCGCAACGCTGGGAAATACTCAAAAATGCTGCGCCCATAGTTAGTAAATCTGAGTCGAAAACATTATGGAGTGCAAAAGTGGAAGCTGTGAAGCCCATAAACAACTACCTTGACTCCAAGTTCTCGAGACTATAATGGATGATGCAAAAGAAACGAGTGAAACAAGAAGTGATGCTACGCAATTGTACAACCGTACGTTGACACTCGATTTTCTAACTATACTTGGATTTTGGACGAGAGTAATCATTCTTATTGATAGAGACTGAAGCTCTGGAAATTAGACTAAAGTCTCTGTCAAAACTGGGATATTAAAACCGAAAAACGCCAACGGCGAAAAATCTTCGAATAACCATGTAAATAATGTTGACTATTGCAGTTTCCATCGCTAGCTGTGACAGATCTTTCAACAAATTAAAACTGATCTTAAATTATCTGAGAGTCTCTATGGGTCAAGATCGATTAAGTGATCTTGCTTTGATGAGCGTTGAAAGAGACGAAACTGGAAAGACCGATTTCGAGCACGTTATTAATGCCATTTTTGAACGTAATGACTCCCGGAATATATGGTATAAGTTTGTCGGTCGAGTGATAGTTATTTTGTTATTGTGCTGATTCATTTATGGTTGAAGTTACTTCATAATATTTATATGGATATTTCAACAACAATACAAATGCCACATATCTCGCTACACTAAAGCGAGAAAGAAGTAATCTTGATTTTACATTGTTGACAGGGGGCGCAATTACGACCCTAGCCCTGGGCACCATATCACTTAGGTACGCCACTGCGATGACTGTTGCATGGGTTATTCCGATTGCTAGCAGCGCGGGGCCCTTTGTATCTGCGGGGTTCTAGGCTGCCCATGCCTAAATCCGCCCCTGAATTTTTAACATGATTCCTAAACTTTCCTTACTTATGTTAGCAGGAAGTAAACATTTTGGATAATTTTAGTATGGTTCTCTTTTCAGTATTCTATGACTGCTATAATTTAACAAATTGCCTGTGCTAGACGTAAACAAACTCAGTCTACCATATCTTAAAACACACTATAGCGCTAGAAACATTTCATAAAAAAACTATTCCGGTTCTGTCGAAAACTACACCTAAACTATATCTCCCTTCTCCTTCCACTCTATTTCATTCAGCTTCTCATCTATACATCCATGCAGCAACTTGTACTATTCTTGTGCTCCACCCAGCTGGTCTAGAGCTCGGCGCGGTATCGTTCACTCCTCTGCTGGCTAGAGGACTTCGCTTGACCACCTTATCAACGCGATACCCAGGCCAGCGCTTCTAATCGCACCGCGCTCCTCGGCCCGAACTCACGTGCTCTCATGTCACTCGTTGAGGACGAGGACGAACAATACAATAGTGTAGTGTAGTGGAAGACACGGCCAACTAAGTGCAAACGGCGCGAAAGACGGATTGTGGGACAAGACGCTTTTTTATTGAACATTTAAAAAGAAAACAATAAAACCAACTTTAATAAAAAAATTGATTGTGTTGTATTGTCATAGTAACTAGATTGTTAACATAATAAAATATTGGCGCGAAACTAATGAATGTATTTATAATAGAGATATTACTGGATAAAATTTCAATAAAATAATAATAAATTATAAATTCTACACTTTACAATAATAGTACAACATTTAACACATTCAGTAACACTTATTTTTAAAATTATTTGCATGAGAAGATAATAAATATCTAACAGATAAAGTTATATTTTATAAAATAAACGTTATTGTTGTTTACTCTGTAACATAATAAAACGTATTTCAAATAATATTATTGGTTATATACAAAACAATAAATAAACTAATAATAATACCTTATTTTATGTAAAACAATATGCACTTAAAAGTAATGTGTATAATTTTATATCATATATTAAAACAAAACTAACGTATAATAACCATAACAAAAACTATAATATTGCAATGTAGTACCTATATAAACTACAATGCCAATAAAATATATTGCCATTTTAAATTGTTAAATACCACTTAGGTCATACAAAAACATTCGTAAACGTCTTCAGCTCATAAACTGTCATATGTAATTTCACGACAACTTATAAGCCGCATAAAAATGTAGATTTCTTTTGCGTAAATATGCTACAAGTGTCATTATTTGATGAAGCCAGTAAAACTTAGTACGTGAAGAAAACAACGATACGCTAATAACAATAAAAGACATTTAAAATATTGTTTCTACAAAGCATTTTGATGCAAATTTTGTTTTAATCCTACTTCGCACTACTACTAAATAAAGGTAAGTGTATTATATTCTCGAAACTGTTTTAATAGTTTGTGCTTAGTAATATATTAACTCATGCCATATACGTCCACTGTTGGTTGTTTTATTGTTTTGGAAACAAATATATTTGTTTCCATTGATTGTTTGAAAAGCTACAAGCTTATTGCTTGTTCTTAGTGTGTCAGCGTTTGTTTCTGTTCCATTTTTTGTACCAATTTGTTTTTTAGTAATTTATTAGGTGTAATCGTCTATCTTCCGTATCCATAAAATTTGTAGCAATTTTAAAGATTTATTACGAACGAACACATATATTCGTTAAAAGTCTTTTATTTTCATGTTACTTATAATTGCTTACATGTACCAATATAATTTGATTAAGATAATCATGTACTTCAAGAAATCAATTAAAACATGGCATTAATATTTAATTACATTAAAAATAATTGTAGTACAACTAATTCCGAGAATATAGGAAAATGTTAATTGAAATACAGAAAATTGTAAAAGTGATTTATAGATAAAAAATATTGTTCTATTTCTTAAATGTTAAATTACATGTACATACGAGTATAGTATCGGGTGAATACTTGAAACCCGAACATAGCCCGTTAACATGGGAAAATCGTTTTTTTCACTGTTGCTCGCCGTTTCAACTGACAACATTGGTTGTAGTATCAATACAAAGATAAAAAAAATTGTATCAAATACATGTAAATTTGTAATTGAGTCCTGCAAGAGTAATTTTATTGTATGAGGTAATTTTTTAGGACCTGAAAACACTGTAGTAATAATATGAAAATGATTTTACGGACGGCACTCACTATTTTACCTGCCTTCGATAATATTATTTAAAAGCAGGATACAAATTGAAAGTCAACAAACAAATGAAAACAGAAAACGTTACTATTACTAATTTGAAATGATGAGTTCGTTGACAATGATATTTATCTGCAGTTAGATACATTTGAGATATGAATCGTGTAACCAAGGAGTTGTATTTGTTTAAAGCGTAGGCTCCGGGATTTAAATTAAAGATAATTTAATAATTTATCCATAAAATATACAGAAAAAGTGTTAATGCAAACCGGTAGAAAATTTAATAATCTTTAATTTTTATAGCATAAATCTTAAAAAAATACCATTTAAAGGTATTTTTCGAAGCAAACCTATTTTGAGTAGGGCAGGGAAAAATAATCGATTAATCAAAAAATAATCGATAATCGATTACGTTGATTTTTTTTCAAATAATTGATTAGTCGATAATCGATTATTTTATACCCGATAATCAGTTATTTTATAACCGATAATCGATTATCATATATATTATTTGTTTATATTTATTTGGATGATAATAATATCGCAATGCATCAGGCATGACTCTGATCCTGATCATTTGTTTATAAGGAAGTAAACCATTGACATTCAAAGGTTTATAATTGTTAAAAAATATTATGAATGAAGTAATCTTAGAAATAATACAATTGAAGTTTCGAACATTGTTAAACAATTTTTTCTTAATAGGTAAACCATAATTTTTTTGAATGATCATTTTAATATAATTAATAACGGACAATATTACTGAAGTAATTTATTTTTGTAATATTTCCTGTAAAATAAATTAAAAGTGCAATTTATGCAGAATGAAAGAAATTTTTTACTGCGTATATACATGTACAATAAATAATTACGTAAAAATGTAAAGAGAACCAATACTCGATAATCGATTATTTCTTTGGATAAATGATTATCGCTTAATTATCGATTAAATAATCGATAATAGATTTATAGAAATAATCTATATTTTACAGTAATCGATAATCGATTACAGAATTTCATAATCGCCCAGCCCTAATTTTGAGCTTCAAGTAAAATACCTTTTCCGGTTATCTGATTTACACCAAAATGTAATGGCTTCTTCCTATATTAGAATAATGATACTATTGAGTTAGAGTGGAGGATCCACACAGACATCATCGTGAAAATGTTAAAATTAGATTCTAAGAGCCTCAAAACGTGGTCATTTACCAATATCTCGATATGCGATTTTTAGCACGATCCCTATACCTCCCTTACCAAGGGTAGCGGGAGGTAAAAAATAAACGGAAAAGGTCTATTTTCCATTACGGTTGTAAAAAGGAATAAAGTACATTTACTTTATAGTTATTTAAGTATTAAGGGCAGTACCTACGTGCTTCCTACCGGTTGAGGATAACGCGTGCGCTAAAATCATGTCTTATGAAACTTGTATCTTAATGTACTATTCCCACACCCGATATCGTAAGTAGGCTATTAGGACATTGTTTGTAGGGAGGGATGTATGTTTATTTTACTGTCAAGTTATCGGTTTCTATTAGCGACGGGATGTAAGTATTGTCCTTACTTCCTTACAGCTGAACTTACTTCCTTCTTCGTTAAATACAATACAAACAGTTAGATATTTTAAACTTGTGTCAAAAATTTGCTAATTCTTATAATTTATGATTTTGAATTTGATTTCTATCAAATTGTCCTCATTTTATAAATATTTCCATTTAAAAGATAACATTGATGTGTCAAATGTGACAGATGACAGTGTTTTTCTTCTTAAATTTTCCATGGAATACTGATTCTTTTTTTAAATTTAATCAATATACAACGGTATTCCTTGACATATCTGGCAGTGAAAATGAACAGATAAAAAATAAATCATCGGGTGTGGAAAAAATCTTATATGCAGTGATAAATTTATTTAAATTATTAATGCCCTTGACGGCAAAATATGTACCTTGTACCTACTAAAATAATTATTTCTTCCTGAGGATGATCCTGGTCTTGGAAACGAAACGTTGAAGTAAATAAATAATTACATGACACGTAAAAAAACCACAAACTTCGCGTATCCATAACGATGTATAAATGTCATGTTTTTTGACGGTTGTAGAAAAAACCTTTTTACGCACAACTGTATTGTAATTGTTTGTTTACATTTTAGTTACCATGGCGGAAAATGAAAGATTACACCCTGCGGGCAGTAAAGTGTAAAGCAAAAGCCCGCCGGGCGGTAAAAAATATGACAAAAAAAACAAATAACTGTAAATAATATTTTATTTGTGGATATTTATAATACAGGATATATTATTCAACGAAATTCCTTCCAAATGAATTGTCTCTGAAGATTTCTGTCTTTTTCAGTTGCAGAAATGTCAGATGACAGACCAGGTTTATCATGGTCTTTAGTACCAATAATCAGTCGAGCTTTTTTATTTTTTACTTTTACAGAATCTTCTTGATCATTAACATCTTCTTGATCATGGAAAATTTGGACCATAATGAAGAACTCATATATTTTAGACTGAAAAGTAAGCACAATATATAGAATAACAATATATACGAGTAATATTGATATATCACCATACCTTTTCATTGAAATATGCGAGCAACACAGTTTCGTTCAAAATTGTCACATTTTTTTCTGTCAACCAGGCTTGCAACACATCTTATTCGTTTTGATATCGGCCCTTTGACTTACCAGGACATAAATCCGCTAAAGCTTCATTAGCTTCTAGCAAAATTTTTTCAAAAATTTCAGTATCATATTCAGGTTGAAGCTCCATTTCTTGGCATAGCCATCTGGTCATCTAATATTTTTTACATAGCAACAAGCTTTTAGTCATGCAATTAAAAATTACATTGCATTTGGTTTCAGTTGTGCGTAAAACGTTGTACGTACCTCAGGCCGAAAGAGGTTTATGCTCTTGGACGAATAAAAGCCCTCCGCTTCGCGTCGGGCTTCAAATTTCGTCCGCAGGCGTAAACCCTTTCTTTCGGCCCACTATACGTAAATAACTATTGTTTGATATGTAATAAAACTGATTTTTTTTTATGTTTAATTACCGTTAATCTGGTTCATTGCAAAGCGTATCTACTCCATTCTTAAGTAAAATATAGTATGTATGTAAGTTGGTAATAGAAATAAATAGATAGTATATCACCATATAATTTACAAATAGAACAAGTATATTTATTTGTGTTATTGTTGTTTGTGTGTTAATTGCATGTATGTAAAAAGGGTATGGGATTATATTTCAACATGGTGATAATTCATCACTTATCAGTTTGCTAAAAATGAATCCCGGTCAGGGTTATTAACACTTACTAATTATTGCACTTTGTAAACAACCATACATTTGTGTCAAGCAATGCAACAATTATTTCAAATTATATTCATCACTATAATTGGAATAGTCGAAAAAAGCTGATATTAATTCCATCTAGATAATATTTCAAACATAATTATTATTCGAAGGTCGAAGATGCGGTTTTTGAAACGAAAACAGTTCAAGATCAATGATCTAGAATCATTAATCAAAGAAACAATCGCTTTACACCAGATGTTTAAATTTCCGGATGATCGGTATTTGTCAAATAAATTTATAATAATGTTTATGAACTAGTTATGCGTTAACGGAATTGTGACAAAGATATAGCAACGAGAATTTTAAAAAACGTAAATTGTAAATATGAAATGAAATGAGAACGTTGAATATTACTGCAATTTTATAGGATGGAAGATATAGATTAACTTTGAACATAAATTTGTCACTGCACATTTGATTTTAGATTGCTTATAGCTGTTTCTTAAATGTGTACATAAATTAAGAGTGTGTGGGTGTTTGCAGATTAAAAAATCAATTTCGTTTATTAACGGATTCATTAACGACAATGAGCTTGTTTCACATTTTTCAAAAAGTATTGTAAGTTTATGCAATATTTTTCTTATTAATAATTATTTTTTTAATAATTTGTTCTTATTTTCGTCAATAATTAAATACGAATATTGGCGTCAAAAATAGTCATGAAAAACAACCCTCCACTCCTGTGTCGTAGAAGCACATAGAAAACAGTTTTTCCATAAGCTACATGTATTTTTGTTATTCAGATAAATAAACGTAGGCGATAGTTTGTCACATGTTAATAAAAAACTTCTAATTTGACATTTGACGCTGCCATTTTCCATTTTAAATGAGTGATAATGGCTAATATAGAATACACACTCAAGCTAAGCCGGATAGTTTACCGAAAATCGAAAGCTGGATGATGGCTGAATTTATATCAGAAAACGACTGTTTTACTGTTGCCGAAATAAGGTGTGTTAAAGAGTTAAGGTAAAATAAAATGTATAAACCCAACCATCAGTTCTTCGACCTACTGCTTCCAGCCACAATTTTTTCGCATCTTTTGGCATATTTATAAATTCAATAGTAGGTTTGTTCCTAGCGCATTTTTGCAAGAAGGCACAATACGATACTGTAAATTACTCATTTTATATTGAATTTTGTATTAACTAACACGAATCAAACTCAAAAATTTGACACTTGTTTGACAACTTTGATAATATATGTATAATAACATTTGTAACAAAACACAAAGAATTGACACTATAAGGAACCAATTGGAGTCGATGAAGATGTGTTGTGACGTCACATTCTGTTTCAGATTACGCGACTATATCCAAATTTCAAAAATTAATTGTAAAATATCTAATGGATATTTTGTGATATTTTCAAATTTGCGGATATTTAAATAATGGTATCTTTTAATACTTGGAAGGCATATAAAAATTATTGCAACAGCCCTATTTTGAAAAGTATTACATTTTTTAATACTCCCTCCATCCGAAAATAAAATACCTATACATTTAAAATTATTCATATTTACGAACAATAAGTGAAAAATTGCAAACAAGCAACCTTGTTAAAATTTGATATACTGTAACGTTTTTATTTATGTGGGTGAGGTATAAAAATCAAAGAATAATTATTAATTAAAATAGACTACGTTTTTCTCGACGTTTGAAGCCGCTTGAATTTAGTAAATCCCTTTTCAATCTTCGAAATAAACGATCGAGATTAATATTTGAAGCCGCTTCAAAATGTCTAGTTAAGCCTATAAAATAATAGGCTTGGACTTATGAAGCGGCTTGACTTCTGTCGAAATAAACAGTGAAGCTTCAAATAATGTAACTACGCATGCGCACATCCGCAATATGTTGCAGTGTGACGAAATTTATATCATTTGTTGGTTATTTGCATTTTACCTCATTTTATAAAAGTCGCGACATAAAACTTAGTAAAATTGTCGAAAAGCGAAATATTTGGAGCAATGAAGAAATAAATGTTTTTTTAATGTTTTTGAAAGAGAAGACAAATAACAACATGACAATTTTTAGATTTTGGGGTTACATACCCAGGATGAAATTAGATCATATACCTTTCCCTGTCTGTCTGCATAATCGAGTATTTACCTATCTTCTTTTAGTCGATACGAATTTAAAGAAGATTGAAAATAACTCAATCCTATTTTCAAACCGCTGAGATAAACCAATAGGATTTTTCAAGTCATAATATACTTGAAGCCGCTTTTATTATCGAGATAAACGTAGTCATACATGTTTATTAAACGATAAATAAATATTAAAAGATGAACAAATGACGGCGTGGCATTTCGCCGTGTTTGCGTCTGACATTGACAGTTTTACTCTTGTCAGTGCCACTATGGTAATTAATGAATCTCTTTCATTTATTCCTCAAATCTCTAAAGGCCATATGCTGGTGTTTTCGTTATTTTATATAACCATTTAAGATTTATAGGATTCAACTTTTGTCCCAAAGAACAAGTCTGTGACATTAGACTAGTGTAATAAAATATTCTACGTCCACCTCATAATTTACCATTTGTATTATTAGTGTGCGCTTTGTAAAAGTTGTAGTTCATTTTACCAAAATAAAGTGAGCATGCATACTTTAAAACATTTATTTTATTTATTCAGTCAAATATTAATATCATTCATAGACTTGCCGGGCCGGATTGAAATGGGCGCCATTGAAAGTTGAAACTGAAAAATCTAAGATTTTAAGGGTAAAATAAATTTAAAACACAATAACCCTTATACCAATCGTAAGACAAAAATATGTATTTTTTAGAGTAAAAATCAAATATCTCAAAAATTTAACAATAGAAAAATTATAATCTAAACCACTGATAGACAATAAAAATATCTAACTTTTTTATTTGAAACATTTTTCTCAATTACTGATAGTTAAGAAGTAATTTCAAGATAAAAATATTGACCAAATTCAGTTTTCTGCCATTTTCCAGTAACCTACGAGAATTTTTGTCAAAACAAAAGCACATCTAAAATGGCCCACCAAAGCGTACCACATTTCCCATTTAACCGAAGTTGTAACTTTTGTAGTTTCCGAGATCTCAATGGTAGCCTTCGAAACCTGGACTTCTTGTATACATTCATATTCTTGTATGTAATAGTAAGTAAATAAATTATATATATATATATATATATATATATATATATATATATATATATATATATATATATGTATATATAATTTTTTTTATCGACTGAATTGTTTTATAAAAGCGTATCAATACAAATATCGTTATTTCGTATCAATAAGCCCATCAGTACGAACTTGTTTTTGTTTAGTTAAGAAGCAATTTGAACGAATATTCCCAAAAATCGGAATAAAAATTAGTAAATATAACTACTATTATGGGACAGAGGTATTACTATTTGTGGTGTCCCATGAATGTATTGTATACCGTCTACTTGACCTAAATTTATATCCGAATTGTAAAGCACTAGATTTTGCTTATTTTATTAACTGTACCAATAAGCCTGACAAATGTTGGACGAGCTGTTCTTTTCTTCGAAGATTAAAAACTTGGCTATAGAAAAGAATGACAAGAAAGATTGCAAGGATTGTATTATTATTAGCATTGCATGGACATATGGACTTTGATAGAGATATAGAAGAGTTAATTGACAGATTTACTAAGTCAGACAAGAAATTAGAATTTTTAATTTTGTTTATAATTTAGTACATAATATTTTGTTTATCTGTTTTTTATTCTATATTAAAAAAATGATTTATTATAATTTATTAATATTTTAACATGCTATTTTGCTGTTTTAAAATGCGGATTTGTTTTTTAAGCCTGTTTTACATTATAGGTACTTTTTTGGCTAAATTCAATACTAGTTTTTAGAATTTTTTTGGCTAAAAAATACTAGTTTTTATCCAAGTTAATGTGGCTCCTATATGCAAGCAATTTAGTTAATTATTTTCGCGTTCCATGAAATATAGTTTTTAATTCGTAGGGAAAATTCATATCTTTATTTATACTTCGAAATATTTCCAATAATATATATGAATGTTTGCCTATGTTGATAAAAATAATATTTTATGTTTTGCTGTCCATCTTTTGGACACTTTCTAGTTCCGTCAGTCGTTTTGTTACTGAAAAGCGAAAGAAGATGCAGGTAGTACATTTTAATTCATTAAAAATAAAGAAAACGTGTTTTTACCTCCCGTTACCCTTGGTAAGGGAGGTATAGGATCGTGCTAAAAATCGCGTGCGCGTGCCCGTGCGTGCGTGCGTGTGGGTGTGTGCGCGTGTGTGTGTGTGTGTGTGTGCGCATGTGTGTGTGGATCCTTCACTCTAACTGAAATACTATCATTCAGAAAATTTTGAAACCTTGTACTTCTACCTTATTCTAATATGGGGAGAGACCATTGTGTTTTGATGTATATCAGATAACCGGAAATGGCACTTTACTTCAAGCTTAAAATAGATTTTTTTCGAAAAATACCTTTTCGCACTCCCGAGACTAAAGAGCGATTCTAATCACACATTTAGGGACTAAAGTTCAAATTCAGTCCCAGAGGGATTAAATATGAAAAAAATCCCTGGGGGACTAAAGTAAAAATAAACAAGATGTTTCCATAACATCATATAGTTACTATGATTTATTTATTCGTATCTGCACTACATTTTGAGCAGGCGTTGAGTTTAAATTTGAACAAAATTTTTGACATTTGTGTTGTCAAATTGTAAGATAAATTTATTTTACCCTAATATAAAATAGCGGATATACCACAGGACTAAAGTGCATTCAATCCCTCACCTTCGGCTCGGGAAATAAACTTCACCCACAGGATTGTATATGCACTTCAGTCCCTGAGTATATAATATACTATTAAATGTTATTGTTTCAAGATTTGTGTCATTATAAAAATTAAAGATTATTAAATTTTCTACAGATATGCATAAATACTGTTTCTATATATTTTGTGGATAAATTTATAAAATTATCTATAATTTTAATCCTGGAGTCTACGCGATAAAAAAGCAAAACTCCTTGGTTACACAGTTCATATCTCAAATGTATGTAATTGACAGATAAATGTCACTGTCAAAGAACTAATCATTTCAAATTAATAATAGTAACGTTTCAAATAGAAAATAGTAAATAGAACCATAGTCATATGGAATGGACCTTAATACAGTTTCCGCAATAACTAAATAAGTAAGTATGTATATTTAAAATTTAAATGAATAATAAATAGCGGAAGCTTTGGTGTTGGCCACATCAGATTTTTTATGTTCATGTTATCGTAATCGTGTAAGATACATACTGATTTTATTAGCATGCAGAAGCACGGTTCTCGGCAATATTGCACACGGATTAAAAAAATACATCCAAAATTCGATGAGATACGAGTATGAAGCAGTAAACTACCGTTAATACTACGTTTAATACCTTTTCAAAACGATTGAATAAAATTTATATATTCAGAAATCCCTAGCTTTATTCCAAAAAAAATCCGGGGCATTGATTTCGGGATCCGTAAATTGTGCTATTCCGTTACTTTGTCTTTGTACTGGCTTGAATGTACAGTGGGACGATTTGAATAAAACATCGATAGCGATTTAATTATTGCATGTACGAATTCAGACATATGTGAGCATTAATAAAACATATTCTAGAGCTAGAGGATTGTCTGTCAACATATTATAATATCGGGCGGACTGGGTTATTGTTCGTTGGCGGCAATATTTTATCCTCTAACAATGAGAATTCCTTAAATTTTTAGGTTAGGTTTGCATGGTGACAGTTTTGCTTGTATAAAAATCGTAAAAACAAAACAAAAGAACAAAAAGAAAACAAAAATATGTTGAATGTATATGAAAAGGAACATATATATATATATATATATATATATATATATATATATATATATATATATATATATATATATATATATATATATATATACTATTATTCACGAAAGATGACTATTCAAGGTTATTTATTCGAAAAAAGAATACACATCACTTTATAGCAGTGGTTTAGCAACATTTTGTATTAGACAGAGAAAGATTATTTGACCTATGTCTATTTAATTTATGTGGTGTGACAGATATACGTAAATAGTGGCATTACTTTCTAACACACTATAAATAATAATGACATATGTCGTAGAATTACAGATACCTAATTATCTACTGCACTGCCCTCTGTGCCAATATTTACCCAGTGGCGTTGACGTTTAAATCAAATTATTATTCCTTGGTTTATAAGTTAAGTCTATGTTTTTGCATTTTGCAAAAACATAAGTGAAGAACATAAAACTTTTAGAAAGGCATTATTTAGAAAGAAACATAATTTTCAAATGAATTATTCTTATTTTTTCAGTTAAAATGTGTCCATAAATATTTTATGTTGCACGCCTATGCAAACGAAATGCAATGAAGTTATCTGCAAGTAATATTATATCAGACGGCTCACAAATGACCTTGAATAGTCATCTTTCGTGAATAATAGTTTATATATATATATATATATATATATACAGTGAATTTATCTTAACATGCAACATAGGTCAATCATTTCCATGGTTATACACTACTGTCAAAAAATGACAGCAATGTACTATTTGTCCATTTTAATATGCAATATACTAAATTTGTAGTTATATATCATCAATACTAATTTCCTATAAATTAGCCTATACACGTACACGATTAACAAAAAATCAAAACTTTAATGAATCACATCTTAACAAACTTTGGCATACTAAAATTCATAATTTTAATGTAATAAATGTTCAAAAATACCCACATTCACACTGAGGCAATATCCTAGTCGGTCGTAGAATTAATTGACACCATTTGTGATATATTCTGCAGGTATCTCCTGTGCTGCAATACTACTATAATGTTGCATTTTAAAATGGACAAATATTACATTGCTGTCATTTTTTGACAGGAGTGTGTAACCATGGAAGTGATGAACCATATGTTGCATGTTATAATAAATTCTCTGTATATATATATATATATATATATATATATATATATATATATATATATATATATATATATATATATATATATATATATATATATATGTCCGGATTAATACAGCTACTGCCATCTCTCCGCTCCCAAACGCCAGCCTTCTCTATCCTCAGCATCTTCTATTTTAAGTCCTCTGGTTGACATAGCTTCCCTCATTCTTTCATTCCACGATAATCTTGGTCTTCCTACCTTTCTTCTAACAGGTGGTTTCCAGTTAAATAGTCTTTTTGGCCATCTGTTCTCGTTCATGCGCAATAAATGTCCAAACCATTTTAAACTTCGTATTTCAATTCGGTGTAAAATGGTCTGTTCCTCCTGCATCCTGGTTTGAATAGTGTCGTTTCTGACTCTTTCTAATCTGGAAACTCTGTCCGATCTTCTTAAGTAATCCATTTCTAAAGCCTGCAGTTTATTTTGGTAGTCTTTATGAATTACTCATATAACACTGCCGTAACATGTTATAGATTCTACTAAGGTTTTGCCTATTCTTTGCTTATTGTGTTGGTTGAAAAGGAACATAAAATAATAATTCGCTGGTGAACTGTGATTTTAGCTAAATTTTATGAGAGACATTTAAATTACAATTTAAAAAGACAAGCAGCTTCCAAATATACTAATAAAGTAATAACACATTTTTGCTAAAAATGGACATTTCAGAAATTGGTAGTACATTAGTAGTAGTAAATTACGACACCAAATCTACGAATAACTTATTTTCGCTGAACATGGCAAATAGGAAGTATTGCCACTGTTGCCTTGTCACTTAAGTTGCCGCGTTTATTATGTATTACGTCAAGAAAATATAATTTTCTGTCAAATATGGGATAGTCAATTTTTAGACACAGGGCCGGCCCAAGCTACAGGCAAGCCAGGCGACCGCCTGGGGCGAAATTTGTTTTAGGGCGACTTTTTAGAGATTTTTTTTTAAATTAAAAATTATTCATAATTATAGTAGATATATTGATTCGTCTTTGAGTGTAGTTTTATGTAAAGATTCTAGGACCAAAGGGCGAATTTGTGAGCTGCTTTAAACATAATCTTACAATTATTCCAGAACAGTTACTAGTAGTGTATCTAATTTCAGCAAACTTAAACTAGTAATTATATCCTATTTGCATTTTACTATGAAAAGAAGAATGTTTAAATTTGTTAGCGTTTATATCAATTAAAAACGATGAAGTGTCAAAATTAAATACGGAAGAAGTAATGGCTGTCCAGGAAATTTACTGAAAAAATACCCCCAACATCCCGAAAACTATAGCACTACAACAAAAGCTTTTTACGGAATCCTGCGAAGCATGCAGAAATTTTACAAGAGTGCAAAATTTTATACAATAAATTAAATAAATGTAACATTTTAATCATTCGCCATTCTATTATTTAATTATACAACATATGATTGTTTCAATACAGTTGGATAGCAAATTTCATGTACTTTTCAAATTTGAAAAAATATATAGGATGATCGATTTGAAAATTAACAGTTGCCATCAATTACTCGAAAACCGGAAGTAATAGTATTGATCTACTTCCGAAATTTTATAGAGGAGTTAACATACTATAATTTATGTTATATAATTGAAATCGCTAAAAGTAATAATAAACGAGATATTTAGTGGTTTATTTATAGACAGACACCTGTATATATATACATATATACGAGTATATATATATATATATATATATATATATATATATATATATATATATATATATATATATATATATACAGGCTGTTAATTAAAAAGCGGGCCATAGGCGTTTAACATAGGAAATTAGTTTTCCTTGCGCAAAACTTCTAATTTAATTTAAAAAAAAAATGTTTCAAATAAATGTTGTTGAGCATTAAATTCTACACCAGCATCACTAAACAGATTTTATTTTGCATGTTTAGTAACCTGTAAAATCCAATATGAAATTTTATAAATATTACTCATTTGTAGCGATAGCCATGAAATTTAAACAAAATTACAAAGAAATGCATATCGTTTGAATTGTCAGAATTTCGATTTTTCAGGTTACAAAATAAAAATAAATAAATTCTAAGCAATAATTTAGATGTAGCCAAAATATTTTTAAGAACATAGGATAGAATATAATTATCAGTAATTTTTATTTGAAAATCGAATTTCTGACAGTTCAAACGATATGCATTTCTTTGTAATATTGTTTAAATTCCATGGCTATCACTACAAATGAATTTATAGAATTACAATTTGGATTTTACAGGTTATTAAACATGCAAAACTCTGTTTAGTGATGCTGGTGTATAATTTAATTATCTACGACTTATATTTCAAACACTTTTGTCTAAAATTAATTGGGAACTTTTGCGCAAGGAAAAACTGATTTACTATGTTAAACTCCTATGGCCAGCTTTTTAATTAACAGCCTGTATATATATTTAAATTATTGTAAATTATAATACTTAATAATTATTTACGTTTACGTTAAATCATTTATTATTATTAACAATTTAAAATGTTGAATGAAGTAGCTGGTTCCTTTGGTTGTTACTTCTTTTACTTTACTAGTCTTGTTATGTCTTAACATAACGTCCTTTTTTAGACGATCAAAGATTTACATCAATTTTTACAACTTATTGGACTATAAGATCCTGGAACTTTACATGTTCAAAGAAATTTGAACTTTCAAACCATCATCAAACAATCCAACTTGGGCATGTTCTAAATATCAAGATCATTTACTTTCCAAATTTTAGTTACTTCGAGGGATTATTTCATCCTAGGATACATGCACTGTATTTTGTAATGATGGCATAAAGATTTTTTGCTAAATGTCATATTTGTTTTTGTTTTGACTAAATTTCAAAGTATTTTCAGTAAAGAAAATTGAACATACAATATTAAAACTTACACTAGAAACTAACCAAACGACAAACAGGCAGATGAAATATGAAACCTAAATAAAATGTAATTATGTAGTCCACTTATAAGTAAATAATGTTCATATAATTTGAACGTGTAAAGCGTAATCATTTGATCAAAAATTATATTGTAAATATTTGTCCAATAAAAGTTCAATTTATTTGATTGTCTAAAGCTACCTTAAGAAAATGATTGCCAGGACCTCTGGCGTAGTTGACATGTTCAGTAATCTTAGTTATTTTACTATCCTCTTTGTTTTTGTTCTCCAAATATGTATAATAGTTTTTATTTTTACTTACTTTAAGTATAGGGTCAATTTTTAATTTTATTATCAACTAGGTATGTTAATTTTAGTTTCCATAATATTTAATTACTTATCCACTAACACAAAACTAACTCTCCGGTCTTCATTCTAGTGGCGTAACTAACGGGCCCGCATTGCGGGCGGGCCCCCAGCTTTAGAGAGGCCCCAATTTACATGATTTATAATTTTGTTACTACTGCGAAATTTTGAATTTAATCATTTTTTTGTAGCAACATACAAATTTATTTAGTCAGCTCTTTATTTTCCATCACATTCCAGCCAGTAGAATTTCGATTTCTTGGCAAATATTTTCTTGCAACTGATCCAGACTTTTTCTTTAAAATAACCCCATAAAAAGAAGTTTGGGGCTGTCAAATCAAGACACCTGGCGGCCATTGTGTATTACCAAAACGTGGCAATAAATAACGATAAGAGAATGATTTTCGTAAAATTGCTATTATTTAGACTGAATGATACTGATCCATCTTGCTTATGCCATATTTTGTCGCATCCAAGTTCTTTCATTTGGGATACCAAAAATGTATGAATCAATTCCCTATAACTTTCACCAGTGGAATGAGCCACCAATGTAAATTTCAAAAAAAAAAAAAAATACGGGCCAATCACATTTTCATAGTAAATGCCACAACATACAATGACTTTGGTAGAATGTAAAAATGCCTAATCTTGGATTCTCAGACCTCCAATATTGGTTATTTTGCTTCTTAACATAGCAACTCAGATGGAAGTTAGCCTAGTCACAATTTCCATAAGTTCTTGTGGTATGTAGTACTCTTAGTTACGCCACTGCTTCAATCATAATTAAATTGGTAAGCGTATTTAAAATTCGGAAAAAATACTCACGTTTTTATTTAATGAATAAAATACTGTTATAATAGTCATCAGATACTAAAAAACATAACCATATTTTAGATTTTCAACAATAACAACATTAATGCGTGTTTTCTGCCCATTATAATTAACATGAAGCTAAAAAATATCAAATTTCATAAACATTCTTTATAAAAAGTATAATAAATGTCAAAAAACTGGTTATAAAAATACAAAATTGTTTTAATTTGGTGAATCTTCTCGTGCCTAAGTTTTTGTTAGGCATTATTTTAGTATATTAAAAAGAGATATCTTTTCTTTCGTAATATTATCTTAACAATAGTTACCGTTTCGTCGCCTCCAGAACTACTTCTTTCTAATGTACTAATGCCGATGCTGCACCTATACTTTATTTAAAATCATTTTAAGTGATAGTCAACCAAACATGAATTTTGTTGAGCACATATTATTGTATTGTTTATTCAATAAATTAAGGAAACCTGTTTTTTAATGACACCGAAAAATATTAAGTGTGGACAAAAATGCGAATTTTAAACATGGATGAGATTTTAAGCAAATATTTATTTTGTCATAATGGATTGTTTACTATTTTTAAATTATGTTTTATGAAATTTCATCTAAATTAAAATCTTTCCGTAGTTTTAGAAAGTCTTAATAATTATTCGTTATTCGTTAAGCCGTAATATTTGATTTTATATGAAGTAGATGTTAAGCCCTTAAGCTCGTTTTATTTTCCACAGTGGATTTGGCTAATAATTTAATAAAAAATTACGAATATGTATTTAATGTATACAACCGCAAGTGGTTTCTATCTGTCGTGGCATCATATACACAAACAAGTTGTTTCATTATTTTCTGCATTCATTTACGTGATAATTGATTTCGAATTTTAAAAAGGCAATAACAAATCTTGAAAGTAAGACAAAATAGGTATTAAAAACTCGTACGTTTTTAATTTTTTTTTTAAATTTTAAAATAGTTTTAATATAACTGGCTCATGTTACGAGGGGAGTTTTTTATGTTATGTACCTAGCTATGAAAACAATATGCTATCGCGACAATTTCAATCAAGTTTCTCTGACATTTTGTAGTGTCATCTCCAAATTTGGCTCCAATCGCTTAACATTTGCCATTATTATATCAGTTTAAAGAAACGAAAATGAGTGATTTGAAACTATAACAGAAGCATAATAGAATTTCTATCGAAAAAATCTGATATGGCCAGCACATAACCTCTCGCCAGATATTTTACCTGGTTGTACGCATAAAACAAAAAATATTTTACAAATACATATATTCATGTCTCACTACAAAATAATTCTCACATATATTTGCAAAATCTATGGAATAGTTTAGTATAAATTATGTACAATACATACAATTTCTTTATATTCAATATCCTGAAATTTTCTTTTTCTACTTTCCTTTTCTTTTTCTTTATATTCGTCATTTTGCCGCAAATTATTTTTATATTCTTTTTTACGTATATTCTTTTGCGTTGTTGACTTTTTTTTATTTTCATAATCTTCATAATGATGTACAAATATTTTTGACAGTGGCATACAAATATTTTTGATAGTGACATTTATGTGTCAATTACAAACATTTGAATTTCTTGCATTGAAGTAGTTTGATCTGAGATTTTTTACATCAAATTATTTTATATAAATCTATAAAAGATATAATGATTTTATATTTATCGAATAAAGAATTTAACGTTTTTTAATATAAGTATTTAAATAAATTTTCGATAAATAATATTTAGATGATTTTTACCTTCCGTCACCTTTAGGTAAGGAAGGTATTGTCTTTGGTCAAAAAATTCGGTGGTGAGTTTTTGATGAATAAGCACGTTTTAGGGTCCCTAGAATACGATTTTACTATTTTTACGATGATGTCTGTATGTGTGTGTGTGTATGTATGTATGTATGTGTGTCCGTGTGTGTGTGTGTGTGTGTGTAACAAATTTTTCGTCTACGATAACTTCCATACTACAATTCTAAAAATTATAATTCTTTCGTATTTCTCTTCGTTACATCCATGTGAAGAGCTGATTAGATTTTGGTTAGAATTGGACAACCGGAAGTACCCTCATTTGAAGATTTTAACAGTTTTTCTTGAAAAAACTATGTTAAATATCATTTTTTCACATTTAATGTTATTATAAATATTAAAGAATATTTTATTTTCTATACGATTTGATTGCATTTTATACCTAATATTAAATGGATATAGAGTTAAAAAATTATAAAGAAATTAATTTTCATACAGTAGCCATAGCTGTGGAAACAGCTACTATATTAAGAAAATTTTGATTGAAAGATGTCAGTGTCAAGTGAAATTGAGATAGTGTGTTTGTCTTATAATTTTACAGGAAATATAGGATCTTTTGCTTTCTGTATGGAATTTGTATAAAATACATACAACTGCTTTAAGGTAATGTACAAGAAATAATAATAATAATAATAAATTTTTTATTTCTGCAGATACATTACACTGTATATAGAAAACGTCACAAAATAATAATTTTCTGTATGAAATTTGCATAAAATACATGCAACTGCCGGAAGGTAATGTACAAGAAATAGAATATTTAATTTAGCAAGGAACTTTCCGTATGAAATTTGTACAAAATACATAGAACTGACGGAAGGTAATGTGCTGGCCACATCAGATTTTTTTTCTTGTAACTACTATTTCCGGTTTTCCAATTGTTACCAAAACTTTATCAACTCTTCCCACTATTGTTAGATTCAGGAATCCGCAGTTAAAAGTGTCTTAAGTTTTATAGTAATTGAGAAATCGTGGATCTAACATTCATACACACATACACATACACACACACACACACACACACACACACACACATCCACACACACATCCACACACACATACACATACGCACACACAAACACACACACACATCCACACAAACATACACACACGCACACACAAACACACACAAACATTCACACACACATACACACACGCACACACAAACACGCGCACACACACACACACACACACACATACACACACATACATCCACACACACATACACACACGCACACACAAACACACACACACACACACACACACACACACATCCACACACACACACATACACACGCACACAAAAACACACACACACACACACAAACACACACACACAAACACACACACACACACACACACACACACACACACACACACACACACACACACACACAGACTTTATCGTAAAAATGTTATAATCGGATTCTAGGGACCTTGAAACGTGCTTATTCATTAAAATTTGGATATGCGATTTTTAGCATGAATTCAATACCTCTCTTAGCGAGATGTAAAAAGGCAGTAGCCCGAAGAATATCCACAAGAGAATAGTGGCAGTGTATAGAGAAAACTGCCCGTCCTATTTCCAAGTCAAGTATTGGTGCATTCATGATGACCCAAAGTGAGGAAGACCTCTGGAAGCACGAATTGAAGAAATCATTAAGAAAGTTGGAGATTTGGTGTTGACTGACCGTCGAGTAAATGTTTTAGTTATTGCTAGAGAAATAAGAATATCAGAAACAAGTGTTTTTAAAATTCTACACGAAGATTTGGGAATGAGCAAAGTGTCGGCACGATGGATTTCCAGAGTGCTCAGTCCCGAACAAAAACTGATTCTTGACGTTTAAACTTATTTTCAAAACGAGGAAAATGAAAACACCTTTATTGTAGTTAATGACAATAATGGAATTGTTGATTACAACAATGTAATTTGACGAGAACGAAATTTAAGATTTCTTTAAGAAGTGGACTATGAATACGATCCTTAATTTTTATTTTACTATCACATAACATATGAATTTATAATATAAAATAACATACCACAAACCACCATTTATCATTAAAAAATGCCCCAATCTGTTGTAAAAATTTTGTCTGACATTTGCTAATTGTTTATGTGATATTTGTTTAAATTTTTATTCCATGGCATCAATGATTTTTGCAAAAATGTTATTATTGTTTTCCACTATTTTTACGGTTCTGGAAATAGAAAAATTATAAACAATAGCATATTCGGATGCAGTATTTTTTTCTGTAGCAAAAACTTAAATACAATTTTGCACATTAAAATTTTACCATTGAAACCCCTATGCTGCGTCTTCCAGCCTGTATATATATATATATATATATACAGGCTGGTGGCGGTTAGGGGTGAACATAGGGATTTAACATGGGATTTTAGTTTTTTGCAATTTCCTGCTCTCCTGTTCTTTTTACGGAAAAAACTGTAGAGTACAAAATTGTTCAGAATTAAAAATTGCATACAAAAATGTATTTACATTTATTATTATGTTTTTGGTTTCTTCACAATTTAGAAAGAAATTTCAAAATATCTGTTATTTTGTAGCAATAGCCATGGAATTTATTTTTTTCTGGTTGTCAAAAATTATTTATAAACGTCAACCATGCGTTAATCTAACTTAAAAATTAAATAAAAACAAACAACTTTTAATTTTAATACGCATTTTTTATTAGGTATACGATTTAATAATAAACCAATTCCAAATGTATCAACTACGTAGAATTTTGATTTATCATAGCCAATACCATTTCTTCATTCATTTCGTTATAACGTCTTCTATTATTATTATTATTATTATTATTATTATTATTATTATTATTATTATTATTATTATTATTATTATTATTTCCTTCGTTCACAGCTACACTAGCTGTGTTCTCAACGTTTTTAACAAGTTTAGAAATTGTTGCTATAATAGGAATTGGTGTATTTTCGTACTTTATGGAAAACAAATCACGTATTCTTCTAAAACTATTTCCACCATAATAATTTTTTATAATGAAAACTTGTTCCTTATTCGAATAAACATTCATTATTGAATTAACTTTTTATTACAGAAAATTTCGAAAATTTGACAGAAATTGAATGACATTATTATGTTTAAACATTTGTGTTATAAGTCATGGCTATTGCTACAAATTAACAGAAATTTTGAAATTTCTTTTTAAAGTTGCGAAGAAACCAAAAACATAATAATAAATGTAAATACATTACTGTATGCAATTTTTAATTCTGAACAATTTTGTACTCTACAGTTTTTGCCGTAAAATGAACAGGAGAGCAGGAAATTGCAAAAAACTAAAATCCCATGTTAAATCCCTATGTTCACCCCTAACCGCTACCACCCTGTATATTAATGAAATTTATATATATTTATATATATATATATATATATATATATATATATATATATATATATATATATATATATATATATATATATATATATATATATTTGAAGGCATAGCTTTATTAGAAAAACGTTGGAATAAGTGTGTTAGTGTTAACGGTTCTTACGTTGAAAAATAAAATTTTATTTCTTCTCTAACTCGTTGTTTTCATAGCTAGGTAGATAACATAAAAACTCCCCTCGTATCAGGGGCGCACACAGCGGGGCGGTCCAGTAGGTCCGAACCGCACCTAAAATTGGCAACTTTTATATACAAACAACAAATACACATGGAAAACTGCTAAGCAAATTATAAATAAATAATAAAAAATCTGGTGGCCAGCACATTACCTTCCGTCAGTTATATGTATGTATTTTGTATAAATTTCATACAGAAAATTCCTTGCTAAAGATTATATTTCTTGTACTTTACCTTCCGGCAGTTGCATGTATTTTATGCAAATTCCATACAGAATATTTATAGCAAAAGATCCTATATTTCTAGTAAAATTATAAGACAAACACTTGACACTGACATCTTTAAATTAAAATTTGCTTAATATAGTAGCTGTTTCCATAGCTATGGCTACTTTATGAAATTTAATTTCTTTATAATTTTTTAACTCTATATCCATGTAATATTAAGTATAAAATACAGTCAAATCGTATAGAGAATAAAATATTCTTTAATATTTATAATAACATTAAATGTGAAAAAACGATATTTAACATAGTTTTTTCAAGAAAAACTGTTAAAATCTTCAAATGAGGGTACTTCCGGTTGTCCAATTCAAACCAAAATCTAATCAGATCTTCACATGGATGTAACGAAGAGAAATACGAAGGAATTATAATTTTTAGAATTGTAGTATGGAAGTTATCGTAGATGAAAATTTTGTTACATACACGCACACACAGACACACATACATACTCATACACACACACATACAGACATCATCGTAAAAATAGTAAAATCATATTCTAGGGACACTAAAACGTGCTTATTCATCAAAAACTCACCACCGAATTTTTTGACCAAAGACAATACGTTCCTTACCTAAAGGTGACGGAAGGTAAAAATCACGAAATCCTACTTTACTTTTCACTAAAATTAGGCCAGTCACGTATTTTAAAAAATAGCACTAAAGCGAATTTTTATTCCTGGGGGGTCAGTTGGACCGCCCCTAAAAAATATCATGTGTGCGCCCCTGCCTCGTATAACATGATACTATGGTTGAGGACCTCATTAAAATTTCATATGAAATTAAAACTAATGTGATATGTGGAAAGTTCGAATTTTTTTTTCACTTTCAAACAAACTACAAATATTTATTAGAGAAATCTTACAAAACTAGATGCATTTTTATTGCTAAAATATTTTAATTTAAAATTTCTAGAGCGATTATTAAATTCATTAGATAAATTATTCAGTTGTATGCTTGGCTAAATGTCAAGTTTATTCTGTATAAGGTGTTGATAAAAGTCAAGCGAACCAGTCTGCTATCTGTTTGAAGTTACCGATATAAGGAAATTCTTCTCTTTCCATTACACGTAACAGCAATTTTATCATTCTAACACATAGGAAGCTACGTGTGCGTTATCAGATGAATTAATATCTGATTGAGAAATTATTTATGTAAAATTCTTGTTCATGTAAATTGTAAACAACTAATGTTAGCATGTTTGTACGAGAACACTTATAAATAAATGATATCTTGCAGTGTTAAATCTACATACATAAATAACTGAGAAAAAAATAGAGAAATATTTTATCCTATCGCTAATGCTGGAACTTTCTGACATATTCTTTTTACACAATTTGTTCTATATTGTCCCAAAACTGGAGGCAAATTGTATATTGTAGTTATATAGGTTGAAAACTATAGTTATCTCCAAGTAATAATGACGTTACGCAATAAAAATTGTATGATTCTTGACTACATACTCGTACATACTTGAAGTAGTTTTTTTTTTGCTGCACAGGTTATAGAATCTGTTCATAGGGTGACGTATATCGTAACTATATTCAGGAAATAATATGGAATTGTCAACATAGTTCGTATACATTGGTGTGTATTTTTGTGTCTCGTGTTGATTTACGTAATGAAATTTATTTAATTGTTACTAATATAATTGCCTGAACAACGCTAACTTATAATTTTTATTGTAAATGAAATAATTATTGTATCGGGACATTTAGGCCCAGAAATGTTTTAGTCTTTTGAATTATAAATTTCTAATTATGATTATTATTATTTTGCATGAGTAATAAAAAAATGCGTTGTTTTTCACTGTCAATTAGAACTAAAATAATTTACCTTTTTGTGTTAATTTACTACTGTAATCTAAATTAAGTTCTAATTGGTAGTTAAAACAATGCATTTGTTTATTTTTACCTCCCGTAATACCGTAGGTAAGGGAGGTAATGTTATCGGTCCAAAAATTCGATGATGAGTTTTCAATGAATAAGCACGAATTAGGGTCCCCACAACACGTTTTTACTATTTTTACTATTTTTACGATGTGTGTGTGTGTGTGTGTGTGTGTGTGTGTGTGTGTGTGTGTGTGTGTGTGTGTGTGTGTGTGTGTGTGTGTGTGTGTGTGTGCGTGTGCGTGTGTGTGTGCGTGTGCGTGTGGATGTGCGTGTGCGTGTGCGTGTGCGTGTGCGTGCGCGTGTGCGTGCGTGTGCGTGTGCGTGTGCGTGTGCGTGTGTGTGTGCGCGTGCGTGCGCGTGTGCGTGTGCGTGTGTGTGTGTGTGTGTCGATTTTTTCTTCCACGATAACTCTTATAACAAACTTCCAAATATTTCTATTTTTCGCATTTAAGCTTTCTGCGTTCATATAAAGAGTTTATTAGATTTTGGATGAAATTGGATAACTGGAAGTGACTCTTTATTTGAAGCCCATAACAGATTTTCATGAAAAACTATATTAAAATATAATCCAAAACTTTTAAATTTAAGTATTTAAGACTTTTATATCAAGAGGAACAACATATTAGATTTTGGCTAAAATTAATAAACCAGGAGTGACACTTTACTTGAAGTTCTGAACATATTTTCGTGAAAAATATATTGTATATACTTCAAAACGCGTCAAATTTAGTATTTAATACTTTTATATAAAAAGAAACAACATATTAAATTTTGGCTAAAATTAATAATCCGGAAGTGATACTTTACTTGAAGCTCTTTACCGGTTTTCGCGAAAAATATGTTATGATATATTCCAAAACTTTTCAAATTTAGTAATTAAGATTTTTATATGAAGCGGAGCAACATATTAGATTTTGGATACAATTGATTAACCGGAAGTGAT
Organism: Harpalus rubripes; assembly: GCA_963082715.1. NCBI lineage: Eukaryota > Metazoa > Arthropoda > Insecta > Coleoptera > Carabidae > Harpalus > Harpalus rubripes. The sequence goes on along the minus strand of OY720460.1, from coordinate 8,043,724 downwards.
GCTATATTTGAAGCTCTGAACAGATTTTTGTGAAAAATATATTATGATATATTCCAAAACACGTCAAATTTAGTATTTAAGATTTTTATATAAAGAGAAGCAACATATTCGATTTTGGCTAAAATTGATAACCCGGAAGTGATACTTTATTTGAAGCTCTGAACAGATTTTCGTGAAAAATAAATTGATACAATCCAAAAATTTTCAAATTTGGTATTTAAGACTTTTATATTAATGAAAGCGATATACTAGATGTTTTTTAAAATTAATAAACCGGAAGTACTACTTTACAGGAGGCTATAAAACAGATTTTTTTGAAAAAATATATTAAAACATGATTCAAAACTTCTCAAGTTTGGTATTTAAAACTCGTGTATAATTTGAAACATTAAATTTTGACTATACCTATATGATAAACCGGAAGTGGTACTTAATTTGGAGCTCTTAACAGATATTCGAGAAAAAATATTATAAAATATAATCCAAAATTTGGTATTACAGACTTTTCTATTTATTGGAACAACAAATTAGATTTTGTTTACAAACGATCAACCGGAAGTGATACTTTACTTAAAGCTCATTGCTATTTCCAACATGGAATTGACGGGAGGTCATGTGTTGGCCACATCAGATTTTTTATCATAAATACATGGCTGCCTAAGCAAAAGCTGAAAAAAACTGTAACTTTATAATTACTTTTTACCTTTATATGAAGAGCTAAAATAATCGTTTCACATGATTTAGATGCAGAATTTAAATCTCTATAACTTTTATTTAGGTAACGTTTGCACAAAGAAAAATTGATTTCCCATGTTAAACGCCTATGTTCCACTTTTTAATTTACACCGTGTACATATCATTGAGACGATCGGTAAAAAAAGTAGTTTATAGATTTTAAAGTTAGAAACTATCATCACACTACCAAAATGGGAAAATTAGGAACACAATTCTTGACGAAAATAGAAACTAGTGCAAACAAATAAGTACATTTCTATTAGCAATGTGTTAACCATACAACACATTTGTTTAAGCAAATTCTACTAACAAGCTAACAATGAAGTGTAAAGAAAGCTATTGGACGAGAAAAAAGTAGATCTAAACATGTTTTGGGTCAATATTATTACTGCGGAAATATTTGCCTAACGGTTTGAAATGAGCCTACAATTTCATTCTAAATCATATTAATTTTCACTGTCCGTATGTAATTAATGGCAGTGCAAATATCCCGTAGAAGAAAATAGAAAATTCACAAGATAGTGGCTCTTCACATTAACAGTTGTTGCGGATAAGTAAAGAGCGAAAAATGTTACACTACATTAGTGAGCGAAACGGACATTAAACAAGCTGTTGGCAATCAAGATGAGTATTACTTCTTGACAGCTTCAAGCGGAAATTTTATCCAAAGGAATTCAAACACTCAACGGAGAAATAGTTCAAGTTTATTTGCTTTATCACCAATAATGATTTTTTTGCGAAACTGAAAACAAAATACAATTTATATTCTTTCTATAGCCGCTTTCTTTTTATCAAGAAGATCAACTCCGAGGAGCACATATCTACCATAAATCGTTCTTTTTAAAAGGGGATAAATGATCTTGTACTATCCATTTTCTTCGTCTTCACCCCGCGAAGCAACTAGGCGCTTTCTTTTTAGGGGGAAAATAAACTGATCTTACCTTGTACTGAACTGAACTGAACTGAACTACTCCTAAAAAGAACAGTATATTTTTTCAAAACAAGAAGTAGAAGATAAAAACATATATAGCATTACATTTATAATATAATAATATGCTGAATTTGCTTGTGGTTATAGTCTGTTGTGTATGTGATTTGATTTTGACATATTAAATTCTTTTATCTTTGAGTATTTAAATATGGATGTATTTCTTATGGTAATGAAACATGATATAACGTTTCAAACTAATTAATTTCTTCTGTTAAGTCATTTTAATATCAAATACTTACAAAAAAGACAAAATACATAGCAGTCAGTCATACTGACGTGACATTGACATTCGGGATGAGTTCAGGATCTATTTGATCCTGTTTCAAAAGTGGTGCTTTGCGGGGGCGGGGTCGAAGAAAGTGGGTAGTGTAAGATCATCTTTTAAAAAGAACGATTTAGGTTAGATGCGTGCTACTCGGAGTTGATCTTCTTCTGCTATGTATTTTGTCTTTTTTGTAAATATTTAATATTAAAATGACATGAATACAAGATATTAATTAGTTTGAAACGTTATATCATGTTTCACTACCATAAGAAATATATCCATATTTAAATACTCAAAGGTAAAATAATTTAATATATCAATATCAAATCACATATACAACAGACTATAACCACAAGCAAATTCAGCATATTATTATATTATAAATATAATGCTATATATGTTTTTTTCTTCTACTGCTTATTTTAAAAAAGATACTGTAGTGACAGCACGCATAGAAAACAGGCGAATGCGATTTTACTTTTACGAATCTTGATAGCATGCACTTTAGAATTCTATATTCGCTTTTTATTTTGGGATTTTTTGGGTTTTATACTATTAAAATAGAAAATATTATGACAATTGTATATGATAAATATATATTTTGGCTTCGAATTGAATTGTAAGAAAATAATGACGTTAGTTTAATACTTTCGCCTGGAGTCATACGCTTGCAGGCGAATATTTTGAGATACGCATGCTACCAAATTTTCGCTTCGTGGCGAAAACCGAAAACAAATGCCTCATTTGATAGAATTCTAAAGTGCGTGCTGTCACTACTGTTCTTTTTAGGAGTAGTTCAGTTCAGTACGAGATAAGATCAGTTCATTTTCCCCCTAAAAAGAAAGCGCCTTATTTGTTTCCTTCACTTTGTATTTTGACACTGACTTGTCAGTTATATACATAAATAACAGCTTGTGAGTATTATACATTTCTGAACGTGCTACTTGTATTTTGCTTTTCTTCATAGATCACGGTGATGAAGCTATACAGATGACGGTGATGAACATCATACATTTGTTTCGTTAAAGGTGTTAACCAGACGTCATCTCTCAGGCTCTCAAATACACTCTCAAAGCGTGCCAGAGGAATATACGATAGTAAACATTTTTGTGAGCTAAATAGAAATTAGCACCCTTATGAAAATTATATCAGAGTATTTCCAATTTTCAAATAGCGAAAGACTGACTCTAGTGGTACGTTCTCTACAACAGCTTTGAGAGCCTGTGAGGTTATGTCTGGTAAACACCCTCAACAGTACAGATACAGGGTAATCAAAACCATCAGATAGTAACGTGACCTGAGTAGTTCTCAATATTTTATGTTTATAAGGGATAAAAAAAATCGTTTAGTCTTCTGGTTAAAAGTATTATTTAACCTTTGAAGGGAGAATGCTTGTAAATAATTATAAGGATGCTCTCATCATTTCATTTGAACAAATTCTAAGAACTAAACAAACCAAAGGTATAGTATAGAGGTAAAAGACAGTGGTATAATCCCAAGTAAAAGAAATCCTATATGTTTCTCACTCTGAATCGTTAGGAGTCTCAAACTAGAGTTTCGAGATGTGTAGTGTTACATTTTAAATTTCGTTAACTGGAATCTCGTGTGGTAGCTAGAGTAACACTAGCTATAAAGTTCAAACTTTTAAGTAGGGGTCATATTTTTTGGGCCGCGGGAAAAACAATAATTGAAAGGGCGTATATTTTCTTTTGACGCTGAGGTTCAGCAAGCAATTGTGACTTGTTCTATCTGCAACCTTCCGACATCTATGTGGGCATTGTTCGGCTGGCTAGTCTATATGTAGTGAATAAGTGGGATTCGTGCCTTAAAAGTCAAGGAATGCATTGTTAGAAAATAAAGGTATGATGTGTTACTATTTACGATGGATGGTCGGTTAATTATTGACTCAGCCTCATATAAATAGACTAAGTTTAAAAATAAAATTAGTGATGCACGCGAGGCGAGACGAGACGAGAAATATAAAATATCGATCTCGTCTCCTTTTCGGATCTGCAATCTCGATCTCGCTCTCGTTCTTGCACATTTTTTGGGTCTCATCTCGTTCTCGCGCGAGAGTCTCGCGAGAGTCTCGCTGTAAAAATAAGCGCTTGCGCACTACGTATTTACCTCGGTATTTACGTACCAGTTGAACTACAAAAAACAAGTTAGCACCAATTGTGCCGTCTTCCGTGTATTTACAGTCGTATAACTATAATAAAGAGACGGAACACTAAATTCTAGTCACCAAATTATTTCAATACGAACATCTGTTAATATATTCTGTCATCAGCAAAAAATTATTTTTTGTAATTAAAAGTTTCTACACTTTATCATTAACTATATGCCACTATTTAAGTAAGATTTACTCATAAAAAAGCGCTACACTGAGAACCCGCTGGCAATCAATCACTCCGCTTCACTCTGTGTTGGCTCCTATCGACGCTTAATATAAGATTCTTAACTTTTCAGGGACAACAAGAATTTTATTAACCGTAGTTTTAACTGGGATAAATTACGGGCTGAAATTTTGGAGAAAAACTAGTTCTATTAGATGCAAAACCGATTTGGTCTTTATTTTGCATTTCCTCGCTCTGAGATCTCGCCTCGAAATTTAAATTGCAATCTCGCTCTCGTTCTCGTCTCGCAACGAGACGAGACGAGATGCGAGAGTACTCTCGCCTCGTCGTGCATCACTAAATAAAATAATGTTTTTACCTCCCGCTACCCTTGGTAAGGGAGCTATAGGGATCGTGCTAAAAATTTCTTTTCGAGATTTTGGTAATTAACCACGTTTTAAGTCCCTTAGAATAAAATTTTAACATTTTCCCGATGATGTCTGTGTGTATGTGTGTATGGATCTTCCACTCTAACTCAAATACTAGCATTCAGAAAATTTTGAAACCTTGTATTTCTACCTTATTCTAATATGAGTTTGGGTGGTACCTACTTGTATTGTATGCCTTTGAGTCGGTTGTAAAAATTTTACATTTACAAAGTACCGTGTAGTGTATATTACAATTATTTATTACCCTTGTGAACGATAATTTAATTTGCATTAATACCGGATATATAACAAGAAATTTCCTGTTAAATAATTCTTCCTTAAACATTCGTTACGGAAACTGTAACTCTATGATAAATAACATTTTAAGTGGATGGATAAATATACTACTTTTTACCGTTCTATTTGTTTCTGTCGTGCCAGAAAACTAACACATATAGGATTGAAAAATAAATTGGCGAAATAAATCAAAGACGACGATTAATAATCTATAAATACGACGCACATCGAGTTGTTATTGGTTTTCATAGGAGCGGCTATCTCTATATTTATTATGAATAAGTGCCGTAATAAGTATGCGGTATATGTAACATATGAATTATCGTCAAGATATTACAGAGTATTCCATAATTCATAATATTTCGGGTGTTAAAATAATGTTGTATTTACTTTTCTAGATTATTTTACATATTACATAAAAGAGAAAAAGGTTTATAGGCTACTTGCGTGGTACTGAAAATCTGATATCTATCACTAAATACCTAAAGTAAAGTTGAAAACGTACGTATGAATATAAATTTTATTTAAAAAAAATATATGTTTTTTAATAAACTAAGAAGATTTTCTTTGACGTCCATTTTGAACTGGAGAAACGGATTTCATATTTAAGAATGTAACCTGTAGAAGGCGAGCTAGTGCTAGTTTTAATTTGATTTTGATATTACTTTATTTTTCTGTTACTGTCTCTCATCTTTATTATTTACAATTTGCGTGATTTCTGTTACTTTTATTACGTATTTCGATTTGTTAAGCAGAATTTTGAAGGATTTTAACTTAGCTTATACTCGTACAAAATTAAAATGACGAACGAAAATATTAACCTTCAAACTATTATTCAAACGTCAAACAGATGATCTGTCATGTTTAAATTACCCGCACATGCCGTTGCTATTGGACGTACCGATATTATTGCTTTACGGCCATTCATTGATTCGGCGTAATTCTACGTTATACACGGCGGTAATTTAAATATTAAAATTTCATTAATTTTTTTCTGGCCAATTAATGAAAATTTTGCCAAAAAAAAACATATGGGTAGCAAGTTTTTATCGTCTCTTCAAAAATATTAAATAAAAAAATGGCACGCAAGTAGCCCATTAAACGACGAATTTAAAAACTAGATACAAAGCTATTCATATATCTTGTGCGTAATTATGTTGTCCGTCAACATACCCCCTATAGTGTAACAACGTGTACATTTATTTTTCTTTGTTTCACAGTGTAATTAATTTTTCAACGGTTAATCTTTCACATCAAGAAGAAAGCGTTTGTGTCTTGCTCGAGTCATAAATAATTATTTTTACACCAATCGTTTACATTCTAAATGATAATAAATCTTTGTTAGACTATAAGAATTTACAAGAAACGTGGTACAAATGTAATTATATTACCAAGGAAATATATCTTTATGATTTTTTTTTATATTTATTTATTTAATTATGATTATAAGTACATATATCATACACTTTTTATAAAAATTGTAACTGCATACTTACGGATTTTTGATTATAAGTTTGTTTTTAGCCACATTTCGTGAGATCTTGATAAGCGCTTCATTATTATTATTTTACTTATTTAACTGGTAGATTGTAGACAATCGTTTTCATGGACTATTTCGGTATGGTATAACTAACATTTTTTTTTGAAAAAGGATTAATAACTTATAACGCTTATTTTTGCATTCGTTGTATTTGACTATATATGTATGACCAGCGAATGAAAGTAGATTATTTAATAGATGTGGTTTCTTTTGAAAACATTTCCCTATATTTGATTTGGAAGGAAACTGACCCTTATGTATTCCGTTACAGAAGATTAGAATTGTACTCAATACCAGGAGGCATTTAAAATGACCTTAGCAACAGGATTAAGGGATGTATTTAAAAAAATTAGTACCGCAAATTCTGGTTCGTTCGTCTCAGGTGTAAGCAACCCTCGAGTCGGAATTACTTTTAAAGGAAATTAAAAATAATCTTATTTCATAGAATTGCCAAACTAAATAATTTAAAGATCAAAATATTTTGTTATAATCAACATAAACGAAAAATGTTTAAAATATTTTAAACGCACCCCTGTTTTAATATTCATTTACCCTAGTCGGCCATCTTTTTTCAGCCAGACATAATAATGTATATCTGTGCTAGTCCAGTATTTAAATGGGATTATGCAAAAATTTCATACCTGAATATTTCGTACAATTCTACTCTTCTCTAGGGTTTCCAAAGAAACCACATATTTAAAATAATTTAAACGTTAACTTTCATACGCTAGTCATACATACATAGTCAAATACAACGAATGCAAAAATCTCGAGTAAAGTAATTAACTTCAGAATTCTTTTTCAAAAAAATCTGGTGTAGCCAACACAATACCTCCTGCCATTTACAGCCCAAGTTACAAAACCGATTAGGCTAATCCTTATTTTTGTTTTATTAGCGAACTTTAATCTAATTTTGGTAGTTTATTTCTTAAAATATACTCTAATTTTAATCCAAGTAACTACCTTTTTTGGAAGATTAAATTTTAAATACCAGAATTCACTAATCCAAAAATGAGGATTAGCTTAAACTTTTTTGCGAGTACGAGTACAATGAATCGTTTGCTGTCGTGTATTTTTCAAACACGTGTATTCTAATAGCGTGTGTCACATTGGGCCATTGTTTTCTATCGAGTGCCGTCAACTTGTTTGATTTTCAAGTTGGTTTGATTTTTACTCGATGCTCGATTCCACTCGATGCCTTGACGCTTGCGTAAATGTACATAACCTCTTAATTTGGTTGATGTCATTCAAATTTCATTTGATTTGACACTGACAAATTCGTTAAAATGGAAACAACAATGGTTACTGAGAAAGAGCGGAGCACAAGTGAAATTAATTTATTAATTTAAATTAATATATTTATATTTACTCGATACCAGATAATGATGCATACAGTTCGATCACTGAGACCGGACCATCAGTTTTTAAACGACATATTTACTTATGCTGGAAACTATTGATTTCCTTTCCTACTGTTCTATTTACTTTTTAAAACGTAACTATTATTAATTTTAAATGATTAGTTCTTTGACAGTGACATTCATCTGTTAGTTACATACATTTGAATAACTGCGCAACCAAAGAGTTTTTTTTTGTTTAAAGCGTGGGCTCCGGGATTTAAATTATAGATAATTTTATAAATTTATCCATAAATCTGTAGAAAAAGGATTAATGCATATCTATAGAATATTTAATAATCTTAAATTTTTATAATAACATTAATTTCGAAAAAAAATGACATTTAACTATTTTGAGCTTCAAGTAAAGTGCCATTTCCGGTTATCCGATTTATATCAAAATCTAATGGGCTCTTTCCGTAATAGAAAAAGGTCGAAATACTAGGTTTAAATTTTTTCTGAATGATAGTATTTGAGTTAGAGCGGAGGTTCCACACATGCATACACACACACACGCACGCGCGCACGCCCGCAATTTACAATAAGTTTGTTTCTTCATTTTCAACGGTGAAAAAATGGGCGGCTTAATTTAAACTTGGTCAAATATCTCTTGGAGATGATCGTATTTTTCTCAATTATAAATTAATTGGAAGTTATCTGTAAAAGAAACAAAAGACCAATATTAGCTTTTCGCTTTTGGCCTATTAGAATTTTTTCGAAAACAAGACATCTGAAACGGCCTTTTGAAAGCGCATGAAAAGTTCCATAACACCAAAGTCGTACGTAGGTCGTGTAGTTTTCGATTTCCTAATCCTGGTAGAAGCAGTAGCAGTGTTAAATGGGTTTATATTGTACATACATTTTTTATTTTTCTGCAATGTTGGAAGATTGAATACTTCTTCAGAGCCCAAGATTACATTCGTGTTTCCTGTTTGACCAGCCCTCCTATAGTGCATACTGGAACACTCTCTACATGAAATCACACACCATTTCATATGCAAAACAGTTGCATGAATTATGAAGAACACAAGTGTTGCAGACACTTCCAGGTATTCTGCCTATCTGCAGTAACAGCCGCGTTCAATACAGTTACGCGTATGGTGAGTGTATCCTACGCGTTGAAATCGCCGAAGGGTATCGTCAATTACAAGTTTCACTAGCCCTTAAGGACTGAAACACGTGGATACGTGGAATTGAAACATAATATTTACAACGGAAAAGATATGGTATCATGGAAATGATGCAGGCATTTTGTGATAACATGCATTTGGTTAAATGTGCAAGTAACAAATATATGGATTTAGGACAATGTGTTTAAATTGTATTAAAGTAATTGAATTTGATACATTGTCAATAATTATAGTTTTTAGTATCCTATTAGTATATTAGTAATAATCTTGAATATATTTACATATCTGTGTAAGTGTGAAACTGGTTTAGAAATACGATGATACATGTAACTGCTTCATTTCACTAAATTTCAAATAATTTCTATTAATATTTATATATATACTTACGATTAATTTGAAAACTTGTGAAATTTAAATTCTAAATAAATATAAATATTAACATCAATTTATTGTATAGAAATTTATTTAAGAACTGTTTATGTTACCATAGAGAAAAAAATTTGGGAAATGAAAAGTTATGATTTCGATGTTTATTTTCAGTTTCCGGTTTACTTAGCGTCAAATTTTAATAAATATATTTTATTCGGTGGCTAATTATCCATAAATAAGTATATTTTGGGATGTGCCTTCTCACTGATATACAGGTGTCTCACAACTCGCGCCCCAGACGAAACTGACATTTGCCGACGACAATAGGTTGCCAACAAATAGAAGAAAATAATTTGCGGCTGCTTGCATAACGGAGTTACAAGACTTTTTAATCCACAATCCCGGAAGGATATGTTGAGGTGTGATGATATTATTACAAAATAAAACTGGTTGCTAGGTTTGAAAATACTGCTAGTGAGTTACAAAATTTGTTTGACTTACTGTAATTTTGACACTTTAGAGTTGACTTTTCACTGTCAACAAATTTAGGTTAGCGAAGGTGTCATCCGAGATCATCATTTAAAACAGCTCAACTATACGAGCGATTCTGGGAGCACCACCAGTTTCTTTTCGATCTGGCATAACTTGACCGGTCTCATGCGTCCTTGCGATGACTCTCAATATCACTTTATGATCCACAAGATTTCTAACTGGAAAACGTTCCGAATAGACTCGTGCTACCTCTCTGGCGTTACGTCCACATTCCCCGAAAATTATAATCATTTCTAAGTAATCAGCGGCTGAATACATGGTAAGAATTTGCCTTTTTTATTCACCTTATCAAATTTAATTTGACACTGACATTTTTCGAAAACTACAGTCGCCCACATACACGTCAAAGGTGTAGGTCTCTGATTGGTCAATTTTAAGATGTCTTTTCTCGAATATCTTTTAAGCTAGATTCTTTTTTTCTTCGAAATTACACATCCGAGTGCAGTCTCGTGTTTCCTCATTCGCTCTGGGGCGCGAGTTGTGAGACAGCCTGTATTACAAGACATTAGGTACGTTCTATTGGTGTCATAAATCTTCCTACTTCTTATAGTAGAACATCAATGGTCGTTCTTTTGCGTCAAAAAAAATCGAAATATGTATAATGGTGAAATTAAATATTGAAATTTGGCATTTTCAAAACAACGTTTTCAAAACAACGGTTGTGGTACCTGGGGTTGCCAACTCAAAAAAATCAGATGTGGCCAACATCAAACATCCCGCTATTTAATTTTTATTAATTTAAATATAGATACTTACATATTTAGTTATTGCGGAAACTGTATTAAGATCCATTCCATATAACTATGGTGCTATTTACTATTTTCTTTTTAAAACGTTTCTACTTTTAATTTGAAATGATTAGTTCTATCACAGTGACATTTATCTGTCAGTTACATACTTACATATTTAGTTATTGCGAAAACCGTATTAAGATCCATTCCATATAACTATGGTTCTATTTACTATTTTCTTTTTAAAACGTTACTATTTTTAATTTGAAATGATTAGTTCTTTGAGAGTGACATTTATCTGTCAGTTACATACATTTGAGTGCATTTGAGATATGAACTGTGTAACCAAAGAGTTTTGCTTGTTTAAAGCATAGGCTCCGGGGTTATAATCATAGATATTTTATAAATTTATCCATAAAATATATAGAAAAAGTATTTATACAAATCTGTAGAAAATTTAATAATCTTAAATTTTATAATAACACAAATTTTCAAAAAGTAATATTTGAAATCTAATGGTCTCTTCCCATATTAGAATAAGGTAGAAGTACAAGGTTTCAAAATTTTCTGAATGATAGTATTTGAATTAGAGTAAAGAATCCACACACACATATACATACACACACACGCACACAAGTGCACACGCGTACCCACACACATCCACACCCACATCCACATCCACACCCACAACCACACACACACACACATACGCACACACACGCGCACACACACGCACGAACGCCCACACGCACGCACGCATATGCACACACGCGCACACACACGCACGCACGCACGCCCACACACACGCATGCACGTACGCACACACACACACACACACACACAGACATCATCGTGAAAATGTTAAAATCGGATTCTAGGGACCTTAAAACGTGGTCATTTATCAATATCTTGATATGCGATTTTTAGCACGATCCCTATACCTGCCTTACCAAGGGTAGCGGGAGGTAAAAAATCATTTCATCAATTATATAGTTTGGTTTCTTAAGAAGTTACTTGTAAAGTAAAACACTGTTTAATACACATAGGTATGTACGTATTTGAATGATAATCTATAAATCAATACATAATAAACTAGTAACAAAAATTATAATCTAAGCAAATATTTATACATTCGAAAAACAAATTTATTCAAATTATACTGACACGTTCAGTATCTGAAAAACAAGAATAATTTAAAAATTATTAAAAGAAAAGAGTGTTCCCATTTCAAACTTAAATATAATTAGTTTTCAAATATTTCGAATTTTAAATAGCACAAAATTGATCCCTGTAATGCACTCTCCACGCCAACAATGAGTGCATGTGAGGTGGGTGACGCCTGGTAAGCGCCCGCAGGGTACAAATATTTCATCATTACCGATATCTATATACAAAGCAGATTGACACACCTAGCAATGGGTAATATGCCGTGATGATATATATCATAAATAATGCAATTTATTATAAATATTTGTTAGTGCTTAGTTACTTTTTCTGTTAAAAAAGTCATATGTTTTAATAAAATAAGCATTTTAACTCAAAGAAATACGTTTTATTAAATTGTAGATTAATTATAATACAAAATTAAGTCTCTAGTCTGTTCAAAACTGTAATTCTGTAAATAATTAAGAAAAACGCAACGAAAACTGCCACTCTTATGTAAATCTTGATATTAATTAACAAAATTGATGTAGTTGTCAATTTTTTATAGATTAATGAACCTTAAATATTCGTTTGACTCGATTTTCGGGACAAATGGCGTCCCTAAAATACTTTCGACTGGACGGATAAAAAAAGCTGAAGAAATGGGATGTCCCGGAAAATCCGAGACACTTGACAACCCTAGTAGTACCAGACATAGTTATTAAGAAGAATGGAACCCCTGCGTACTAGGTATGAAGCGAAACTTTAAATAAATTGTTCCTATACTAGAACTATTAACATTTTAAAAAATTCAACATTAGACGAATATACTTCTGATATGAACCTACATTTTAATTTTTTTATTGAAATCTGTTAGTATTTGACTTTTATTTTATAGGGAAAACGGCATTTCTCGTTTTTACTACAAAATCAAGGTCAAATACTAATAGATTTCAATAATACTTTTTTAAAATGTAGGTTCATATTAGAAGTATGTTCGTCTAATATTGAATTTCTAGTACAGGAACAATTTATTTGAATTTTCGCTTCATATCTAGTACGCAGGGTTACCATTCCTCTTAAGAAGAGACATATCTGTCACGACGTTATAAAATCTTTTAAGAATGGATGAGAAGAAGAAGGTTTGAACAGGTAAAAGTCTACCCAGAGTGGAAGCGTCGCGTCATGTCGGCGTCGCGTTGATGTATTCAGAGTGGCTGCGTCTACCAACCGTCGAACGCGCAAGTCGGTACGGTAAATATCTACAATTTACAAAATGGCTTTGAGAGCAGTACGTTTAATGTTCTTACTAGAAACACCATATCATACGTTTATTAAAAAAGTTGGAATTCGCCTTTTAAATCGGGAAAAACATTTATTTGCTGAATTCCACCATTTGTACCATAAACTAAGAAATTATCCGGATCAATTTTTCTGTAATCTGAAAATATCCGTCAGAACATTTGATTACCTATTTTCTGGAAAAAGTTATACATTGCCCGGAAAAAAATACTACAAATTACTACTCATGGTGATTTGATCTCTAAAAACGCTCTAGAAACGCTGTGAAATTCAATCCGGATTGAATCGGACACTGACGCACCTCGGACGCTAAAGACGCAACGTTGTATTTACGCTCCCACTCGACGCTCGCACTCTGAGCAGAAGATTAAAGAAAGGACGAGGATGATTTAGAGAAAATGGGGATGGGTTCGTGAAAAACACACTGATTAAAATAAGAACTACGTGCAAACAGAAAAAGTTTATACACCAGTATCCGATTGTATGCAGGCTGATCCAAGAAGAATGTGTCAAACTCCGGGAATGTACAAGTAAAAAATTCTGAGGTTCTACGAGCCTTGTACCAAAAGAAATGGCCTCCATCTATTTATTATAATTTTTCGTACAAATATTAGTAAATGTAATGCCTGAATTTGTTTCTCTCGGCTATTTAATGGAGTCTAATGGACGTGTGCCTGAGTGTCTGGTCGCGCATTTGGGGACACGGGTTTGATCCCGACCAACGCCAACATTTGTTTCGAATTTTAATTGGCATAAAGGGACCACTGTGATGCACTTTCCACGCAAGTAATGAGTGCCTGTAAAGTGACGCCTGGTAAACGCCCACACGGTACCCCAGAGCGAGTTCAGTAACTGTTTGCTCTGGTCAGGAAAACTACTCCAACTTCTTCTGAGTCGATTTCTGTTCCGAGTCCTCAGTAGAGTGATATAGTTTGCCGCCGCTGTTATACGAAGTTAGAGTCGGTGAGTGTTTGACTTACAACACCGAAGCGATTTCGCTCCTCTGAATCCGTATTTCTTCGTTACATTGCACTGTAGGTTTCAGCTGTTATTTAATTACGTTTCAATTAGTTTCATAGCTTCACTTACTTACCTTTTCGTTGTGTCATGGGCACATAGTTCCCGTTACCGAGACGTCCGCTGTCACTGTTCATAAAAGGGGTTTTCTTTATCTTTATTTATACGAAATTACATATAGTATTAACTTTAGTATAAGATCGACATTCTTTCTGTGCGCAACCCTAACTATTTCCTCCACTAAAGCTACCCGCGGCAAGCTGTCCTCCATTACAGGAATACCAAAGGCGTCCGAGTTCTCTCTGTCAGCAGCTATGAAGATAGCATCGTCTTGCCGACTCTATCACAAGGTGGAGAGACGTCACAAATACTGAATACCGATAACCGATATCTACCTACAAAGTAGATTGGCACATCCAGCAACGAGTAATCCGTCGTGATTCGTGATTCGTGATGATATGTATATATATATATACCGTGTGTCTGTCTTAAAGGTGTACATAGGAGATTAACATGGGAAATCAGTTTTTTGCAATTTCCTGCTCGCCTAATTATTTTAAGCAAAAACGCGTCAAATAAAAGTTTTAGGGCATAAAATTCTGCATCTAAATCAACAGAGTTACCTTTACATGTTTTGTAACGACAGAAATTAATTATGAAAATATCGAAAATTACGTTGAAAATATCGACAGCCATGGAATTGAACAAGATATAAATAAATGCTTGACGTTTTATCTGTCACAACATAAGTTAATTTATTTGACCCTTCTGACAATGGACCTTTTCAATTTAAAGAGATAGAAGATATGCGCAATGGGGATCTGCGCATAGTAAGAACAACTGAGATATATGGCGTTTGTTTCTAAAAAAAATTAAACGTAAAATGTGAGAATATCACAGATAATTTTAAAAAATCTTATCGAAATAAGTTACAAAAGCTTGTTGAAGGTAAAATGTCTAACGATGCAAATTTTCACTGAGATTACAGGTTTTTTAATAACTGTAATATTTTTGACGTTTCCTTTGACAGCCCAACTGACAGTTGTTCGCACCATTTTCTTACTATTAACAGCGATAGAAAGAGATAGCCGTTAAATTAAAAAGGTTCATTTGATAAAACGTCAAGCATTTTTTTATTTTTTGTTCAATTCCATGGCTGTCGATATTTTCAACGTAATTTTCGACATTTTCATAATTAATTTCTGTCGTTACAAAGCATGTAAAGGTAATTCTGTTTAATGATTTAGATGCAGAATTTTATGCCCTAAAACTTTTATTTGACGCGTTTTTGCTTAAAATAATTAGACGAGCAGGAAATTGTAAAAAACTGATTTCCCATGTTAATCTCCTATGTACACCTTTAAGACAGACACACGGTATATACCTACCTTCCGTTTCCATTAGGTAAGGAAGGTATTGTCCTTGGTCAAAAAATTCGGTGGTGAGTTTTTGATAAATTAGCACGTTTTAGAGTCCCTAGAATACGATTTTACTATTTTCGCCTACGATAACTCTAATATTACAATTCCAAAAATTATAATTCTTTTGTATTCTTCTTCGTTACATCCATATGAGCTCATTAGATTTTGGTTATAATTCGTCAACTGGAAGTACCCTCATTTGAAGATTTTAACAGTTTTTCTTGAAAAAACGATATTAAATATCATTTTTTCACATTGAATGTTATTATTAATATTATTATTCACATTAAATGGATATAGAGGTAAAAGTTAAGAGTTAAATTATAAAGAAATTAAATATCAAATATTAGCCAGCTATACTATAACTTTGGAAACAGCTGCTATATTAAGAAAATTCTGATTGAAAGGTGTCAGTGTCAAGTGCAATTGACATTATGTTTGTATAATAATTTTACTGGAAATAGGATCTTTTGCTAGAAACTTTCTGAATAGAATTTGTATAAAATACATACAACTGCCTTCAGGTAATATACAAGAAATGAAATCTTTTGTAAGAAAATTTCTGCATGAAATTTATCCAAAATACATAGAATTGACGGAAGGTAATGTGCTGGCCACATCAGATTTTTTTATTAATAGTATATTCCGTAACTTAACCACGACCGTGGTTATGGTTTTCTTGTGGTTCACGTGGTCAGGTTATGGTTATTGAAATATGGTTGTGATTCGGAACATCTTGGTTAATTTGTGTCCGTAAAGCATGGAACCACTGCATCATTAGAAATAAGTGAAATGTAACTCTATTCGTCAATTTTATACTACCGAAAATATTATACATATCAGTATATATTACTAATAATTATGTATATGTTTATACAATTTTATTTATTATATTGTAAGAAATAAGAAAATGACCACAACAACCACAAAAAATTGAGGTCGTTTTGGTCACGAAAAAGTAACTAAAACTTTCAGGAACCACATTCTGAAATGGAACCTCGATCCTGAAATTATGCTTTGGTTACATTCCGGAACGCTTAACCAGAACCTTGCTCAGCGTGGTTAAGTTACGGAATATATTATTAATAGAGTATTCTCTAAGGATTACTAATATTAAAAATTTATTAAAAATGTTGGTGTTGATAGGTAAAAACAGGGAAAAAAGAAAAAATCATAATATAAATTGATTGTTACAAAAGATATAAAGCATTTAAATTTTGCTGATGTACTAGATGACCTTCCAATAGGAGACCAGTTGAAATCCCTACTCCATGTTCTAATGTGATAAGACGCCGCATGAACCACTCATAGCACACCACTTGTACTGTACTACTAGTACGTCACTATCACGTGACACAAGAAAATCAAATTTTAAAAATTAATATCTCGCTTATTAAAAGGAATTTTTTACTCGGGTTTTCACAGATACTATTAGATAGTATATAGAATACCCTATGTAACGTTTACACTTAATTCAATTATTATTCCTAAACTTACTTTCGAGTTATTAAAATTAATTTATTGCTTAAATAAAACGCATTATTATTATTATTAATAAATGTATAGTTACTTTGTAAGTTAAGAAAAAGGATGTACGTAATTCTTTTGGCGCAGGACTCGGATGGCAAATGTAGATGTGACTTTCGGCGAATGTAGACAAAACTTTGGGGAATTTTCAATGGTTTTAATTTAATAATAGATGGAGTCTAAGGTTAAATTTAACTAAAACTATTATAATTACCCCTTAACCTTAATTTTTTTTTACAAAAACTAAATACGTATTTCGAGAACTAATTTCTCATCATTAGTAATACAATAAATGAAAGTTAAACAGAGTAGTCAAGATTACTCAACATGTCAATCATGCCACAGATCCTAACAACTCTCTATTATTTAAGCTATCAGAGTTGTTAGGACCTCTGGCATGGTTGACTTGTTGAGTAATCTTGACTACTCTGTTTAACTTTCACTTGTTGTAATACTGATGATGAGAACTTCTCGAAAAACGTATTTAGTTTTTGCTAAAATTAATTTTAAGGTTAAGGGGTAATTATAATAGTTTTAGTTTTTAATTTACTGTATTGTTCTACTTTGTGAATAAAATTAGAGGATTTTAAATACAAATATATTACTTTGTTAATTTATTTCTTTATGTTGCACCTCTTTAATACACATATTAGTAATTTGCATAGCCTGAAACTGAAACGAAACTTGTTTCCACAAAAAGAATTTGTCTTTTTAAGTAAATAATATACCTGTTCTATGTACTCTTCTTGTTAGCTGTTAGCGATCATTAGTATAATTTGCAATGTAATTAGATTAAGTTAATATCCATGATAATTATATATAACTTCTTAAGCTATCATAGTATGGAATCTAACAATTTCACTTGACATTTGCAAATAGGTGCGTAGTAAAATCAATAATTGATATTCAATGAGTGGTGTTTTAATAATCTATTATAATTTTTTATTTATGCTATGAGAAAATATGCCATGTGACATAAAATTTGCAATATGAATAAATTCTAAAGTTAATGGGCGTAACATTTACTGCATTAAACAGTAATATTGTGTTTACATTTTTATACATGACAATGTATATTTTTTATTTACCTGAAATGTTAATGTTTATCTTTACAGGAAAAGGAAACATAAATATTTAAACATTTTTATGGCGGTGATAACGGTTCGTGTATTTTTTTCGTAAGAAGTTTTAGGTTTGAAGTTAGAATCTCAGCTGGTAGCATAAATATTTCTATGTCCAAATTACCATATTTAATTTCTTTCTATAAAAAAAAATACGATATGCTCAACGATCATAATTTACATCACAGAACTTGCAGGGTTGCAAGTGAATAACATGAAGAGATTAACTTAAAAACTACTAAAAACACAACAAAAAATACAGATTTCAGAGACATTGGGTGGAATTCTGTAACTCGTGTGATAGTTATCAGTTCCGTAATCACTACAGAAACGTATTTTTTATAAGATGATTGGCATATTTACGTCATAATTGTCAAATAAAATATTATTTTCTATGTATAGGCTTTGCCACGATATACCGTTTTTGAGTTCATTACACCCTCACAGCTGGAAAGTTGTAAAAAGATTGTAAGGGTAAGAAACTCAAGTCTGTACTTAGATAAAATTATACGGTTTTTCAAATTTTAAAAATTATTTAATTTAACATTACAGTCAATAATAATATAGGTAGGTGAGACCGGTGTCAATTTTAACAGGTGTCAAATGTAACAAGCTCTTTAGTATTTAGTGTAAGTACATACGCGCAAATACGGCGTCCAGGGTCGGATTGGCCAGTCGGGATAATCGGGAATTTCCCGGGAGGCCGCGGCTTTTTGAGGCCGCCGCTCGGTGATACAAATTAAAATTTGAGTACGTAGCATCATCTAATTAACTTCACCTGGTAACAGTTCTTATTTACATCGTTTTCAGTATTTTCAGATTCTTGACAAAATTTCTTTCGGTGTTGCAGATATAGTCCGAGCTCGAATATATGAGGTTTTGATAATTTCCTACTTTGTAGATTTTGAATAATTGAAATTATAGTTAGTATTGTCTGGTGTTGGTTTGTTAGTTTACGGTAGGGTAGACTGATGTCCATGGTTCGTTTTCTCTGTTTTTATTATCCAAGAACAGAGGGACTCCATGAGACTTTTTCTCCATTGTGAACCTAATGTAAAGTATCATCGACATATCTAAGCCAAAGTTTAGGTCTTATATTGGCTGTATCTAGTGCCAATTCTTCAAAAAATTCCATATATAAATTGACTATAGCTGAGTAGAACCCATCAGCAAACCATCTTCTTGTACAAAATATCTACCTTTTTCTTGAAAATATGATTTCTGTAGGCAGCACTGCAAAAGCTCCATAATACCATCAAGAGGCAAGTCGGTTTTATCTTTTAAGTTGATATCTTTTTCAAGCCTTGTTTTGATGATTTCTAAAAATTTCTCGTAAGTAAACTTACAACATCAAAGTGAGATCTGTTCTTGTTCTAAACGGAATTTAATTCTTTATATTTCTTAAGAGCACGATACACTTTGTTTTCATAGAAAACAAAGTGTATCGTGCTCTTACTACGTCTATAGAGACGTAGTCGTATAATGTTTTCCAAGTTTCTTATAATTTCCTTGATTCAAAAGCTCTTCTATTTTCTGATCATATAAATTGGTATCCAATATTACTGTAACACTTCCATTATCTGCGGGTAGAATCGTGGTTGTGTTATCTTTCAATGCTTTATTTTCTTCGTTTCAAGATTAGGTTTGATCAGATAATTTTTTTGCTTCAGAATTTAATATTGTCCACAATTTTTAAACGAACCTAATGTTATTTTCTTAACTACAGAATGTTCTATATTTTAAATACTATTTTTAGGAGCGTTTTTTTATATTTCAACATCTTTTATAACTATTCAATTTCTATGTAGGCACAAAATTCGTATTATCCAACACCAAAACTAATTTATTACTTTGTGGTAATATATAAATTAAAAAAAAAAAACTGGAAATGAGGCCGATCATGCTAGAATTTTCCCGGGCCGCTGAATCTTCCCAATCCGGCCCTGACGGCGTCTGTTTCTGACGAATGTCTATAAATCGACGAAAAAGTAAATACAGGTAGTGACACACATTGTTTCTAAAACACTATAAGTGCTCTGCTCGGAAATATTTCAAGTTAAGGATCAGTTTGTGAGTTATATCTGCTTTTATTTTTCATTAAAAACATTTCGAATTATTACCTAATAAATACAAAAAAGCAAATAATATCTTTATATGTTAAGCGGTGTCAGTTGTAACACATGCCACGGTGTCGATTGTAACGTGCTTAAGTACAGTATTGATCATGATAAAAATTACAAGAAAAAACCACTGCTATCGAAAACATAAAAGAAGAAGAGCAAAAAAACGAAAAATAGTTCCGAAAGTAACAGTCGCAGATTACTTTTCAGATGGCTCCGATGAGGAAACTCTCTAATATGTATTGGCCCATATTTTTTGAGCACAGGAGATTGGTTGCAGTGGCGAAAATGTAAAATCTGGACACTGGGCAAGTTAAATTGTACAAAGAAAGACCTATTTTATGTTTACCTAAACTGCAATTTCGTTAGCGACTAAAGGCATTGGTTAAAATGGTCCATGTCACCAACAGAATATATATTTTGTTTGCTTTTAGTTGAGTCATCTGAATTTTGTATTTTCTGAGGTAATAAATAAATGTTTATTTTTTCAATAACTTCTTCTTTTATCACTGTTAAAATTTGTTACAACTAACACTAGCCCTGTTACTATTGACACCAGTTAGGTGTCAATTGTAACATTTGTAATGCCTGACTAAAAATCCTTATACTTTTATATTTGTCACATTTTCAAAAGTTTAAAATTCAAAGTATTATTCACTAAGGTGGGTAGGTTCTCATATAGGTAATTTCAAAATTTCGAAATGTAACGTTAACTCGTGAAAAATAAAAAAATTAAATTTTGTAACAATTGACACCGGTCTCCCCTACACAAACATATACATTTATTTACAGAACGAACAAAACACATTTAAGGTGCATTCACAAATGAAAATTAGGTTTGTGGTTTTTGATTAGGTTTAAGTAAGTCATTCATAAATGTAAGTTTATATTACCTGAAAATTAGTTTTGATATACATCTATGTAAATGCTTCAAAAACAAGATTAAAATATCAGTAGAGCAGTACTGAACAAGACACCTGTGCGCTGTGAAACTGTCATTCGCTTGGCATTATAGATTATATTTCAGCAATTAATTTATGACAGTCTCCATGTTTTTCTCGGATTTGTTTAAAAAGCCGAATCCACCAAGTGGATACTAAATAAAGGTGGGTGAATATATCTATATCATTTCAGACTCATTCTCATTGGTGAAGTTTGTGACGTCAAACTAAATCATAAACCTAAAGTTTATTTATTATATTTTACGTTATCCTGAATGGGTTTACACAAAAGTCTAGAAATGTAAAATTTGATGCGATGACAATTCAAACAATGTGCATTGTGTATGTTTATGTTTATGTTCTGACTAGTGATGTGCCATTTGAAAGTTTCATATTGAAAGTTTCAATTAAAAAAATTTAAAAATTAAAGTTTCAAGCCTTAAATTTCATGAAACTTTCATAAGCTACACTGCGCAGATGACATGCATGCGCCTGCACTTTTCTACGTAAATATGTTTGGTTAATCTACATGCTGGAACTTCTATATATATATATATATATATATATATATATATATATATATATATATATATATATATATATATATATATATATATATATATATATATATATATATATATATTCTCGAATATACAATTCAGGATTACAATAAGATACTTTCTATTTTAAATAGTTTAATACTGTACTGTACTTATTTTTTACATTTTTACCCCCCGCTATCCGTAGAAAGGGAGGTACAGGGAGCGTGCTAAAATCGCATATCGAGATTTTGTTAAATGACCACGTTTTAAGGTACTTAGAATCCGATTTTAACATTTTCACGATGATAAGTGCGCGTGCGTGCGTGCGTGCGTGCGTGTGTGTGTGTGTGTGTGTGTGTGTGTGTGTGTGTGTGTGTGTGTTTGTGTCTGTGTGTGACAAAATTTTCTAATGCGATAACTATAATACTACAATTCCAAAAATTATAATTCTTTCGTATTCCTCTTCGTTACATCCATATGAAGAGTTGATTAGATTTTGGTTATAAATGGTCAACCGAAAGTACTCTCATTTGAAGATTTTAATAGTTTTTCTTGAAAAAACGATGTTAAATATCATTTTTTCGCATTTAATGTTATTATAAATATTGAAGAATATTTTATTCTCTATACGATTTGAATGCATTTTATACTTCATATTAAATGGATAAGGAGTTAAAAAATTATAAAGAAATTAAATATCATATATTAGCCAACTATACTATAACAGCTCCTATATTAAGAAAATTCTGATTGAAAAGTACAGTTGACAGTAGTATGTTTGTGTTATAATTTTACTGGAAATATCGGATATTTTGCTAGAAACTTTCTGTATAGAATTTGTATAAAATACATACAACTGCCTTAAGGTAATGTACAAGAAATTTAATCTTTTGCAAGGAACTTTCTGTATGACATTTATAAGGCGCGAGCAGACACGTGACTCGAGGGACCTTGACGTGCTTAGAATCAGCTGATTTGTGTGCGCATGTCATTTTGACAAGGACAATGTCATCTTGACAAGACCAATGTTTTGACTTATTTTGATTGACACCGGTCTCCCCTACACAAACATATACATTTATTTACAGAACGAACAAAACACATTTAAGGTGCATTCACAAATGAAAATTAGGTTTGTGGTTTTTGATTAGGTTTAAGTAAGTCATTCATAAATGTAAGTTTATATTACCTGAAAATTAGTTTTGATATACATCTATGTAAATGCTTCAAAAACAAGATTAAAATATCAGTAGAGCAGTACTGAACAAGACACCTGTGCGCTGTGAAACTGTCATTCGCTTGGCATTATAGATTATATTTCAGCAATTAATTTATGACAGTCTCCATGTTTTTCTCGGATTTGTTTAAAAAGCCGAATCCACCAAGTGGATACTAAATAAAGGTGGGTGAATATATCTATATCATTTCAGACTCATTCTCATTGGTGAAGTTTGTGACGTCAAACTAAATCATAAACCTAAAGTTTATTTATTATATTTTACGTTATCCTGAATGGGTTTACACAAAAGTCTAGAAATGTAAAATTTGATGCGATGACAATTCAAACAATGTGCATTGTGTATGTTTATGTTTATGTTCTGACTAGTGATGTGCCATTTGAAAGTTTCATATTGAAAGTTTCAATTAAAAAAATTTAAAAATTAAAGTTTCAAGCCTTAAATTTCATGAAACTTTCATAAGCTACACTGCGCAGATGACATGCATGCGCCTGCACTTTTCTACGTAAATATGTTTGGTTAATCTACATGCTGGAACTTCTATATATATATATATATATATATATATATATATATATATATATATATATATATATATATATATATATATATATATATATATATATATATATATATATATATATATATATATATATATATATATATATATATATATATATATATATATATATATATATATATATATATATATATATATATATATATATATATATATATATATATATATATATTTCTCGAATATACAATTCAGGATTACAATAAGATACTTTCTATTTTAAATAGTTTAATACTGTACTGTACTTATTTTTTACATTTTTACCCCCCGCTATCCGTAGAAAGGGAGGTACAGGGAGCGTGCTAAAATCGCATATCGAGATTTTGTTAAATGACCACGTTTTAAGGTACTTAGAATCCGATTTTAACATTTTCACGATGATAAGTGCGCGTGCGTGCGTGCGTGCGTGCGTGTGTGTGTGTGTGTGTGTGTGTGTGTGTGTGTGTGTGTGTGTGTGTGTGTTTGTGTCTGTGTGTGACAAAATTTTCTAATGCGATAACTATAATACTACAATTCCAAAAATTATAATTCTTTCGTATTCCTCTTCGTTACATCCATATGAAGAGTTGATTAGATTTTGGTTATAAATGGTCAACCGAAAGTACTCTCATTTGAAGATTTTAATAGTTTTTCTTGAAAAAACGATGTTAAATATCATTTTTTCGCATTTAATGTTATTATAAATATTGAAGAATATTTTATTCTCTATACGATTTGAATGCATTTTATACTTCATATTAAATGGATAAGGAGTTAAAAAATTATAAAGAAATTAAATATCATATATTAGCCAACTATACTATAACAGCTCCTATATTAAGAAAATTCTGATTGAAAAGTACAGTTGACAGTAGTATGTTTGTGTTATAATTTTACTGGAAATATCGGATATTTTGCTAGAAACTTTCTGTATAGAATTTGTATAAAATACATACAACTGCCTTAAGGTAATGTACAAGAAATTTAATCTTTTGCAAGGAACTTTCTGTATGACATTTATAAGGCGCGAGC
This sequence comes from Harpalus rubripes, assembly GCA_963082715.1. Lineage (NCBI taxonomy): Eukaryota > Metazoa > Arthropoda > Insecta > Coleoptera > Carabidae > Harpalus > Harpalus rubripes. The sequence goes on along the minus strand of OY720460.1, from coordinate 8,018,993 downwards.
AGACACGTGACTCGAGGGACCTTGACGTGCTTAGAATCAGCTGATTTGTGTGCGCATGTCATTTTGACAAGGACAATGTCATCTTGACAAGACCAATGTTTTGACTTATTTTGATTTTGAATTGCTAAAATGTCAATATTTTATAATTTTTAGACAGTAAAACACATGAAATTAAAAATAGTAACATTTTAGCAGTTAAAAATCAAAAAAAGTCAAAACATTGGTTTTGTCAACATGACATTGTTCTTGTCAAAATGACATGCGCACACAAATCAGCTGATTCTAAGCACGTCAAGGTCCCTCGAGTCACGTGTCTGCTCGCGCCCTATACAAAATACATAGAATTGACGGAAGGTAATGTGCTGGCTACATCAGTTTTTTTCTTTTTTATTTTCAAATTAGTTAATTTGAGATCCAAATATTTAAAATTCAATTGACAAATGTTAAGTTTCTTGAAATTTAAATGAAACTTTCATTGAAAGTTTCAATGAAATTTTTATATGAAAATTTCATTAAAATTCATAATGAAACATTTTGTGAAACTTTCAATAAAATTTTCAGTGAAACTTTTAAAAAATATAAATTTCCGAAATTTGCACGTCACTAGTTCTGCCGCGGTCTAATAAATAAATATTCATAATTAAGAGTTCAAAGATCTTCTAGGTTGTTAAAATATTTGAAAAAATCCTGTTATTCCAAAGAATTTTTGAGTTATGTTAACAATTTTAAATGTTTTCCGCATTAGACAAACTCATAATTTGAATATTTTATTAACACGGTAGTTATTATTGCTACATCGTCTGATCTTTAGACTCTCATCTACAATTATGAATCTTCTGAAATGAATGTCCATTTTTGTTTTTCTAATTATGAAGTGGGCGAGAAACAGGTTTATAAACTCGTTAACCTAAAAACAATCTTACTAATCACTAATTGTAAGATTCGGAATTAATGACATTACATTTGTAGTGAATAAATGATACTTTTGAAAAATAAACTAGTTCGTAAGTGGATAATGATTACTTTAATAATTATGTTTTTCTTATAATTTACACAGAATCCTGCAACAAAAACGGTAATTAAATACATTTTTGCATGGTTGGCTTTTTTAATGTTTACCGACAGGGTTTCTAAGGTACTAGGTTTTATATACAAATTACTGATCGGTAAGTGATGTGAATCATTTACCGATCAAGAGGCAGAGGCGGTAAGTAAAAAAACAACTATCCAAGCTTACTTTAAAAATGACAAGTAAAAATCTGGTGTGGCCAACACAATACCTCCCGCCATTACAGCCCGAGTTACAAAAAAGATTATGCCCGGTTGCACAAACGTTCATCAACGCATTGTTCTATTAGCGGTTCATCAAAACGAACAAATTCGAATCAGTTTTCTTGTTCTTATGACATTTAAATCATTGATGTCAAAAAATCGCGTTGCATTTGTTCGTTTTGATGAACCGCTAACCGAACAATGCGTTGTTTAACGTTTCTGCAACCCGGCATAAGTATTTTGCATTAGCGAATTTTGCTCTAATTTTGACAGTTTATTTCTTAACATATAGTCTAATCTAATCCAAGTAACTGCTTTTTTTTAAACCCCTCAACAGGATTAAATCCCAATTACAGAGTGGGTTCACATTCACACACATCCATGTCTTAGTGGGATTCGAAGAAAAACTATTTTGAGCTTCTAGTAAAGTGCCAATTCCGGTTATCCGATTTCTACCAAAATCTAATAGGCTCTTTCCATTACAGAAAAAGTTCGAAATACAAGGTTTCAAAATTTTCTGAATGATAGTTTTGAGTTAGAGTGGAGGATCCACACACACATACACACAGACAGCATCATCGTGAAAATGTTAAAATTGGATTCTAGGGACCTTAAAACGTGGTCATTTAATTATAGAAAACATCTAGTATGTCGTTAGCTTTCAGCTCCTGTGGCAAATTGTTATATATTTTAATTGTCATATAAGAAATATTGTCATGAAAATTACTCGTTCGAAATGTATAAATTATTAACATTACGTGTATTATACAATCCAGTAGCCTGTTTAACAGTAAGAAAAGATGACGGATGTTTTTTACAAAAAGAGCACAGTGGTAAATATAAATGCAGGGAAGGGTTAGTAAACCAAGATGTGGGAATAAATCTCTACATGATGTAGTGGGAGTACATACAACCATGGGTCTAACAATACTTTTCTGCACTTTAAAAACATTGATAGAATGTGTGGAATTACCCCAGCAAATTATGCAGTATGACAAGATACTAAAGACATGCAGAATAGTACAGTTTAAGTAAATCCATAGTGGCATAATTACGCAAGCGTCTTATAACGTGACATGACGAGGTGAGTCTTTTTATAAAATACTGGGTATGATGAACCCAACGAAAATTATAGTCAACATGGACACCTATAAGGTCTTAGTTGTGAGTATTGGAGTAATCGTAATATTGTCAAATTGAGCTGAAATATCAAAAATATTACCGCTTAACATAAACAGAACTAACTGTGTTTTTTCAGCATTAAGAACTAAAGCATTTACTTTGCACCTAGAATTCATAATATCCACACATTCTTGTATTTTATTATTAAGTTCAGGTATGCTCAAAGCAGAGACGATAAGGGAAATATCATCAGCAAATAAACAAATATCAGCATTTTACACATATTTGGAAGGTCATTAATATATACGAGAAAGAGTAGGGGGGCAAGAATACTTTTTTGGGGAACACCTGTTAATGAAGACTGAAAACCATCATTGCGTCGATTGTGAAAAAAAATGTAATAAGCATTTCAGTCGGTAAAGGCGTTATCACACGTACGCACGTATCTGCCTGCCACACATTTTCTGCAACTTCAAGTATTTCGTGCAACTTTTGACGTGGTAAACAATACGAGATATTAAAAAATCGGATGTGGCCAACACATAACCTCTCGCCAGATATTTTACCTATGGTTGTACGCATAAAACGAAAAATATTTTTAATTACAAATACATATATTCATATCTCACTACTAAATAATTCTCACATATATTTGCAAAATCTATGGGATATTTTAATGTAAATACAATACATACATTTTCTTTATATTCAATATCCTGAAATTTTCTTTTTCTACTTTCCTTTTTTTTTCTTTTTATTTGTCATTTTTTCGCAAATTCCTTTTATATTCTTTTTTACATATATTTTTTTGCGTTGTTGACTTTTTTTATTTTCATAATCTTCATAATGATGTACAAATATTTTTGACAGTGACATTTATGTGTCAATTAGAAACATTTGAATTTCTCGCCTTGAAGTAGTTTGATCTGAGAATTTTTACATCAAATTATTTTATATGCATTTCTTTATCTCTAAATCTATAGAAGATATAATAATGAATTTATATTTATCGAATAAAGAATATAATGTTCTTTAATATAAGTATTTACATAAATTTTCGATAAATAATATTTAGATGATTTTTTCTTGTAACTGCTACTTCCGGTTGTCCAATTGTTACCAAAACTTAATCAACTCTTCCCATTATTGTTAGATTGAGGAATCCGTAGTTAAAAATGTTAAGTCTTATAGTATTTGAGAAATCGTGGATCCAACATCCACACATACGGACATCATCGTAAAAATGTTATAATCGGATTCTAGGGACCTTAAAACGTGCTTATTCACTAAAATCTGGATATGCGATTTTTAGCATGAATACAATACCTCTCTTAGCGAGAGGTAAAAATGGCTGGAGGAGCTGGAGTTGAAATAAAATCAGACGAATTTTTTCAAACTCTGATTGTTCTCGTAACAAAAGAAGATGCTCTGTGGAATACGAGACATCCATATTTTAAATAACGTAGTAGCAGCTAATAATTTGTTGTTAATTTCTGATATTATTCGTCTAAATACAAATAAATGATTCAAACTTTAAAAAATGAGAACAGGAATTAAATATCATGTGTACCAACGTCGAGACTAAAAAAAAATCTGATGTGGCCAACACATAACCTCTCACCAGATATTTTACCTGGTTGTACGCATAAAACGAAAAATATTTTTAAATACAAATACATATAGATATTCATGTCTCACTACAAAATAATTCTCACATATATTTGCAATATCTATGGGATATTTTAAAATAAATTATGTACAATACTTACATTTTCTTTATATTCAATATCCTGAAATTTTCTTTTTCTACTTTCCTTTTCTTTTTCTTTATATTCGTCATTTTTTCGCAAATTCCTTTTATATTCTTTTTTACGTATATTCTTTTGCGTTGTTGATTTTTTTTTATTTTCATAATCTTCATAATAATATACAAATATTTTTGACAGAGGCATACAAATATTTTTGACAGTGACATTTATGTGTCAATTACAAACATTTGAATTTCTTGCCTTGTAGTAGTTTGATCTGAGATTTTTTACATCAAATTATTTTATATGCCTTTCTTTATCTCTAAATCTATAGAAGATATAATAATGAATTTATATTTATCGAATAAAGAATTTAACGTTCTTTAATATAAGTATTTACATAAATTTTCGATAAATAATATTTAGACGATTTTTTTCTTGTAACTACTACTTCCGGTTGTCCAATTGTTACCAAAACTGACTGGACTCTTCCCATTATTGTTAGATTGAGGAATCCGTAGTTAAAAATGTCTTAAGTCTCATAGTATTTGAGATATAGTGAATCCAACATCCACACACACACACACATCCCCACACACACACACACACACATACGGACATCATCGTAAAAATGTTATAATCGGATACTAGGGACCTTAAAACGTGCTTATTCATTAAAATCTGGATATGCGATTTTTAGCATGTATACAATACCTCTCTTAGCGAGAGGTAAAAACCATATTTCTTGCAACTTTGCGTACGTCTGAAACGTAGGTTGCAAGTTACAGCAACAGTTGCAGTTACGTGCATACGTCTGATACCCCTTTAAGAATTCTAGCGGTATTGGAGGTATTGGAGATAGAGATGAAGTCGAGATCTCCAAAATCATCCTCAACTGGTAAGAAGCACTGCTACTGACATTAATACCTACTTATATAACTGTTTCTAACAAAGAAAAATGACGAGACACATTTACAGATGTAATTAAATGGTGTATTTGTATCATCTATAACCTTTTTATTATATAATTTCTCTTAATACATATTATTATATGTCCCATAAAATTAAATGGAGAATAAACACTTAGTTCAAGCTGTCCGAAGAATTTCTAGGAAGTATTAAACTTTTTTGTATTTAAACTGGTTTAAAAAGTAGTTTTATAGTCTTTGAAAGATGCAGAAAGGTTTAGTTTATAACACTTATGTAAAGATCAATAAATTTCAGGGTGTATTAAATAATTAAAAACGGAGTTTCAGTATGAAATATCATGATGATTTGATATATTCTCGTAAAATTACTTTGAAAATATAGTAATACCTCGTTTACAGCAAATAATACAGGTTGATCTTATATGCGATATAACCATAATTTTCATTAATCCGAAAGAATACAATTTGGGTAATAATCTTGGTAAAAAGTATATTAAAATCTGCAAAATTTATTAGTTTTTACCTCCCGTCATACCGAAGGTAAGGGAGGTAATGTTATCGGTCTAAAAATTTGATGGTGAGTTTTCAGTAAATAAGCACGAATTAGGGTCCCTACACCACGTTTTTAATATTTTTACGATGATGTGTGTATGTGTATGTGTTTGTGGGTGTGGGTGTGTGGGCGTGTGTGTGTGTGTGTGTGTGTGTGTGTGTGTGTGTGTGTGTGTGTGTGTGTGTGTGTGTGTGTGTGTGTGTGTGTGTGTGTGTGTGTGTGTGTGGATGTGTGTGTGTGTGTGTGTGTGTGTGGGGGGGGGGGTGCGTGCTTGCGTGCGCGTGTGTGTGTGTGTGTATGTGTGACGATTTGTTCGTCCATGATAACTCTTACAACAAACTGCCGAAACTTCCTATTTAAGTTTTCTACATTCATATAGCGAGGTGATTAGATTTTGGGTAAAATTGGACAACTTTACTCAAAAGTACATAGCAGTTTTTAATGAAAAATTAAATTAAAATATAATTCAAAACTTTTCAATTTTAGTATTTAAGATTTTCATATCAACGGGAATAACATATTAGATTTTGGCTAAAATTAATAAATCGGAAGTAATAGTTTACTTGCAGCTCTGAACAGATTTTCTTGAAAAATATATTATGATCAGGGACTCGAACCGAAAAATTTTGGGGTTCGGTTACGGTTAACGGTTATTACATTAATAAAAAATCGGTTTCGGTTTTCGGTAACGGTTTTTTGAAAATATAATATGGGTTTTCGTTTCGGTTAAATAAACAAATAAATTTCGTTTTCGTTACGGTTTCGGTCTTTTCGGTTTCGCTTAAAATGAAAAATTAATTTAGTTTTTAATTTACATAAAATATATTTCGTCAAATATCGGTGCGGTTTTCGGTTACGGTTTCGTTACGGTTCGGGTCCCTGATTATGATATATCCGAACACTATTTAAATTCAGTATTTAAGACTTCTATATAAAAGGCAACATATTAGATTTTGGCTAAAATTTATAAACCGGAAGTGATACTTTATATGAAGCTATAAACAGATTTTCTTGAAAAAATATATTAAAACATGATCCAAAACTTATCAAATTTAGTATTTATAACTCGTATATAATTTAAAACAACATATTAGATTTTGACTATACTTATATGATAAACCGGAAGTGGTACTTAATTTGAAGCTCTTCGCAGATTTTCGAGGAAAAAAATAGAATATAATCTATAATTTCGTATTACAGATTTTTCTATTTATTGGAACAACAAATTAGGTTTTGTTTACAAACGATCAATCGGAAGTGATACTTTACTTAAAGCTCATTGCTATTTTAAACATTTACATTTACGGGAGGTTATGTGCTTGTCACATCAATTTTTTTAATTATGTACAAAAAAAACACACATTAGGGGAGTTTTAGAATTTTTGATTTTTGTATATGTTAAAGTATTTGTAAATTTAAAGCGCTTTTACTTTAACAAATATTTGTTTCGTTTTAATTTCATTTCAATTGTTTTTCATACATAGCCTACTAAATAATACACTATCGAAAAGGCATAAAAAATATGTATAATCCCATTTAAAAACATCTGATGTGGCCAGCACATTACCTTCCGTCAGTTATATGAGGTATTTACGAAAATTCTACCGGTGAACTGTTACCGGTAAACAGCTTTTTATCATATCTATATTTTAAGAACGCAAGTGGTAAGAAGGGTAAAATTTAAAACAGGTTAGAAATTTGACGTAGTTAACAAACTGAGCAGAGTCCTACTTTGAACACATTTCCACTTGTAACGCGCGCCCTTCGCTTTGCATCACTACCTTTTTTTGAGTTTAGATTCTTCATGAATCTGGTAGATGGATCTGGTAGATATTGAACTATTTTTGAACACGGTAACTTTTTACCACTCGTGTTTTCGAACACTGTCAGTAGATGCGGTATCTACCGGTAGAATTTTCGTAAATGCGTATGTATTTTCTATAAAATCCATACAGAATGTTCCTTGCAAAAGATTCTAAATTTGTTGTATGTACATTACCTTTCGACAATTGTATGTATTTTATATAAATTCCATACAGAATGTTTCGAGCAAAAAGATCCTATATTTCGAGTAAAATTATAACAAAAATATACTACGAATATGTCAATTACACTTGACACTGACATCTTTCAATCAGAATTTTCTTAATATAGTAGCTGTTTCTAGCATAGCTGGCTATAATTTATGAATTTTAATTTCTTTATAATTTTATAACTCTATATCCATTTAATATGAAATATAAAATGCAGTCAAATCGTATAGAGAATACAATGTTCTTTAATATTTATAATAACATTAAATGTGAAAGAATGATATTTAACATCGTTTTTTCAAGAAAAACTGTTAACATCTTCAAATGAGGGTACTTCCGATTTACCAACTATAACCAACATCATTGTAAAAATAATAAAATCGTATTCCTTACCTAAAGGTGACGGAAGGTAAAAACATAACTTTGTGTTGTAACTTGAGAAACAAATATTTGCTGTTTTAGTAGGATGTCCCCCTTGGTCTCCAATAACTTTGTTCTATAGTATTTTTTTGTAACTATAATAAAGAAAATAATGGCGATGGTCAGTTCTGGTGTAATACCCTGTATATACGAGTTGCGAATGTATATCAAAAGTTGATTATATCTAGATATTAATGTACACTCCGACAGATTCTAAGAACTGCAAATCGTGCAACGAGCTTATTCCCAAACATCTGGAGATTATAAATTTGGTGCGAACGTAATATCCACTTATATATTCTGAAACAGTCGATAACAAAAAGTATGAAGAAAACAACAAATCTTTGCGTGCACAAGAAACATAAATTTTGTGACAGATGATTTGTTACTGTGTTAAGGCGGTTCAGACTTTTAAATTATTTATCGTTGGTAGCAGTTCCGTTCCAGATGTATTATTTTTGAGAACGTTTTTGGTATAGTATAAAAAGAAAATACGAACACGAATCGAATACAGTTATTTTTGATAAATGTTGATGTTTGGAACGATATCAATTATGTAGTAAACAAAAACTGTATATTATGTGTAACATAGCAATGCTTTTTTCTGTTCTTGTCAAAGTTTTTTGTTCGAAAATATTCTTGTGGTAATTTAACCTATATAACATAACTTGTTTTAACATAAACATTATTACTAAGTAATAGTAAATATTTGCCAATTTTCGCAGCATTTTATTATAAAACTAATGGGTAAACATTATCATAATTCAATTTAAATTCATAAAAAAAATCTGATGTGGCCAGCACATAACCTCTCGCCAGATATTTTACCTGGTTGTTCGCGTAAACCGAAAAATATTTTTAAATACAAATATATATATATATATATATATATATATATATATATATATATATATATATATATATATATATATATATATATTTGCAAAATCTATGGGATATTTTAGTATAAATTATGTACAATACATACATTTTCTTTATATTCAATATCCTGAAATTTTCTTTTTCTACTTTCATTTTCTTTTTCTTTATATTCGTCATTTTTTCGCAAATTCCTTTTATATTCTTTTTTACGTATATTCTTTTGCGGTGTTGACTTTTTTTTATTTTCATAATATTTATAATAATGTACAAATATTTTTGACAGTGGCATACAAGTATTTTTGACAGTGACATTTATGTGTCAATTACAAACATTTGAATTTCTTGCCTTGTAGTAGTTTGATCTGAGATTTTTTACATCAAATTATTTTATATGCATTTCTTTATCTCTAAATCTATAGAAGATATTATAATGAATTTATATTTATCGAATAAAGAATTTAACATTCTTTAATATAAGTATTTACATAAATTTTCGATGAATAATATTTAGATAATTTTTTTCTTGTAACTACTACTTCCGGTTGTCCAATTGTTACCATAACTTAATCAACTCTTCCCATTATTGTTAGATTGAGGAATCCGTAGTTAAAAAATTGTTTTAAGTCCTATAGTATTTGAGAAATCATGAATCCAACATCCACACACATCCACACACACACACACACTCACACACACACACACATACATACACACAGACACACACACATCCACACACACATATGGACATCATCGTAAAAATGTTATAATCGGATTCTAGAGACCTTAAAACGTGCTTATTCACTAAAATCTGTATATGCGATTTTTAGCATGAATTCAATACCTCTCTTAGCGAGAGGTAAAAAACAAATATCTTCATCGTGACAAACTATGTAGGTACATTCTTTTAGTTCATCGTTATTAATATAAAATATGTGTCATCTTTGACAAAGAGATTCTCTGATTTTTCTCATTTGAAACATAACTGCCTAATGCAATGATGTTCTAAGACTCGTCGCCGAAAAATCGTTTCCAGCTTCTTGATCATTAGACCATGCATAAATTAAATTTGTGTATATACATACCAGTAAATAGTTAAACGACGTTATGATATATTGACTGTCTAATATTTCAAATGTAATTAATACCCGTTGGGCTATTGTATGATTTTTCTATTCTATCTCTTATTAATTTACTTTGGTGTTTGGTTATAAAAGTACCGATATTTTTTTACGCCAAAGTATTATTAAAAAATAGTAAATGTCCGAATGTGTGATTTACGTTTATATTCGTTAACACGTTTCATATTTAGAAATAACTCTAAGAAATATTAAGAATACCTATACTCTCTAACTGACCAAGGTGATAGCTATAACGAAGGTCTCGCTGGTTCGAATGCCGGCAAGGGATAGGGCATAGATGTTTGTATGTATGGTATGACTAGCGAATGAAAGTTGACGTTTAAATTATTTTATAGATGTAGTTTCTTTTGAAACCCTAGAGAAGAATAGAATTGTACGAAATATTCAGATATGAATTTTTTGCATGAACCCTTTTAAATACTGGACTAGGAAAGCACAGAAATACATTACATTTACTGAGTTTACATGCAGTTGTGAAACCGTTTTTAAAACGTTTTTAGTTTTGAAAACGCCATGTATACAGTGTCAAAACGGTTTTGAATTATCTCAAACCAAAACTAAAATTCATGGGTTGGACTTGAAAACTAGTTTCAAAACTACTCATGTAAACACTTAAAATTCAGTTTCGATACTGCGCATACGTACAGAAAATAACGTTTCTGTCGCTTTGTGTTACTAACCTTCAAATATACTGACAGTTCTGTAGTTTTAGTGCGTAGTGGTACGAAGTATAAAAAATAATTGGAATAATAGCAGAGGACCTGTCACTTACAGCAGCTAAATGCGCATGCGCCGAAGCTGATTTAAAATCAATTTTTAAACTTGTTTTGAAAACTGCATGTAAACAGTTTTGCATAATTTTGACTGAAAACTGAAACAATTTTCAAAACATGTATATGTCTGGTTGAAAATAGATGGCTGACTAGGGTAACTGAATATCAAAATAGAGGTGCGTTTAAGATATTTTAAACATTTTTCGTTTACGTTGATTATAACAAAATATTTTGATCTTTAAACTATTTAGTTCGGCAAATCTATGAAATAGGATTATTTTTAATTTCCCCTAATAGTAATTCCCACTCGAGGGTTGCTTACACCTGAGACAAACTAGAAATTGCGGTATTAAATTTTTTAAATACATCCATTCATGAAATCGACGAATTATTAATAGCACAGATATACATATTATACGACTAATGTTTGGTTAAATTACAGCTGATAATCGTAGTAGAGAAAATTTAACACACGCACGCTGTGTAAGATTTTTTTGGTATCGCAGGTTTAACAAATTTCAGCATTCACCTCGGCCGGATAAACGATTACGTTCCGCGTGGTCGAATTCTAAGTGATTGAAATCCCACTCGGTCGAAATTCCACGCTATCGAAAAGTTCCTCCACCATTTTGTCCGTTCTGCAGAAAATCAAATATTTCCACGCCGTCGAATCCCACCCGGTCACTCGTTACCGTACCGCTCTCTTTATCGATCGTATTACATTCTGACAGTCTATGCTTTGTGGTAATTCCGCGTCAAAGATAATTAAAAAGAAATTTAAAAACATATTATATCAGGGCCGTTCTTAGGGGTACTGCCGCCTGTGTGCAAATATATAATTCGCCGCAGAAGCGTGAACTTTTAATTTTGGCTGTGGGTGCACTATTTTTATTTTAAATATGGGTACCTATATGTTTTTATAAATGCAAATAATACAGTAAAATAACATACTTATTTTATTACACATATATTAAATTATGTGCATATTTAATAAATTAATATCTATTACAAAAAAATGATGCTCCTATAATATGTATATGGAGGTGTCTCTAAAACATGTAGGCATGGCTTAAACACAGATTCCTGGGCCCAAAGTAACACGATTTAACTTAATTTACCGAAAGTATACCGTTTAGTAAAAAAAATTGCTTATAATGACAGAACGCTTTGTTAGGTTTGAATGAAATTTGCTTGGATAATCTATATTGATGTTAATAAGAGATAATATTTGTTATTATTAGTGAATCACTAGTATATGAAACTTAGGTGTCACGATTCATTCAATGGTAAACTTTTTTGTCTTTGCGTAAGTTGTGATATCTGTAACGATTTAGGCAGAACAAAATAAAATATGAATAACTGCACAGTGCAATTTTTAAAATAAATTTCATCTGGCAATCTATCCAAATGTCAAACAACTAATTTTTAATGACAGTAACAATTGTTTAGGTTGCCGATAATTTTCTTCGCAATATCCTACAATTATTAACATATCCGTTTGTTCGGCTTAATAGTACTGCCATTATTATGACACGATTAAATAATGTCAGCTTACTCTTAAACAACTTGAAAAGATTGACAATTCATTTTTACAATGTATGAAATATATAATTAAAATGTTAGGGCGAAATTATTGTGGGTGCACAGCACCCACACTTTTACTTTCTGTGGGTGCTTGTGCGTGCGTGCACCCACGTAGTTTACTATTTATAATACTTTATTCATACATACGAGGTGCTACCAAAAATATCTGATAATTATTTTCTAGCGGCTGGTAAGGCGCTAATTCCGACTTCTCCCATTAAATGCTTTCACTAGACACCCTTTTGAATCTATTGCCCAAGTGTCGTCCTTGGGGAAACATGACCGGTCAGTGTGATTTTTTAAAATTTAAAGCGCTGACGTGTTCAGCGATTTTTCAATGGCAGGCAGTAAAGTTTTCTTTCCTGTTAGAGAAAATCGCATTTCTTCAGAGGTCTTACGGGGAGGAAGCTTTGAGCCATGTAAGGGTATATGAGATGAACCTCGATTGGGACGTCCTGCGACTTCCAGAACGTCCGAAAGGATTGAAAAAATTGTGATGCGATCATGTCTGATTGTCGTGCGTAGAACAATCGATGAGTTGAAAGAATTCACTGTAATATTTTGGAGTTAGTGCCAACAAATTTTGACAGAAAATTTGAAGATGAAATTTGCTCTACGACAGCACGTCCAACGACCAGAGAGATAACCATTTGAGTGTGTCTCAGGATTTGAAAGAACAGTCAGAAATCGATCTGGAATTTTTGTAAGCTCTCCCAAACATTGATGCTGATTTTCCTAAGAGGAAACAAAACTTGATGTTAACACGTTGTTTTTTAATGTCCGCCAGTAAAAAATCTCCGAACACGTCAAAGAGCACGCAGTTTCCCCAAGGATGACACTCGGACAGAAAACAATTCTTGGACATTTTAGATAGCATCTGGTAAACACAAAAAATATAAAACTTTTTAAAAATATTGCTACTTTCTTGCACATATTGTAATCTGATAAAATATTTACGTTATTTATTATAAATATTTTGTTATATCTATATGTTAAACATAACGACGGCCGCCCCATCTTTTGGCCGTCTGTGTGCGGGGCACGCACTGCACGCCCGCTAGGAACGGCCCTGAGCCTGTATTATATTATTTATACGACCGTAATATACCTCTAACTATTTAATGAATGATTCAGGAATAGCTATTTGTGTATTAAGAGCGCAAAATGGGACATTGTCGGTTGAGCGGTTGTTCCATTCTCTCGAAATCGACAATGTCCATTTGCGCCCGAAACACAAACAAGATTTTTTCTACAGTCGCCGCAATGGGGTCCTCCACCATAACAAAAAATACTAAAATGTACACTTTGTACTTACAGTATTATTCAATAGTTTTGCAATGACAATAGGAACGTACTCAAATATGACTTCAAGATATTGTTTTGACTTTCGTTTTTTTAAATAAAATTAATGCCAATTTTGTAATCAATATAAGTTTTTTTGTATAATATATTTTTTTCAAGTATTCCAACCACATTAAACTAGTGCAAAAAAACTGTTCACGTAATTTATATTTAATTTTAATTTATCGTTATTTTCCATTCTTTTTGAGCTATTGCTTCAATCTAATCTAAGCATTTCATTCTTTTTTAATGAATGCCCTATTTTATTTTTACAGCAGTGCGGCATTTTGTGTGGTTATGCAATATACCGACAGAGCAGTTATATATCAGATTGACTTGTGAAGGTGGTAAATGTGTAACTACAGTGCCATTAGTTCCTGATTAAACGTTTCCATTAAGAATGTAGACAACTGATATTTCTCAACATTGCATTGGTAGAAATTTGAACAGCGAGCGTTTTTCTACTTTGTCACGCATGAGCGGCAAAGTGACATTTTGCGTTGACAGAAGAGAGCACAAATGGCTACTTTGTATATAGACTGTAGAAAATAGTAGTTTGTACAACAAGAGTGGATATGATGTCCATATCGCATGAGAATGGCGATATGGACATTCCACTCGAGTTGTACAGCATACTTTTTCTACGACTAACGAAAAGAAGGAAAATATGAACTATAGAAATTTGAAATTTTATTTAACATTATTTAATTAATATTATTTTATGTACTTGTCTTCCTAGCTTTTCTTAATGACATTTGTTGTGAAAATAATATTTTATTTTATAAGTATACAATACTTTTACGTATTACTTATGATTTCTTATTGCCAAATCTAAAGGTTAACCTTGACTTGGCAATGTGACATTTCATACTGTTCTGATTCCCATTTTCTATACGTTCTTTTTCGATACTTACAACTAATTCAGTTAATTGTTATTAAATTATTCAAATCTCTTTTTATACCGAAAATATTTCCATCTAAATGATAACATTGAAATGTCAAATGTGAGATTTGTATCGTTCTTCTTCTTAGGGCCAGTATTTCCATCTCCGGATAAAGTTCAGGATAACTATCCGTCAGATAAATGATAAAATATCGCATCGAAATTAAAGCATAAATGAAGTAAATTATATTGAATGTCATTTTTTGATGCGATATTGTTCATTTATCCGACAGATAAGTTATCCATCACTTTATCCGAAGATGGAAATACCGGCCCTAAATCTTGTAATAAATGAATAGACAGTTGCCTAGTTTACATAATTTCGAGATTTGTGATTGCCTACATATCTATTCTGCAGATTGTGAAGAAATGATAAGTTTTTCAAGTGGGAGTAGAAAAAAGAATTTACCTATACGTAGTAATGCATAATTTTACAACTGAAATAAAGAATGAACAGCTTATTCACATGACAGCTAATCTAAAATGGCGGGCCAGGAATATCAATAATTTTACTTAAAATGTATAGGTAAATGTTTTTCCTACTTCATTCATTAAACAGTCCGTTGTATATTATGGTCGAATAAATAATATAATATGTTTTTAAATTACTTTTTAATACATTATCTTTGACGTGGAACTACCACGAAGCATAGATTATCAGAATGCAATACGACCGATAAAGAGAGCGGTACGGGAGCTAGGGATTTGTATCGTGTAACATTTCGACCGAGTGGCATTCGACGGCGTTGAAATATTTGAATTTCTGCAGAGCAAACTCGGGAGAGCATTTCGACCGCGCGGAATTCGACCACCTGGGATGCTTCGCGATGAACTATCTCCTCCACCAAAAAAAAATTACTTACTTATTTTGTTATGTAAATAACTATGTATTTACATTTTCATTTATACCTGTTTACATCATCTTTTCACGTCTCACCAGGTTCGTGATTTTCTTAAACTATAAATCATATTTTTTTATCACCATCTTCTTGACAGACTAGTTAAAATATTTATGTAGTTGATTAATATAAATTAATAGGAGTATGACACCTTTGAAGATCCTATAAGGATAATATTATTCCAGTTAAGTAATACCAGTTTTTCTAGTTAAGCAATTAGTAATTGATTTCAGTAAAATGTGACTTGCTATAATTTATCCACAAGTACTAAGGTTGTATCCTGTTTTTAATTATTCGCGTTAATTAATGCAATCAAATTAATCTTCTCTCAATATGTGGTAATTTATCACTAAATTGATTCAAGCAATATATTACATATTCTAGCAATCTTCTGTTTCTAACTAACGCCAAAGCCCATGGCATGCAGACGGTCAGTTTATCTATGAGCTTTATCTGTCAGACTTTGAATGAAGACGTAACATAAGTGATTTTCAAGATCTTGTTGAAAGGGTGTATCTTTTCACTCATATAATTCTTATAATTATTGATAGAGAGCAGCACTGATTTTGGATAGTACCATTGTACCTATTAGAAAACTATAATCAAATTTCTTTGGCAATATTTTAATCTATTTTGCTTTAAGGCAATAACTTAGTTGTTTACTAATTATTTATTATATATTATTGTTTAGGTGATAAACGAACTAAAAACCATAATAATCTATAAAATAGTGAGACTAGATTCAAATTAAAAATTAAATTATTTATTAATTTTCTAATTTTTCCGTTTTGATATTTAACTGTCACTAACAATATGAATTCAGAAAAAATGCCCTATCTAATAGGCCTAAAAAATATAAATCATCCCTTTTATAAAAATCTGATGTGGCCAACACATGACTTCCCGTCAATTCCATGTTTGAAATAGCAATGAGCTTTAAGTAAAGTATCACTTCCAGTTGATCGTTTGTAAACAAAATATAATTTGTTGTTCCAATAAATAGAAAAGTCTGTAATACCAAATTTTGGATTATATTTTATAATGTTTTTCCTCGAAATTCTGTTAAGAGCTCCAAATTAAGTACCACTTCCGGTTTATCATATAGGTATAATCAAAATCTAATGTTGCTTCAAATTATACACGAGTTTTAAATACCAAATTTGAGAAGTTTTGAATCATGTTTTAATATATTTTTTCAAAAAAATCTGTTTTAGCTTCCTATAAAGTAGTTTATCAATTTTAGAAAACATCTAGTATGTCGTTCTCAATAATATAAAAGACTTAAATACCAAATTTGAAAAGTTTTGGATTTCATGGAAATCTGTTCAGAGCTTCAAATAAAGTATCACTTACTGTTTATCAATTTCAGCCAAAATCTAATATGTTGCTTCCCTTTATATAGAAGTCTTAAATACTAAATTTGACAAGTTTTGGAATATATCCTATTTTAATTTAGGTGGAGGACTCCATTGTACAAAATAAAGGAGAGATAACAACAATTATCTAAAAAAATGGGCCGTTTTCCGTGCCAGTCAGTATAGTTTCTCACGAAACACTATTTTTATTTTCTGTTTTCTCCGAAAAATACCGAGAATCATTTACGTTCAGAAGAAGCACAGCACTATTTCCAATTTTATTAAAACAATTAAACTTATTACATATAGCTGAAGTCAGAATTTCATATAGAATCGAAGCTTTTGAATACATATATTATCTCTTCTTCTTCTTTTAATAGGACTTTGTCCTGTTATTTTCTGTTAAGTTACCCCTCTTGAGATGTAGATGTCCAGCATTCGTACCATCTTTTCTGCGGTCTTCTTATGGGTCGACGGGTGTCTGGCTTTTTTGCCCAGCGTTCTGTACCCATTCTTTCTACATGGTCTCTCCAGTTCCTTCCCCATGTTCTTACTCATCTAACAACATCTTGTACTCTGAATTATTCTCTTATTGAGTGGCTGGTTACACGATCTCTTAGAGTTTCGCCTTTGATGATTCTAAGTGTTCTCATTTCTGCGGTTCGTATTATTCTTTTAGTTGTTGAGGTATCGGCTCTCATTCCGGCTGCATATGTGAGTACAGGTCTAACACATGTTTTATATATTCGAACTTTGCTCTCTGATGTCATATATTTGTTACGCCATATGATATCTCTAAGGTATCCTGATATTCTGGCTGCTTTACTAGCTTGCTGCCGTACCTCATCAACTAAGTTTCTATTACTTGATGTATTTGAAAAAATACGGTTTAACTAAAATTGTATAAATTTATAAACACAGGATAAGATTTAGACGTATTCTTTATTTTTTTAAAACTCAACTGGAAAATCAATAGTTACAAAATAATATAACATTGGAATGTTAGCCTACTCTTTTATTCTTAAACAAGGTGGCTACAATGCTCACCCTTTATGTAAAAGGAAATAGTAGGCTACTAATGGAACAACGACAGCGATGGCAGAAGTGTCACCAAGGTTCTCAAATTCCAGGGGTAGGGTTAGTTTGTTGAATATAAGCTGGTTTTAAACGATCAATCGATACGGTTTTTAAACTATCGTTTATGAGTATTTATTGTACCTTTTTATTACTTTGAATGGACCGACGAAAGGTTGTTTCAGAATCGGTGCGATTGTATTGTTTTTGACGAAAACATGGGAAGTTCTAAATAAATCGGGTGGAATGGGTAGGTGTTGTCGTTTGGTGTTAAGTGATAGGTTGTAGTTTTTGCATTGCGGATTTAAGTGTGCTTAAGTATTGTTGTATATTTGTATGCTGTAAAATGTCTGTCACCGGTGTAAAAATACTGTTTAACTAAAATTGTATAAATTTATAAACACAGAAAAAATTTAGATGTATTCCTTATTTTTTACCTTCCGTCACCTTTAGGTAAGGAAGGTACTGTCTTTGGTCAAAAAATTCGGTGGTGAGTTTTTGATGAATAAGCACGTTTTAGGGTCCCTACAATACGATTTTACTATTTTTACGATGATGTCTGTATGTGTATGTATATATATATATATATATATATATATATATATATATATATATATATATATATATATATGTGTGTGTGTGTGTGTGTGTGTGTGTGTATGTATGTGTGTGTCTGTGTGTAGGTGTGTGTATTTAACAAAATTTTCGTCTACGATAACTTCCATACTACAATTCTAAAAATTATAATTCTTTCGTATTTCTCTTCGTTACATCCATGTGAAGAGCTGATTAGATTTTGGTTAGAATTGGACAACCGGAAGTACCTTCATTTGAAGATTTTAACAGTTTTTCTTGAAAAAACTATGTTAAATATCATTTTTTCACTTTTAATGTTATTATAAATATTAAAGAATATTTTAGAATTTTAATTGGCACTAAATTAACCCCTGTGGTGCACTCTCCACGCCAGCAATGAGTGCCCGTGAGGTGACGCCTGGTAAACGCCCGCACGGTACAAATATGTCATCATCATTACCGATATCTGCGTACAAAGCAGATTGGCACACCCAGCAATGGGTAATATGCCGTGATGATATATATATATATATATATATATATATATATATATATATATATATATATATATATATAAAGAATATTTTATTCTCTGTACGATTTGACTACATTTTATACTTAATATTAAATGGATATAGAGTTAAAAAATTATAAAGAAATTAAATTTCATAAAGTAGCCATAGCTATGGAAACAACTACTATATTAAGAAAATTTTGATTGAAAGATGTCAGTGTCAAGTGTAATTGACATAGTGTGTTTGTATTATAATTTTACTGGAAATATAGGATCTTTTGCTATAAATTTTCTGTCTGGAATTTGCATAACATACTCGTACATGCAACTGCCGGAAGGTAAAGTACAAGAAATATAATCTTTAGCAAGGAACTTTCTTTATGAAATTTGTACAAAATACATAGAACTAAAGGAAGGTAATGTGCTGGCCACATCAGATTTTTTTAAACTCAACTAGAAAATCAATAGTTGCAAAACAATATAATAACATTGGAATGTTAGCCTACTCTTTTAATTCTTAAAAAGGTGACTACATATCTACCCCTAAGTAATTGAAATTCGTGACTTGTATTATCTTGTCATTTACACACATACATTATCATACATTTAAACTGAAAAAGTTAATAGTACCTACTTCAGTGATATACGAATAATTACTATTTATGAGTCTGTCACTTGAGATACCGATATATATGTCTTACATTTTCTGTTATAAATTTACTCTCGATAATGAAGCGCTAAATAGGAAATTTCATTACAATATGTTCTACATAAACAAAAGAAAGGCATAAGTCGTGAAATATAAACTTGGTTGGTATAGCAATAAATAACAAAGTAACTTGATAAATGCAATTACCATTCGCACAATGAAGTTTCAGTAGTTAATGATTGTGATAAATTTAATTATTTTACAGAAATTAATTGCTGTCGAGTCCATTTCCGTAGTGGTGTGCACAAAATACAAAGTTTAGCATCTGTTAGGAAAGGAGGAGTGAGCAATGAGCATACATCATTTATAATGAACACATATCTACCGTGCACACATCTCTCAAGAGCGCGTGAAACATAAAATCTACTAAGGTTGCGTTACTTTACGTTCTGTCGCATAGTTACCGTTTATTTTACGAGACATACATTTGTTTCCAACAAGGATGAATTACTTTAAAACCTTTTGTCTTGCTTTTTACGCTAGAAATTAACTGCTATTTGTTTCTTTGTTGCTGCCAAACAAAAGAATTGAGTAAAATAAATATATTTATCTCTTAATACTGTGACAACTTGAAGACAAGAAGAACAGTGTACTTGTATATCAACAGGGTCGGATCGACCAGTCAGGATAATCGGGAATTTCCCGAGAGCCGCGGTTTTTTGAGGCCGCTGCTCGGTGATTACAAATTCAAATTTGAGTACGTAGCATCATCTAATTAACTTAATCGGGTAACCGTTCTTATTTAGATCGTTTTTAATATTTTCTAATTCTTGACAAAATTTCTTTCGGTGTTGCAGATATAGTCCGAGGTCGAATATATGAGGTTTTGATAATTTTCTACTTTGTAGATTGTTAATGAATTATAGTTAAGGTATTGTCCGGTGTTGGTGTGTTGGTTTACGGTAGGGTAGACTAATCCTTCTAGTTCATGGTTCGTTTTCTCTGTTAAATCATCCAAGAACAGAAGGACTCCATGAGATTTTTTCTCCATTGTGAACCTAATATAAAGTATCATCGACATATCTAAGCCAAAGTTTAGGTCTTGTATTGGCTGTATCTAGTGTTAATTCTTCAAAAAAATCCTTATATAAATTGGCTATAACTGAGAAGAACCCATCAGCAAACCATCTTCTTGAACAAAATATCTTTTTCTTGGAAATATGACAAGAAGATTTTGTGGTTGTAATTGTATTTAGCTCAAAAGTTCTACAAAATGTTTTGAATTCTTCACATATGATGTTCTTTTTCCTTGAAGTAGCTGAATGATTGCGAATAGAAATTGTGATAGTTTGTAAGTAGGAGAATTTATGGAACTTTTGACGGGTTTCTGAGATGCCTAAATCTTTCTTATGGATTTTTGGAAGCCCCCCGTACAAGTGTGGAAGCTTGCTAAAATATGGAGTGAAATTATTATTATTATTATTCTAAACGAAATATAATTATTTATATTTTTTGAGAGCACGGTACACTTTGTTTTCTTAGACGTAGTAGAATATTTTCCAAGTTTCTTATAATTTCCTTGATTCAAAAGCTCTTCTATTTTCTGATCATATCCAATATTACTGTAAAGCCTCATTCACAACACGAAATTAGTGATTAGTATTAGTAGTTGCGATTAGCGCAGAAAGCTTGGCATACGTAGTTGTAGTTTAGCGTTCACAATAACGAAATTAGCGCAGCGCAGATCCGCGCTAAGTTCAGTTAGCGCAAGAGTTTGCAAGCTCCAAACTTATGGTTAGTGGTTAACAGAATAGCCAATCACAGAACAGAGTAGAATGAAATAGATATATTGTAGAAAAAGAAAGATGTGACATTTGTTGAGTTTGACAGTTGTTTTAAAAGAAATAAATTACATTTTAGTTGAATTGAAGTAGAATTTAAAAGGTATTGACTTTATTATTCTCTTATACATTTTTAAAATGTGTGTCTTATAAAAATAATATTAAACAATAGTCATATCTACTAAACAAGAAGTAATAAATTAAACCAGCTCTTAAAAACTTCGAATCAAATGTACTATTTTGCCAACAGAAATTGTTATTCGTAGTCGTTAATTTCATGTATTGTGAACGCTGTTTACAAATCTTTAATTACTAATTATAACTACTAACACTAACTACTAATTTCGTATTGTGATTGAGGCTTAACACTTCCATTATCTGCGGGTAGAATCTTGGTTGTGTTATCTTTCAATGCTTTATTTTCTTCGTTTTCAAGATTAGGTTTGATCACATAATTTTTTTGCTTCAAAATTTTCCTCACTCTCCATTTATTAATAATTTAATATTGTCTACAACTTTTAAACAAAACTAAATGTTATTTCCTTAACTACGGAATGTTCTATATTTTAAATACTATTTTTAGGAGCGTTTTTTATATTTCAACATCTTTTATAACTAATCAATTTCTATGTAGGCAAAAAATTCGTATTATCCAACACAAAATCTAATTTATTACTATGTGGCAATATAATTCTAAATTTTAAAAAACTGGAGATGGGGCTGATCATGCTAGAATTTTCCCGGGCCGCTGAATCTTCCCAATCCGGTCCTGAATATCAAGTCTGACTGAGTTATTTTACTGGTTGAGGTGGCGAGATGGGCAATTTTTACAACGAGCTGTAGGCATGCCTTGAAAGCCTCTGAATACAGTAAAATTAGTTTCCGGACGTAGGGGGTATGCTATCATCTGCTATCTATCTTCGCACTACTTACCACTTTATAATTAAAAAGGATACCGCTAAAACAGTGTTTCCGCAGTACACTTTTTACGATTTGACAACACTACTCCAGTGAAATATGTACGAATTTAATTTCCGAGACTAGTCTCGTGAAATGTTACATTCATAATTAGAAATTTCCCGAAGAATGTTAATTTTTTATTTGGTTATGCATAAAATATTTTAATTTATTAACTTCATTACTTATAAAAAAGGTAAAAACAGTAATAAGACATATAACCAAATTGAATGAATTTAACTACATACCAACGTTAAGTGTCTCGTTACTACCTATCTAAGAAGGCTAAAGTAAGTGCAATGTATGTACATATAGGGTAATATATTTCAATATTTTTCGTTTCCTTTAATCTTTATATCCAACTGAACTCATGATCATTATATTCATTACTGACTAAAAATATACGTGCACTTTTTGCTCTGTAAAAATCAATGTACTCAAATTGTCCCCCCAAATAATTCATAATGAAAGTTATTAAACACAAAAAACTGCCACCAGGAGCGGATTAAGAATTTTGCCGCCCGTAGGAACCCAGAAAATTGCCGCCTTTTTAGAATATTAAAAGTATAGTCTTATTTCACGAATAGAAAGTTTGATCACACGAGCAGTAGGTTTTACTCTAATTGCATACATTTTTTTTTCGTTTACAATATAAGCGTGAATAAAAAACTGCCATAGCATTCGATTATTTCATCAGTTTGTTTTAAAAAAATGTACCTTTCTTTATGCTTTTATTATGTTGAAAAATAGCTACATACTTTATGAACCCGTTTTAATGAGAAAGTGCATTTTTTTAACGGACGCAATAATATTAATTTTTAAATATTAACCAAAAATTATAATAGAAATGGTGAAATATTATTTTTTTCAATATTTCCACTTTTCGCTTTTGATTTAATTTGATTAAATTAAAAGGAGTTTGAATTTTAAATAATTTAATAAATATAAAATTAAAGATACGTTAGGTACAATTACCGACAGGGCCGGCTTGATCTTTTGCTGGACAATGTGCAAGATTTTTACCGTGGGGCCCGTGAAAATAACAGAAATACACGACGGAAAATCAATTATAAACTGGCTTTTCTTAAAAAAAAATTCAGTAAAAATATTTCTAATTCATATTCAAATTATTTTTCTCTCCGAATATCTAAGACCTGCACCATCAGATTGACAGCTTTTTTAATCTCATATAAAAAAATCTGATGTGGACACCACACGACTTCTTTGTACGCAAGACCAATATGAAGTATAGACCCAATCATAAAATTGCACGCATTTGACGTAATTTGACATTAACATCTATTTTCTTACTTTTTAGTTATTTTTTGTCGTAATTCATAGCAAGCTTCATTACAAAAACCAAAAAGTATATAAGTTTTAAATTTACATATCTCGCTTATACAAAGGGCTAATTTAATAATACTTGATGTGCTAGACGCAGAATTTAATTCTCTAAAACTCTTATTTGAAGCATTTATTTCTAAAATCAAAATGAAACCATTTTATTCAAGTAAAACTGTTAACAACTTCAGGTAATATATCACTTTCGGTTAGCCTGTTTTAACCAAAATCTACTATGTTATTCCAATTGACATAAAAGTCTTATATACCAAATTTGAATAGTTTTGGATTATATTTTAAAATAGTTTTTCATTAAAATCTATTATAGGCTTCAAATAAAGTACCATTTCTGGAAATTATATAATGATCAAAAAGGGAGGTTATAGCAGTTCTAAATTCAAAATTACGGCTTACCGTTTTTGAGTTATGCGAGATACGTACGTACGTACGTACAGATGTCACGACGAAATTAGTCAAAATGGATTCAGGGCTGGTCAAAATGGATATTTCCGTTGAAATCTGAAAACCGAAATTTTTCGCGATTACAATACTTCCTTTACTTCGTACAAGGAAGTAAAAATTGTTGTAACTAGCACAATACTTCTTGCCATTTTCATTTTATGTTAGATACATAAGATTTTGAGATTGAATGACCGCCAAGGCATTACGCTGCTTAGACATTTACTATGGAGGGCACATTAGAAGGGTGTAAAAAATTGAAAACTAAAATATATGTAATTTGTCATTTTCAATATTGTAATCAATAATTTTATTGTAATCAAATTTTTGTTTTTAAGCTAAAAAGCTGTAAGATTAAAATTTTAAAGAATACAAAAATATTGAACTAATTAGTAGTAAATAAATATTAATTGTTTACAAATCGCGCTGGGGCCTGGTGCGATTGAGTTGCACCATTCGCACCTGCCTCAAGCCGGCCCTGAAAAGTATGAAACATGACTTCAATTATTTGGATATTTGTTGCAAATAGAGCACATATGCCATCACCTAAGTTCCTGAAAAATACGATAATTACAAATTCACTACAATAATAAAAAGTATTTAAAAAACCTTACTTTATATGAATTTACCATCAGAAAATGTTTCCGTCGCGCTTTTTGATTGGCGAATATTTATTAAAATTTACATTTCTAAAAAATTTGCCGTCCCCGAAAATTTGCCGCTGTAGGCACGTGCCTACTGTGCCTATGCGTAAATTCGCCACTGACTGCCACTGTTTACTTTTGCTTTCTTAAAACAGTGATCAAACCAGATATGCTTTTTTTCAAAGCAAGGAATATATTTTTTTTTAATTTTAAAATTTTATTATGTTCCTCCAAAAAATATAATATTTTTTCTTACATGAAATACGTTCTACATTAACGAAAACGGCTTGAAAAGGTATTTTTCTACGACCAATAAAAAAGCAGGCTTTTAGAAAGTCATTTGAATACAGAGAATGAATAATTGTAGACAAAACATCTTTGTAGATCTTAGATCATGTTTAATAGTAATGATATATTATACATTATACTGTATTTCAGATAAGAATAGACTTATGCTCTGTTCCATTTAAGCCATTCAGTAGATGGCACTGGCAACAGCTCTTGTCTCTAATTACAGCCAATCAGAGATGTCAAAACTATTCCCTATGCTCCGCAATACCGAATGGCTTAAATGGAATAAGGTATAGGAGTAAGATAGGGCTTACGATTCCAGCCTTCTGATTGGTCTAAAAGCAAGCCATAAGTTTACAATGGCAATCTGTAAAGCAGGTATATTATTTATTTCATTTTGACTTTATAGTCTATTTAACAACTTTAAGTAATTGTTTATTTACTAAATAATTAAAAATGATCAAATTTTGACGTTGGAGTATATTTAAAATAGTTTTTCATTAAAATCTATTATAGGCTTCAAATAAAGTACCATTTCTGGAAATTATGTAATGACCAAAAAGGGAGGTGCACAACTAGATGTTATAGTAGTCCTAAATACAAAATTTGAACTTTCTACGGCTTCCCGGTTTTGCGTTATGTGACATACGTACGCACGTACGTACGTACGTACACACGTACGTACATACGTACAGACGTCACGACGAAATTAGTTAAAATGGATTCATGGATGGTCAAAATGGATATTTCCGTTGAAATCTGAAAACCAAAATTTTTCGCGATTACAATACTTTACTTCGTAAGGAAGTAAAAATAACCCGATCGTTCAAAAAAATGTTTTATAGATGTGGTTTCTTTTCATGACTTTGTCTTATGAATATGATTTAAGTTGGAAAGGAAACTGACCTGTATGTATTCCATTAGAGATGACTAAAAATGGTCTCAATGCGACTGGAATACTAAGAGGCATTTAAAATTAGTAACAGGATTCAGGCATGAATTTAAAAATTTTAATACCGCGAATTATGATTGGTTCGTTAACCCTCGAGTGGAAACTAGTGTTAGATGAAATTGTATCCTATTTCATAGAATTGTTAAACGAAATAGTTTAAAAGTCAAAATATTTTGTTATAATTAAGATAAACGAATAAAGTTTAAAATTTTTTTTTACAACCGTTCGTGAAAAGTACTTTTCACGCACTCATTACAGTGTGTAAAGTGTCACTTTTCAAGCACTAATGCGTGAAAAGTACTTTTTACGCACTAGTGCTTGAAAAGTAAATAAGCGTTGCTAGGCAACATTAAAATTCGGTCAATTTACCCGCCAAGTATATAATCAGGTAGTAAATAATAATGAAAGTAATAAAATTTATTAAGAAATATGAATATACACTGTAAATAAAACAAGTTTAATATTTTTTAACAGATTGAGTACTAATCTAAATTTTAAGAACATTAACATTTTTTGACATGTATTCTAACCTAACCTAATTTTTAATATTAATATTAAATGTACAATTTGTACATTATAAAAGAACTAATCATCGTCTGTCTGAGATTCTTCCAAGTGTTTAAGTTACATTTTGTACAGTGTTATGAGAAAGAGTACTTACAGTATTTGAAGCTGCTGGATGCCTGTACACTCAGTATTATGAGAAACATCAATACCATTTCGGTTGTACGAAAAATGTTGTATGCAACACGTGTGTAAAATAGTATTTTTTGTCTCGTGCTACAATTTCCGCATCGCACTCGACCAAAAAAGTATTACTTTACACACTTGTTACATAAATAACTATTTTTCTATTTCGGTGTTCTTATGAGTCTATAGAAGCACTGTTTATCACTGAAAACACGACGTTTAGAAGATATATAAACGTACTGTTTTTGGCGCATTTCGTATTCTAGAGGTGGTAGTCATGACCATGACAGATGAATTACATATAACCTCAAAATGGTAAGTTATCTATGTCTATCTCCAGGTGATAGGACTAGAAAGAAGAGAAATTTGTAGCTATAGCTGTGTTATTTCAGAACGAAGAATCTGTGAAGTTAAAATCTTTCAACTAAAAAATTATGAAACAAGAAAAATGCGCTCAGATTTACTTATTACAGTTTAATTTTATGGTAATACTGCAATTTTCAGCTGATTGTATTGTTATATCAGGCAGGTTTTTAAATGTATGGTGCACGTTACTTGAAATGTTGACACAGTCAACTCAATTTGTGGCTAATTGAAAGCAAATATGAAAATTTTACGATCCATGATTTTCAGTTCCACGCCGAGGCGAACTGTCGAATATTAAATTTTTAAATATGATGTAGACATAAGTGCCATATTCAAATACAACATATGTTTTGTATTAAAGAATGTAAGAACAGCTGTTGCTGTTATGTCTGCAACTGAGCAGTGGATGTGTGTTGAGAAAATGGTGGAATGTAAAAGTGTAGATCAATAAATTGTTCATTAAAGTATTTCATTATTTAAAGAGTTTTATTTATGATAATAAGTAACACGAACCAGCAATCCCGATTCGGTATTTGATAAATTTATCTTTATTACAAGATATGCCAAATCAGGTGGTTCATTAATAAACCGGTGGAGTACATTGTAAGTATTGGTTTTGTACTTCCATAAATATATAATGCTTGATACAATGTTTTAATGTAAACAATCAGTCAGAATCACACAATACACAAAATGTCAAAATGTGAAATTTCAAATGTTAGCGGGAAGCGCTACCAACATAACTGACAAAAAAACACCAAGACATATTTTTGACAAGACCTTTTTAAAAAAATCTAATTGTAATTGTAAAATTACCTCAATAGGAAAAATAGTATAAAAAACATGTATCATAAGGCCTGTTTACGCACTTGTCCATTGTAAAACTCGCCTAGCGGCTCGTTTTCCAAACTTGAACTCGTACGTTAACAGATTGCCTTATGATATTTGTGTTTTAATGTACTATAAATGCACCCCTCTCTGCTATTATGCAGGTACCGTAGCATCTATTTTCAGCAAGACAGTAATGTATTTCTGGGATTTCCTAGTCCAGTATTTAAATGGGTACTTGCAAAAATTCTCAAATTATAGGGCAATGTTATGAAAGAAACCACATTTATAAAATAATAACGTCAACTTTCATTCTCTAGTCGTACCATACGCTTGCATTGCCAATAACTCTAGGCTTTTGCCTCATGCTTCAACTTCACGCCTTGAGCTATAATCATTAGCTTACGCCCTTGGTATCCGTTTATTCCGTTTATATGCATTTTATTTATTTGTTAAGTTAAAGTGAAACAGGAATTATGCTTCATGAAGTTCTACTTTCATTCTGTTAATTACTGTACCAAAAGTGCCAGTTCCAGATAGTATAACTGTTCTAAGCGTCCCTGTGGTGTATTGTATATTACCATACATGATTGCCTTTGACATGTAACAGTTCTGAGTGTATCATACGCTCATATCTCTTTCACGCTTCAAGCTGGACTGCCACACCCAAGAAAAAACGTGATGATATAAATATAACAAATAAATCCTTTATAAAAGTAATTGAAAAATTTATTACATCGATTCTATCTCCATGCCTTTAGTTAGATACTTTAGTGCCCTTCACAGTCGTGTTGCAGACCCGTTGTATGCCTATGTAGTATATAAATCATTAGTCTTGATTTATTGAATGTAGATGAACGAGTGCTCCGTCGGAACTGAAATGAATGTGGCTATAGATCATTAGAATAGGGCGTAGTTCTTTAAGTTGTAATGCGGCACTGTACGTGTAACTGTTATCATTAGTCAAGAGCTACTAGATCGAAATTTGTTCATTAAGACTTAAGAACAATTTATGTGGATGCAAAAATTATTAACAAGCTGAAGTAATTAGTTTAGTTATTGGAATAATTTTTGTAGACTAAATGCCGCATAACTTCTATATTACGAGTACTATATCATTCTTAAGAGCATTGTACAACTAATGTAAATTGATAACATCTCAAAAATTATAATCCGTATTGTTTTTTGTAAAGAAAATAATGCATATATCGCCTGCTTGAACTATAGCATATTAAGTATTAAGGACGGCAAGGACAGTTTACCAGTCGAAGACAATGTTTGGGGATTGAGCGAAGCGAAGCTCCCAATTTTGTGTGAGATCGGTAATTCCTTAACGTTCG